>JAUCNO010000663.1:15309399-15320441 GCA_032353835.1 Enteromius viviparus
ATATCGTTTCGCGGAAGGATGAAAATGTTCATTTAAAACAAATATGCCAATAAAATGTTTCAAATTCATATTTATGTTCAGTTTTTTCCCCTTATGTGGCAAGTAGCCGTGTAATAAGCGGGATAATATATATAGTTATCGCGAAATAAGCCCCGACAGTGTGATCAGGACCGGACGCGAAGCATTATCCCTTACTTAAAATTCTGTTATCATCTACTCATCCTCACATTATTCCAAAGCTATTCCAAAAAGTTTTTTCTTCTGTTGAGTCCAAAAGATGTTGGCAGCCAAAGACCAGTATTTAGCTCAGCTTTGAAATGTATATAATGCTATTGTGTTGAACAGAAAAAAGGAATTCATACAGGTTTGTACCAACATGCATTACTCTTACTGTGCTGTAGATGTGAAAGATGCCTTGTTAAGGAAAGGTATACTGTCACCTTTTTACTTTATTACTTGATTTTCATCCAGCAGACAATTTAAAAATCAATCTGAAGGGCATCACATGTGTCCTTCAGTGTTTGTATTAGTACTGTAGTCTGTTGTTTATCAGTTAACACAAGAAGCTCAAGCTCAGATTATTTGTGTTAACCAGCAAACACATATATGGCACTGCACTGTATAATCATAATCATACACAAATACATATTTGTTTCTGCGTGTAATAAGCAAATCAGACATGCTGACTGTGAGAGCGGAGCATCAGGTGTGTAATTTTCTGGGCGCCCGTATGCTGCCCTGCGCCTCTGTGACGCCTCCGGCAATTAGTTTTCCGTGACAGAGCTATCAGCAGGGGTCTGAGCAGCCAGAACCTACACTGAAGGTCACATCCCAGACTCCTCCGGGGGGAAAGAGAGCACGAGATGGATCAAAATGGTGGTCATGGATGAGCAGAGATAGAGATGTAGAGGAGGAGTCGCGGTACATCACAGGTGTGATGGAGGAGAACGTACACACAGCGGGACGGGGGCAGAGTGTAAACACATGCCATTGGCTCCGTCCCAAAACCCACTGCAATGTCGTCTATATTGCATTGCATTCGTGCATAATACATTGCATCATGAATGTATTACGGTGTTCCGTGTGTTATGTCGTTATTATATCTTTGTTAGTAGGACAAATCATACAATTGCATGATAATCGCTCTTAATTATTTCATCTGTGTCTCAGACAAAGGGAGGTGAGGTATTTTTGTAGGCCTAGCATTAACTTGGTCCTATTTCCTGTGAGCTTTTAAATTATTGCATTGAATTATCTCTGACCAATTAAAGTTTATGATTCTTGCATGTTTTCTTCATCAGGATGAACACATGAATTTGACTTGAAGTCTAAATAGAGTTGGAAGAAGTAAACAAATAAAATTAGGTATAAAGAAGCTTTATTGTTACGAAACATCTTTCATCTTCTGATAATTATTTTAATCTTCATCTTTACTTGTAGTTTCAGTTACGATAGTCTGTAAGAGTGTGTAAACACAGTGAGGCCTTGAAAGCCTATATAAAAAAACAACCTTACTTACCTGTGGCATTAGTGATCCTGAAGACCTGGATTAGCTTGTTCAGGTGTGTTTGATGAGAGCTGGAGTGAAACTCTGCAGGACATCCACACTCCAGGACTGATCTATTCAACATTTATTTTGCTTGCTCAGGAACAAATCACCATCCTCCATCCCTTTCTCCTCCTTTCGCCCCCAGTGAAGACTTGGTTTTGTCTTATTACTGTGATGTTTGCAAGTTGTTGTCTGATTTGGTCTAATGGTTGTGCTTGTGCCCTTGTATTTATCTGTTCCTGTTATGCGTCTAATCACTGTCATTTACTCTGAGTCTGAGCGGAGTGAGAGGGACAGCTCATGAGACACACACACACACACAGACATACAGAGAAGGCAGACAGACATACAGAAAGACAGACACACACACACACACAGACAGACATACAGAGAAGGCAGACAGACATACAGAAAGACAGACACACACACACACAGACAGAGGGAGAAAGTCAGAGACAGGAAGAGTTCAACAAGCAATATCAGAAAACTACATGTTTAAAGTTCTCCTTAATAAATAATCCTAATAACATGGCAACACTCTTAATGGTTTAACATGCAGTTCAATTATCCATCCTCAGCATTTCCGAAGCTGCAATTGCATCTTCTCTTAACAGTTATCTGATCTTCTTGAAATCACAAACAGAGCAAGAATCATTACAACAAACTAGACTAGACACAATGTCAGCACACACAGGCCTAATGAATGTCCTCCGAATACAAGGAAACAACCTGCATATAATACAAACATTAATAAAAAACACTTTTTTCTTGCTTAGGCAGATTTCATAGCTAGCTAGCATTTCACTTTCACATCTAATATGTCATTTCAAACATGCTCTGTACTGACATTGTTCATACATATTGTTATCTTGATGAAAACTAACACTTGAACACCATCAAAATTGTTGGTTGTGGAAGGAATGATGCCAGAAGAGACAGAAATTGATGCATCAATTTTCACAATAACCATACAATGATTTATTTCATATAAACTGCCACTGAAAATGCAAAAAAAAAAAGGTCTCCACATTTTCAACAAAATATAAATAAATTAGGAGGAGGGCTGTTTTAAATTGAATTTAAATTGCCATGTTGTCTTCCTCTCTTACATTGTAGTTTATTATTATTCTTGTCTTTAAGAGGTTTTTTTCTTCTTCAGGCATGGTCTGTTAGATTTGCATAAGTTAGTACAGCATATCTGTCTGTGATTTTGGCTGCTAAATAAATCCCGCCAGAGCTGTTCACACACATGTCCTCTCTCCCACAGCTGTCACTCATCCTCTCAGACAGTCTGCCACCAAATCTAATTACTGTAGCATCTCACAACAGCGGAAATATTCACAAGAGGCACGATATATACTCATATATATACACGTATATACTCATTTCAGTGTTAGTCACTATGTTCTGCTTTTGTACAACAGCTTGGTATGCAGCTGAGTACTTTTCCATTAAAAAAAACTTTGAATTGGCTTTTCATAATTCATACAAAGCACAGATATGTTGATTCCTCCTACAGAGCACAACCGTGACCACATTTTTCCCTGCAGTCCTGGTTCCTGGAAGTATTTTCCCCTTCGTTTCCGCCATATTCATATTTTTAAGCCTTGAAGCACAATTACAGTATTTGAAAAGCTAAAAAAAAACACCCAAGGCTGTGTGCTTAAATTTCTGTATGAACTAGTATGTATGGCTGTCATTTGTAAGATACAGTACAGTTGAAACCTACTGTAAGTTTCTCAGGAATATAGCACAACCAGGACCATTCACGGTTTTTACATGGAGTTTCCAGCTCTAAAGCGTAGTTTTTAAAGCTGAAATCATTCTTCTTGAAGTACTATTTCTTAACAAGATCAGAGATCACGGTGGATCTGTCTTGAAAGTGTCCTGTAATATTTAATTAAATTTCCCTATAGAGGAAATTAATGGTATTTTTACATCCATAACCCTGCTGTTGTGCTGTAAAAGTTCCACGTTCAGAAATGACTTTGCCTGTTTTAATATGGTCTGTCCAATAATCATTATTTCTTCTTTCCTGACAGATTTTCATATTTGAGAATAATATCTACTACAAAGCACAAGTGAACAGCCCATCAATCCGTCTGGTGTCTACAGGCAGTCTGGGGGTCATATTTAATGGACTTGCTGACTGGCTCTATGAAGGTAAAACCCATAAGCATGAATAATAAAAAACCCAGTACAAGTAATAAAAGAGCAGAAGTGATTGTGAGAGTCTGATGTGTTTAGGCCTGGTGGAGATACAGTCTCTCATCCATCTCTCAGACTCATTTTAAAACTGCTGGAATACATATCTCTGCTGATTAGTTTAAATCTGGCAGATTTCGCAAGATAATGTAATAATTTGGAAAAATGCATACAAATAGCAAGAAAAATATAATTTTGACTTTTTTTAATATATTAATATATTTTTTAATATTTTCCACAACACAAAATAAAAACTATATTTTCACAAGTTAACATAAACATATGCTAAACACACTCCATATTACAGAAAACTGAAAGAAATCAGCCTTTGTTAATGAACTGTGGATACTATTAGAGCTGTTAGTTTATACACAGCGCTGTGATCTTTGTTAATCCTCTTTATAATCTGTTGATTTAGCGTTTCAGTTTACTCTCTCACAATCGTTATGATTTTAATGCTCATGATTATCAATGCAGCATCTCATCCTAAAATACCTGCCTATCTATGGACTATGTTCATTTAGAATTTTTTACTTTCTTTCTTTCTTAGCTATATCAAGTGTTTGCTTCACACTCAAATTCACACACACACACACACACACACAGATCCCCCTGGCTTTATGCAGTCTACAGTGTGGGAATACTGCCTGTTGAAAAAAAACTTTTTAGAGCCATTTTCAAGATATTATATCCATCTGTCAGTTAACTGTGGAAGAGTGAAATGCTACAGGCTAAAATTGTAGTGACCTCTGTGACATCAGCTGAAAAGGAAAGCTGAGCAAATTATAATTTTGATGAAATATTACAAAAAATATTTGTCCTTTGAATCACCAGACCAACAGCATGCATTCAGAAAGTAAATAGTGTCAAACTGGCTTTGATTGTTGAAGTAAAGCAGGTCAGCAGCATCTCTTCATCAGGCTGCCGTTAAAATCCATCAGTCCTCTGCATCTGAACTAAATACCAACTAGTTTATAGGTTTATGTGCCTTGTATTAATGTGCACACATATGAAAAACTGAAACTTTTATTATTGAAATGTGGGAAACGGTTGACTAAAATAATATTTTGTAAACTTTTACAATTATGAGCAATTTAGTATATTTTAGTATATTAAAATGTTTATATAAAGTAGAAAAAATGTGTGTGTGTGTGTGTGTGTATATATATATATATATATATATCTTTTATAAATTTTTTTTATTATTTTTTTATTTTGTTTTATCTTATTTTATTAATTTATTTTATTATTTTGTTTTTATTTCATTTTAGCATAAAAGATTGATTTTTAAAGTATCACTGAATGCTGGAGTAATTATGCTGAACATTCAGTTTTGATGGAATATATTATATTCTAATATATATTTACATTTTTTATTCTATTTTTGATCAAATAAATACATGGTTTGGAGATGTTTCTTTTCAAGGCCCTGAATGCTCTTTATTGGTAGTGATGACCACATCAAGATGAGTGATTCCTCCAGAAACACACACACACACAACCTTTTACCTGTCTCAATCTTTGATTTACCTCCTTCATTTCCCTTCATCTGGCTGTAGTTGTAATGAGAGTCTTGGGGATAATAACCTTAATGAAGCTGTTTTTCATAGTTTGTACAACTGAAGACCGTATCTTTTTCAAAGCATTATAAACCTTAATAATACATTTGCTTGTGCATATGAAATGAAAGTGTTCATCAGTAATGTTTTTTCCCTGTTTGTTCTCAGCTGTCGTTTCTGTTGTATGAGGGCACATCGGCAGCATGTTTGTTTGTGACACACGCTGAACTGTATTGTAGATCGGTAATTGGTTGTATCCTAATGAACTTTTCAGTCTGAGGCTATTCTTAGTCACAAGCTCTTACAACAGCTGCTTATTCTCCTCTGTGTAAAGACTTCTACTGCCACCCTGTGGTCTCATATTTCATGACAGATAGCATTTAATCGGAGCAGACAGTAAGAATTGGTTCACATAAGGAAAAAAGTTCATTTTGTCATTCGTGGAACATAAAAGAAGATATTTTGAAGAATGTTCAAGCTGCTCCTTTCCTTATGAGTCCTTATGATAAACCATATTATGAACTTCTATCAACTTTTGTTGTATAAAAAACCATGCCTGCATTTTAAAGTAAACCTAAAACTATTAAAAAAATATAAATATGTATGTATACTTAAATAAAATTAGATGAAAACTGAATTAACGCTAAATAAAGCACATTAAAGAGGAACTAAAACTAAAATTAAACTTAAATATAAAAACTGAAAAAATAAAAACAAAAACATACTATGCTATAAGTATACAAATATTACTACAAAACATTATATTATTTTAAATATATTAAATTGATACAAATCCTAAACTATAATTAAAATAAAAAATAAAGGAATTAAAAATAGCAAAAAATATAAATAAAATGATAAAAATATTACTTTAAAAATTATGAAAGCACATTACAAAATTATTTCAACTTAAACTAAAATTAAAACAGAAAATATAAAAATAAAAGCAAATGCATATACTATAAAAGTATATAATAAAACTACTAAAATAACACTCACAGACAACAGAAGCTGCCTCCATCTGCTTCATTTCTCTATTGGTGTTTAGCAGAAAAGACATTATTGGTTTGACATTAATGTATTTACATTAAGCTGAAAAAACAGACAGAATTTTAATTATTAGGTGAGCTATTGCTTCATTTGGAGCGATGGTGCAGCAGGTCATGTGCCAAGAGCAGGTCTAAAAAGAACTGTCTACAGACATCTATAGACATCAGGGCTTCTATTTATGAATGGATTTCTGTTTAAATCATGCTTTTAATGCCACAATTTAATTTGATGTATGAAAATGTAAGCCTTTTTCTTCCAGCTGAAATAAATAAACACATAAATAACCAAAACAAACCATCCCTGTCAGTTTTGTTCTCATCTGGGTTGCGTAATGTCTTAATGAGCTCTAGAGGTCCAGTTAGCAGTGTTACAGACAGTCATATTTTACATTCCTCCGCTGTGCTCCTGTCAGCTGTATGGACTGATGGATGAGACTCCCGAGGCTGCAGCTACAGGCAAATGGATGCCATAAATCAAACGCGCTGTTTTTGCTCATGTTGCAGTTATGTATTTTGCAGCGTGTCTTCTGTCTGCGTTTACTTAAAAGGATATTTAATCCTTTACATGCGGTCATCATGCAGCAAAGCATGTGTGCGTCACTTGCTTCACTTAGTATACAGCTTGAGTTTTGTGTTTAATTCCCTCATGTTGGATGTGTTTGTGTTCACAGAGGAGATCTTCCAGGGTTACATCGCTCACTGGTGGTCCCCAGATGGTCTCAGACTGGCATATGCCACTATCAATGACACTCTGGTGCCCAAGATGGAGATACCCATGTTCACCAACGCGCTGTATCCCAGCGGACAGGAGTACCGCTATCCTAAAGTAAATCCCTGCACCCTCTTTTTATAATCAAACCAAGGCTTAACTCTGTAACCTTGAAATGATGATCTGATGGTTGCTGTTGTCTTGAATGACATTTAAAGGGACAGTGCACCCAAAATGTGAAATCTGTCATCATGGTTTTCCAAACGATATGACATTATCCTCTCATTGTTTTAGTTCAACAGTAATCCATGTGATCGGTTTAATCAGCATTATGAAGAGACCTGGTCGCAGATTTAATTTAGGCTTTTATTATGTTATTTATATACATAGAGCACATCAGATATCCTCAATAGAAGCTCAGATCCACAAGAACACACTGCTTCAATAAATGGACAATGAGAGAATATTAAATATTCATTCTGACAATGACTGAAAGACTTTTTTTATTGTAACGACACGAGGGTGAGTAAATGATGACAGATTTTTCTTTTTTTGTCCCTTAACTATCCCTTGATGCACTGTAGTGACATAACTAAATCAGGTTATGTAATAGTTTATGCGAGCAATAACTGTCCATCTGCATGTTTATGCTTTTATGCAACACAACTAATTTACTTTTATTCATTTGCCAGAATTACTCTTTTCAAAAGCAGCTTACGGTGCACTCAGAGCGTAGCCTACTTTGGGAATTAAACCCAGGACCTTTTTCAGGTGCTTTACCAATTGATAAGAATTGCACAAAACATATTTATCTACAATCATGCAGATCCAAAGGGATAGTTCACCCAAAAATGAAAGTTTTGTCATCATCTGCTCACCCTCAAGCTGAGTTTCTTTCTTCTGTTGAGCACAAATGAAGATATTTTGAAAAATGTTGGTAAGCAAACAGTTGAGAGCATTTTGTCCATATAAAGAAAGTCAAGGCTGCCAGCAACTGTTTTTGTCTGGTGATGATACAGTATCTCTGATGTCTGTGCAGGCTGGGGAGGAGAACCCTGATATCTATTTGTCAGTGGTGAGTCTGAACGGCCCTTTACACACAGTGAGGATGAGGAAACCTGAGGACCCCAGAATCAGGTGAAGATCTGTCCGTGACCACACAACAGCATGCTTTATCATGCTCACCTGGGGAGTTTACAATGACCCCCCAAAATATTTGAATCCTTAAAATGTCAAACCAAGTGTCATCCAAAAAATACAGTAAAATCTTTAAAAAAATTAAATGAACTTCTAAATCAGCTTGTTTTGTACTGACTTCTTACAAACAACGTCTTTGCCCTTATTTTAACAATATACACTACCATACAAATATTTGAGGTCAGTAACATTAAATTAATATTTATTGAATTTCCTGCATTTATTCGGTAACAAATACAGTAAAAATTGTTGTTTTATATTATGGCTATTATTTATTCCTGTGATGCAACACTCTCAGAAATAAAGGTATATTAAGCTGTCACTGGGGCGATATCTTTATAAAGGGTAATAAAGGATTCATTTTTTTAACTGTCGTTAATGTGTCCATTCTGAATAAAAAATATACATTTCTTTTAAAAATACGAACTTTTACTTTAACAAGCTAGAGTCAGTCTAATAGACTGCATTACTCGACAGAAGAATGGTTTTAAGAAAAGCTTTTAGACCGTTTTTGATTTAAGCTAATGCACAAAATACATGAAAATGTACACAGACTCTATTTGACACAGTTTGAAGTAACCAGCTACCTCTTTTTTTTTGTAGGAAAGATTACTACATCACCATGGTGAAGTGGGCAACCAGCACCAAACTAGCAGTAAACTGGCTGAACCGAGCGCAGAACAACTCCATCCTGACCCTGTGTGAAGCCACCACAGGCATCTGCACAAAGGTACCTTCTGACACACACACTTAATTATCACTTTTGTCCATGCTTAGCTCATTAAGACTGTAAAATTACTCAAAGTGTAAGAATTACGTCATGACCTTCAATTTTCCAGAAAAGGCTGTAAGAGTGACAGCGTCTATTGTTGCATCCAAATGTATTAAAATGCATGTCAGTTCAGTGAAAGAAAAGATTAGTCAGTGCTTCGGCTGTATATAAAGGGCTTTGTGGAACAATATGAGACATACAGAGAAAACACAGTAATCTGTCTGTGTTTTCAGAAACATGAAGACGAGAGTGACAGCTGGCTTCACAGACAGGTGAGTCACGCATCACGCGTGTGGGATGTGTGTGTAAGAGTGCTGCTCCATTGTTGGTGAATCTCTCTGCAGAACGAACCCCCGCTGTTCTCCAGAGACGGGTACAGGTTCTTCTTCACCCGAGCTGTTCCACAGGGAGGCCGAGGGAAGTTCTTCCACATATCCATGTCCACTTCCCAGGTGAGCTGTCACTGAGAAACTACACGCAACTTATGAAGGTTTAAAGTATACTTGTTTTTGGAGATTTTTGGCTGATTTTTTTTATAATGCAAGTCAATGGCTGCTGGCACTTCAGAGCCAAAAAAAAATGAATACCTGTGGTTCGTGCCAGTATATTGAGTTCTTACATGTTCGGTCTGTGCGAGACACTGAACATTATTTATAATGATGTCAGACGATTAATTGCATCCAAAATAATTTTTTTGTTTGCATAGTATATGTGCACATTGTATTTATATATACATAACAAAAATACACAAACACATGCATGCATATATTTTAGAAAATATGTTTATGCATTTAAAATATAATCTAATAATATAAATGTATATGCATGTAAATATTTTCAAATTATATACTGAATGTGTGTGTTTATATATACATAATAAATAAACACAGTACAAATACATATATTATGTAAACCTTTCTTTTTGATGCGATTAATTGCGATTAATCACTAATTATTTTACAACCTTGTCTGTTAACCATAGATGAACCAGTTCATGAAAAAGAGTTCAGAAACAGGACATCACTGTGAACCTTTGCCTGAGGCTATGGATTAAATAGGTATTAATGTTCAGTTTCTTGCACAGGCTGATTGTTTTGCTTCATAAGACCTAAATATAGTATCAGGAGCCAAAGGTATCAATTTTGTCTTGTCTGATGTGCTTTTCCTGATCTGTAAAGTGCTGGTATCCACTCACTTGCAATTTCTGAATCACCAAAGACCCTGCTTTCAGCCGTATAAAAATTCTTCTGAAGAATTTCTACTGAAAAGGTCTCCTGATGTTGTTGTTGCTGTTTTAGCCCAACAGCAGCGCAGACACGCTACAGTCGCTGACATCAGGAGACTGGGACGTGACGGAAATATTAGCCTACAATGAGGACACCAAACTTGTGTAAGCTTGTGTGATCAGCAGCTTTAAAAAAGACCCTGATGCTGGATTCTATCCATATTGTCAATAAAAACGTCCAAAAAATAAAGCTGAATTAATGCAAAATGCTAAATTGCTAAATTGTCTTTGCAGATACTTTCTGAGTACAGAAGACGATGCAAGACGGCGTCACCTCTACAGGTATGAGAGACAATGTGACACACACACACACACACACACAGATGTAACTGAGAAGCATTGCACTGACGACGTGTGTTGTTTTTTTAGCGCCAACACCACAGGATCCTTCAACCGCCGATGTCTTTCCTGTAATTTAAGCTGTGGATATGTCAGTGGATCATTCAGTCCAGACGCCAACTACTTCCTTCTCAACTGCAAAGGTTTTTTGTTTTTTCTATGCAAAACATCTGGTCTTTTGTTAAAGACTTTTTAAAAAATTAGTTCCTTTTCAGGAACTCGAACTGCGTCCAAAAACGCTTTGGGAACGCCTCCAGCGTGACCCTCGGGTGACGTCACCGACCAGGAAGTATAAGAGCATGTGAGAATCAGTGCACGCCAGCCTCATTTATTCAGCAAGCGCTCTCTATGCGACTGTCATTCAGTTCTCTGTTCAGA
>JAUCNO010000663.1:15328225-15348037 GCA_032353835.1 Enteromius viviparus
AAACATTCAGGCACCCTAGCAACATATAGAAAACACTCAGACATCCTTAATAACCGAAAAGTAACACGCTAAATCACTCCGACACCCTAGCAACATCCAAAAAACACTCAGACACCCTTTAGCAACATTCAGAAAACACTCAGACACCCTAGCAACATGTAGAAAACACTCAGACATCCTTAATAACCGAAAAGTAACACGCTAAATCACTCCGACACCCTAGCAACATCCAAATAACACTCAGACACCCTTAGCAACATTCAGAAAACACTCAGACACCCTAGCAACATGCAGAAAACACTCATACATCCTTAATAACCGCACAACAACATGCAGAAAACACTCAGACACTCTTAGTAACATGCAAAAACATTCAGGCACCCTAGCAACATATAGAAAACACTCAGACATCCTTAATAACCGCAAAGTAACACGCTAAAACACTCCGACACCCTAGCAACATCCAAAAAACACTCAGACACCCTTTAGCAACATTCAGAAAACACTAAGACACCCTAGCAACATGCAGAAAACACTCAGACGTCCTTAAAAACCACACAGTAACACGCTAAAACACTCAGAAACCCTAGCAACATGCACACTGATATGCTGACATCCTTAATAACCACATAGCAACATGTAAAATATATATTCAGACACCTTAGGATGCATCTAGCCAAGTGCTAAAAATACATAATACACTGTGGACTTTGGACTGTTATCTGACCGATTTCTGAGTAAAACAGGATATTCTCTCTCTCTCTCTGTCTCTTATATATTTGTATATATACACACACATTCAGAATGAGACAAATTAATTTAGTAAACTTATTTGGTCTTGAGGGAATGAGTGTTTTCTTTTGTCTGTCAGATCTACCCAGATGAAGGCCACTTCCTCCACTCGAGAGAGTCTCAGCTACATCTGAGTCAGTCGCTGGTCAACTTCTTTGTGGAGTGTTTTAGACCCCCAGAGATACTGACTGAAGAAAAACTGGAGCAGGACAATGAGGATGATGGTTAAAATTCTACTCAGATCCAGCACAAGCCAGCTTACAGCCCAATATGCAAACTCTTTCCCTCCACCTCACCCTCCTCCATCCCCATGGTAGTTCTGATGGCTTCTCCTGAGCCTCTGCATGGACCACGCCCCTCAACTCTGATTGGCTCATTGGCTCCAGGAAAGAATCTGAATGACTTGGTGATACAAGAAGCAGTGGAGGTACATGATAAACCGTTTCATACTCCCAGCCCCACATGAGCAGTACGAGAAAACCAATTGGACGTGTGAGATTCGGTCATAACTCTATTGCTTGTGTTCTGTAATTCATGCATCGCTGACAGAAAGCTTTAAGAGATGACAGCACAATATACAGAAGAACAATTGGCTGGAAATAAAAGCTGCAGATTTACTCAATAGAATTATTTTCCCTGCTGCGTAACGTTTTGATGAGTTCAAACCAGTTAAGGTCCTTTATTTGGGTATAAATGTCCTTGTGAACCCATTCGTTTCTGTCGTCAATGTCATCGTAATTCATGCTGAATGAATTAGCAAAAAATATTTATAAAACCATTTCATGTGTCAGTTGAGTGTGGTAATTTACATAAAAACAATTATTGGAGCTGAACAAATGTGCATAAATCGTGTGCATAAATGTTTAAACAGGAATTAGTTCTGTGCATTTCATGAGGCTATTTGTTCATCAAATGTGCAAACGGTTGCTTTAAAATCAATCAGTTGTTGTTGTATCCATATCAGCATGTCGGCACAATGGCATATTGTTCATTTGTGAATCGGCCCATTCTGAGAAAGGAGTCTTGACCATTTCTTTTTTTTTTTATGTGAGTGCAGCTGCAAATGTCTATGGTTATTCATTTAGTCACTGTGCCTTATTGGAGTATACCTGCTAAAGACAGGCAGTCCATGAGGTAGGTCGAATAATTTATGGCGGAAAGAAAAGAAATAAAGTTTTGTTATCAAAGAGAACCATGCCACAATCCTGCCAAGAACATTTTCTTTACAGTCCTGTGTACTATATGAGTTGTAAAGTAATCCAGTAGATTAACTAAATACAGAATTCATAGGACTAAGATTTTTGGGCAGGTCTGTGTTTTGTTTTGGGTCTTTGAAGAACGTTTTGCATAGAATATATTTTCTTGCTCTATAATTTGGCATGGTGGCAAGATGGTTTCTTTTGTTTTAATGTATCTACGTGTCGTTACTTTTGACAGCTTGAATGTTCCTATGTGGTTCCACTCAATTTATTGTTGTAAGTGAAATCCTGTCTTGTAAGCAGATGCACTGATGTGTAAATTACAACTGTTTTGGTCCCTACTTGTGTGTACCTTGTACATAAAGCATTTTTAAAAGCTATTTAGTTTGTTTCTTTATATAGTTTCCATATGGCTGCATTTACACCATTCACATTTATTGAAAAAGTTGTTACAGGGTTTTGTTCTAGCCATCACAAACAAGTCCCTGTGATAGCAGTCTGCCCTCTTGTGGTGTCAATCTGAAACAAACCAGGAAATAATTCAACAGGACTAGATATTTATCAGACAAAAAGGGTTTATTTTCCAGTGTTTTACAATGTGTGTCCACCACGTGAGCAGACCCAGCATGATACAGTTAGGGAAGCATTGTTTACACACGGGGAGACTGAAGACCCCCAGAGATGATAAGCACATTCGCCTTCACTCTCCCAGGTCCCTTAACCTCACCTCTGTTTCGTACAATACTTACAAAAAGAAACTGATGCTATGAAGATGATCGGAGGAAGAGGAGCAGAACATGTAATAGATATGTACATTTAAGTTACTTTACAGGAATATTTAAAATTCAAGTCTGGTTAAAATACCGAATGCAAAACAATAATGCATTAAAATAGTGTTAAGACCAAGGAGGAATGCGGTAGGAATGGAAGCGTCTCTTTTTCCCATGAATGAAATCTGGCTGAGGTGAGTTAAAACGTAATAATAATAATCATCTTTTAAACTTTTCTTTTACACCTTAATGTATCTGAGATGTGGCACCTTCAACAACCTAAGCCCAGCATTCAATATGAGGCACTTTCATGATCCAAAGACACCTGATTTATACTTTAACAATCCATTCTTTTTTTCCAGCTTTATGCCAGAGACACTAATCATGTCTCAGTAGTCGTAGTACAACAAACAGCAACAAGTACACTGCAAATTGCATCAGTGAAACTGAATTCCTTTTTGTCTTCCGTTATTAAAAAAAAAAAAAATGGTTTACTGTGCCGAGTGTCTGCCATGCACTGCACTTAAAAAAAGAAAAACGAAACAGACACCGTTCCAAAGCACAGCACGCGAAGCAGTCCAAACACAGGCAGAATAAACAAAACAAAAAAAAAAAGCACAGAAAGGGGAAATATATACAGTTCATAAATGAAAATGGCAGTTTGTTTAGTATTACAACAAGCAGATACATTCTTGTTTTGGTTACTGAAGGATCTATCGCAACACCGAGGGCCTCTTTACACTTTCAGGAAAATAAATCTTTTATCAAGGCTCAAGACGCTCTAGTCTTCTCAACATCCTATTGACCTACCCTGCTCAGCCTATTTCTCGGTTACTTTCTTTTAACTTCCAAGCCATTTGGACTAAAAACTGCTCCATGATGCAGTATCTAAAATCTATACTCGGCGGAATTTGAGCTCTCCCAGTTTTTCCAGCAATACTGCACTTCGGCCAACAGTGAGAGGGCCTCTGTTCACTGATCGGTACATAATTTCATTCACAGAAGGAAATATCACAGGATGTTTCAAAAACATTTCTCGCAACTCTCAGAGATCGCTAAATAGCAATTTCATATACACTTTCTCCCGATCTCACATCACACACGCACTCTCTCTCATGATTTCGACTCGTTGATGCCAACATGGCTTACAAGCATCGCTCAAGTACCTTACAACATGTCAGACATTCAAACCTTGTGCTCATATATAACATACACGAGCGCACACTCTTTCACAGGTACTGATAGAAACGGGAACGGACCACTTGAGCACCAGAGAGTTTGTGAGGGTGGGCATCTGCAGCCAGGCTTAGGCTCTTGCTCTGAGCGCCCGCTACATCTCCATTAAAGAGCTGGCCCAAGTGGGAGTGCGAGGACCCACCGGAGAACAGGTCCCGTGATCGGGAAGTGTGCAGGTCCAGTACATCCAGACTAACTTCGGGATTGCTGGCACGGTGTCGCTCTCGAGCGATCCAGTCTCTGATGGAGAAGTCCTGCGAACTGCATTTGGGCTTTAAGCGATCCATAGCGGAGAGCTCATTGCCCTCAACTCTTTGCCAGTCTCCAATTACCGACAGCTCAGCGAAGTCCCGCTGACCACCCATGGTGTGCCTGCGACGGATGTTGCTTTTCCGCTTACTTCGAGTCTCGGGTGACCTGGTGCGCTGGGAACCCACCCCGAACATGTCATCTGCAGACGTCCTCAGTCGACACTTTAGCCGGTCTGTGATTTTGATTCGCCACATGGGTTCTGCTCGCTCCGATTCGCTCCGAGAGGAAGAGCTCAGACTGCCAGTGGACCGGCCTTTGACTGCTTCTAGTACTCGTGAGATTCGACTTGAATCCTTGTCGCTGCGGTTCCCGTCTGCTGAAGACTCGCTGTCCGTTTTCTGCCGGCTCCCTCTCTTGCGTGCCAGGGTGTCACACGCGATGATTCGATGGGAGGGGATTAGGTTGGGTACATCTTGCAAAGGTGTGGCGCTGCCCTCCGGTTGGTTGCTATCTTCGGTCGGCCCGCTATCTCTGCCAATGGCGAAGACTGATAAATCGCTCTCACTGTCAGTCTCCATGGGGCGCCCCTCACTGATGAGCTCGCTTCTTTCATCATCAGCGTCATCCCCGCGGCTTTCAGCCACAGACTGCACCTCTGGACTTAGAGCGATGGACTCCACCCCTGTGTGGAAGGTCATGGAGGAGGTAGTGGAGTAATCTGACGTGATGGAGCAGACCTCGGCTCCTGGGCCCATCCCTGTGCTCTCCATCCAGTGGCCTGGTGTCCTCCCGTGTCTCATCCTGGGGACTGAGGCCTGGGAGCTGGTGCTGTTAAGAGTGCCCAGATCCGAGACGCATCCGTCGTCGTAGTTGGAGGGAGGATCAGACAGGGAACTTTGGCGAGTCATGCGATAACTAGGTTTGGGTGATGTGATGATCTTAGGTGAAGGACAAGTCTCCTGGGGCAGATGTTCAGAAATGAGCTGCTTGTTTTCAGAGGTTAGGTCAAGGCTGTCTCCTGGGCTTTGCTCATCATCCTCTGTCCTTTCTATTTGGTCATCAAGTCCAACCTCACTCTCAGCATCCTCAGTTTGGTCATCAGTAAGCCAATTTGGATCATTTTGCACCGGAAGATCCTTCTTAGAGAAACTAGCATCCTGGTCATCATCAGAGCTGCTTGGGTGAGGCTTGTCCTTAGGCTTTTTGCGTTTGCGACTAGCAAAGATGGAAGTACGCAGCAGCTCTCTACTATATTGGTCCTTACCAGATCCCCAGGAACCCTGCTACAGAACCAAGCACATAAAGAGAAGCGCAAGTTTTAATGCAATGCAATCAATCTCAGGTAATTGGCTTGAGAAGCAGGCATCGTCTCATTTTGTATAAAGCTATTTTTTAACACTCACCTTTGATTTGGCAGAGTCACTGGTGGTTGAATCTAGTGGAACAAGGAGAGAAAAAAGTAAGCAGGCTATTTCAAGTGGAATATAGCAGGGACAAAGAGTCAGAGACACGGGGAGACTGAAATATAAATATCCTTCACCACAACAGCAGTGGAACAGCACAAACAGTGGAGTCATGTAGAGATCTGAGAGATGAAGGCGACACACATAAGCCATTGCAGAGAAAGAAATGGAGGAGAGAGAAATGAGTGATGACAAGAACCCGGCAGTGTGCAGTAAGACAGGAGGCAGCTCATGCACACATTCACACAGACAGACAGCCTGTCCACAGTTAAACCGCCAATCACTGACAAACACACACACAGAGCCAGCAGAACATGTCTACAGGCATTCTTTCCCAACTCAGAGACATCACCAAGGCAGGGATGGACATCTTTACAGCTATGTATTAAGGGGTGGGAGTTGATGCGAATTTGGTCGGAAATTAGAAGCTGTTGCTAATTTCAAATGGCTGAGTATGCTTGATTATTTTTGTAAACCTATGGGATCCATATGTTTAATACACATGCACATCGAGTCACTTAGTCACAAAAACACTTGTTTAATATGTTAATTTTTGAGCTTTTTCCACAAACTTTTTATTTTTAAAGCAATAATAAGTGGTTAGAGAATTAATATCACACCGTAACTATAAGCTCAAATAATAGCGATCATCCAACTATATTACCTGTGACAAATTTAGATACGGGAGATTTGAAATAAACCATAATAAGGTGTATTTATATAAAACAGCCACAGAGATGTTGTTTTAACACTAGAGGTCGCCGTGTAGATGCACAGTGCTTTGCTAAATGGATCAGTTCTAACCAAAGCTGCTGGTTAAGTCCAAAGTATACTTCGGTTGTCCGCTTTCCGCAACAGTCCGCGCATAGGTTAATTTTGTGTCTGCATTAAACAGTGCAGGTGTGATGTCAATGTGTCGAATGCATGTGTCAAACTGGTTCATCCGCAGTTGACAATACTTTGAAAGCTGCGTGGACACGGCTGTGCGCGAGACAGAGTGGAGCACGGAAAAAGAAGTATGCCAGGTCTTCAGCCACACTGCACTGAAATTACCAGCTAAATGACCGAACTGTGTTCAAAAATCTTTCGCTCGGGGAACCATGTTTGTGTTGAACGGTATCAGCTTGTTGGTGCAGAACATGGAGATGCAGAATGAATTAAAGCACTGAGAGACTATGACAAGGGACAACAAGGGTCAGATATGACAGGAGGGCAGAAAGGGGCTAAAGGGGCCAAAGCTACGAGGAGGAAGCGAGTCCTTACGACCGCCTACTTCACCACTCAAAAGCCCCTTTGCTCACTCTCCTTCAAGAGCTTCTAATGGTCGGGAGCTTTATGATTTGAGCCAGCTCAGCCCCTCACCACACCCCTTCAGACATCATCAATGACAGTTACGGTACGCCACAAGACTGGAGGAAATCCTGAAGACCATACCATGCTAGAACTCCTTGCGGTCAGCTTCAGAGACAACGAGAGACAGCAAAGAGGCTTTTCAGACACATTACACCATCACAGCTCTGTATCCTCTCTGTTAATAATAGTCTTATAAGATATGAAACGTGCAACACGACGATGACAAATATCAACTTCTCTGACACTCTTTTTTTGTTTCTTTTGTTTTCTGGTAGGTTTGTCCCGGATTCGCTTTCAATTTATAAGAATCGGGGATTTCTGCAGACTAGGCAGCTACACTGGGGACAACACTCCTCCTTCTTCCTACAGTCCCAGCTGTCCATCACAGACATTATAGAGTCCATCAGTGACATCACCGAGTGATAGACGCCGCCCACTTGGCCTGTGTCAAGATTGGGTAATGTGTGAGCAGTGCTGGACAGGGACAAGGGAGAAGAAAACACTAGAGACAAGATGGGTCAGACGGGTAAACCTTTGGTGGTTTATCATTGGTTTTTCCATTTCTTTTGGGAAAGAACACGCCGGGTTAGCACAAGAGAAGGTAAGGAGGGAAAAGAACTGAAAGAAAAGGAGGAGTGGAGTCATAACGGAGACTAAAGCATTAGGGGAGGGATGACAATGAGTGAGGTATAAACCAATACAAACCAAAGCAAAAGGAAAATTCTTGAGAAATCATAGCATTGAAATAAAGGCAACAAGTCTAAAACAATGGCGAAAGGTAAAGAAACAATTAAATGGAAAAAGGTTGATTCATAAGCTTCACATACATAGGAACTATTTTATCCAATTTTCAGATAGTTCACCAAATACGTTTGACCAATGCAAAATTGCTAAAATAGTTCACCTTTACATATGCACCAAGACATTTCTGGCAAGCTTGATTTTTTTTCTCTCTCGCTTTAAACATTGACAGATCTAATGGAAAGCATGAGCATCTGCTACTCATCTGAAATATATTAAGATAGTCTGAACATATAAACACACAGCAAAATCTGAACACACTGAACGTCTCACATTGGTTTTAAGTAATATCCATTTTGCTAAACTTCCCTAGCCTGGAACAGTTGGACTATGAATGCAAGATTACCTGAGACGTCTCCCGGTGATGGAGCGGTGCGGCCAATGTTGGTCAGCAGATGGTCAATGTTGGGCACAGGCTGAGACTGAACTGTGCTCTCTTGCTCCACGGTGGTCTGACATAAACAAACAATGAGAGAGGTGAAATTCCTTCATCATTTTCACAAGGCAAAGCGAACTTTCAGTGCCATCTGAAGCAGTGTATGTAACTAACAAGTGTTGTCTTTTTCTTTTAAAACCCTGTTTGCAAAGATTATGTGTGAGCAGTGGCAGCTTCAACCACCATGCAAACCATGCAAATGCTCGGGGCCATGGTGGGTCTATCAAGTCTATAAAGTGACTGGAAAAAAATCCATGTGTTCTTATTTACCAGCAAACCAGGACTTAAAATCAACTGTCAATTTCTTGCAGGTTTACAGTCTGCCACTGCATGAAAGTGAAGAGCAGAATAGTGAAATTGGTTAGTTTATTAGTTCTTTGTTTTTGAAAGACAAAGCAAGTCTGCATTTAGCAGCGGTGGATTTAACTCGCCGACCGTTATCCACAGCCATTTAAAGACAGAGCATGGTGAGCACTGTATGCTATGAGTGTATGACCACTCACGCTATGAGTTAAACCAGCTCTCATCAAAAGATGCAAAGCTGCATGAAGCTATATCAAAGTAAGCTTCTAACTTGCCTCGCGCCCTAGTTTCAGAGATACCTGTAATGCAGCTTTTGTTCTGTAAAAATGAAATAATGCATCAGTTCTGAACTCCCTCTGAGTCCCAAAAATGTTAAATCTGCCCCGGTAAAGGAAGAAGAAGTTCCTTGAAGTTATCTGCGCCTAAATAGCTCTACACAAGCAAGGTGGACTAGATGGAAACAGAGCAAAAGTGAAACTGAGAAAAAGATGATTTCTGACCAGTGTTACCCTGGAGACTCGAGTCTCCACTTCTAGGAAAATGACAGCATGGTGATGTTTGTTTATGGCTCAGAGAAGAATGGCAGGAAGCTACAGACTCACCGTTGGCTCTTCATCTCCATCTTCTGTGAAGAACCAATCATACTGTGAAAGAACAAAGCAGAACGTTAAGCAAAATTCAGAAATCAATTTACATAAAGATGAAAGGTAAAAGCTCTTACTTGCTGAATAAGAGTCTCAACAATCTTGTACTGGTCAGGCATGTGCGTGACCATGTGCGTCATGTTGTCTTCAGAGGTTCTGACCAGAGTTGGGCCAAACACAATGGCCAAGTTACGTGGCTCCATCTAATTAAATACAAAGAAAGCATTCATTAATGGTTTTCATCCCTTTACTTTTCTATCTGTATTCTGTAATGGAAATTACTGACATCACACAACAAGCATTTGTGCTTCTAGGTTGTTCAGACAGATAAAACTGAGCAACATCACAGTTTTAACAATCTGATTAAATGATATCATATCTTTTATGAATGATGATTTACAGTAAAGTAATAATATCTAGAAAAGCAGTTTAAAGTGTTTCCATTCAGCATTTCTTATAGTAGGTGGTTAAACTCATACAGACAAGGTCAAAGAAAAAAAAAACTCATACCTTGTTTTTCTCACAGTTTTCAGAGACAGTTTTGAGATGTCCAGAGAGGAACTTGAGCGTTTCATAATGATGGTCTGGTAACTCATGAATCTGAGCAGGAAAAACAAATAGTTTATACCTGATAAATATATGATATATAACATGATAAATATATGATAAATGTTATGTATAAAACATATATATCAAGGATTTTATTGCTGATTTTAAGGATTTTTCTTTCTCCAATCAAGTAAATGTCAGTATTTAGTAAATCAAAAGCGGTCTTCAGATAAACCGTACCAATCTCTTCAGTGTTTTTAACCGCTCAACAGGGTCCTCCATTCGATTGCCATCAATAAAGTTGGAATATTTTTCTATGATCAGAGCAAACAAGCATTATAAGAACATTCCAGAAGTGTATTAATCAGGGTCCCCACGTCAAATGGTGCTATGAAATATCACAGCTACACAAATAAAACCTAAGATTCAATACAGAACTTTATGACTTCCATTTTATTATTTAATTGGCTTGCTTTTCTATGACCATGTGAGGTATGATCTATGCTGTCCTCTAGGAGGAGTCCTTCCTCCACACATGGAGAAAAAAAAAAAGAGTTTGGATACATCATTTTCTCAGATACAAGATGCTCTCTATGAGAGACAGGGCACAGTATTTTCCATTTGTTTTGTACAAAGCCAGAGGAATTATCTATTCTATATGATCGTGTCTCACCATTGGTAAACAGAGGCTCAGGAAGTTTCCTAAAAAAGGACTTAAGCAAACTGCTGATCACATTGAGGTCCCGCCACTTCTGCTGGACAAAATGAGAGCATAAAGATCAGGTCTGTCCTTATGGTACAAGCTCTCATGTACAATATCACACAAAACAATGCGTCTACTCACGTCGTCCTGGATATTAATGTCTGCCATGCCTTTAGTGTCTAGTTCCTCCTGCATGCTCGAGATGGCAGCATTGTTTCCAGGGACTCTATAAATACCTGTGTACTCCAACCCTCTTTCCTCCACCAGATTACAACACACCTCCACGATCAAAGGCACAAACTGTAAAGCACAGTAATTTATGTTATTTTTAATATCATATAATCTCACAAAACTCAAAAAGTAGGCCATTTTTTGACCAAAAGTCAAATTTGCATTAAGAAAATGGAATCTATTTCAGAACTCATGTTACAATCATGACATGAATTTTATTAAACGTATTTTATTAATTTACACAAATTTCATTATTTTATGTAATTCTCAGAACTGCAATATATATATATATATAAACTAGGGGTGAACAATATTCTGTTTTGACATCGCGATGTGCACGCAAGCGATAGTCACATCGCCGGAACATACGATGTGAAGGGTAGAGGCCCATGGTGTATTAAGAGAACGGTAGCACACAGTAAACACAAGTTTGTTGTATGGCTTGTTGCTGGGGTGACTTACACGTTCCGCATGCCTGCACAGTGATTGGTTCGTTCACCGAAGTGAGTGGTTGGCTCCCCGCTCACAGCCAACATTCACTGCTAAAAATGCACGGCAAAGAGGCTACAGAAAAATGATTTCGTACCAAAAAGAAAGTCGAAATTATCTATTTGGGATTATTTCGGCTACAAAAAGGAGGATGTTGACAAAAAAGAGGTACTTTGCATGGAGTGTCAAAATCACGTTGATAATGAACCCGAATTTGCGCAGCTCGTCAGCGCACAACGGCTTTGCGTAGTGAATGCGGCTCAATGTAAGACCACGCACCTGATGGAATTTAGATTACAGAACTGGCTTTACTGACAAGATGCGCAATACATATCGCGTGATGATTATCGTGCAGCCCTTATTTTGGATACAAAAAGTATGATGCTGATAAACATAAATAAATTTGTACACACGTCAATATATATCGCAGGAAAAAAATATATCACGATGTATTTTTTTCCCCAATATCGTGCAGCCCTAATATAAACATTTAACAATGTAAAACAAATTTACTAATGTTTTTAAAATGCAAAAATTAAGGCTTAAGTTTCTTAATGCAGAATCGGTTTTCTTATTTTTCCATTTGCACTTGGAGAGAAATGTAACCTTGACATGTTAATGCGAGTTTCACCCATAACAATCTAATTGGCATTATGCAGTAGTGCATTTGTAATCCCTGGCATTTCTTACTCTGTTTTTTTCCGCAGGAGGGCAATTATCCAGTCGTACTCCAAATGTAACACCAGCAGTGGGCCTCTTATCTTGAGGCTTCTTCTTCAGTCCTGGAATTCCTCTCCTCCAAGCGGCTTTGTCTCTCGGAGGACTGAAGTCATCTGAGACAGATATCACTGATATTAACATTTTACTGAGTGCATGATGGGTTTTGGTGTTAATTCATAATACAGTGTGCTACCTTTACTCCTCTCCTGTTCATTCCTGGGCGAGTAGAGGCTCTGACTCTTACTGCTGCCGCCCCCTAGCAGAGTGTGTCTAATGCTGAGAGACTGCCGTGAGGTTTTGGGTGATGGCTCTGTCTTACTGGTGGGTGCACTGTAAGAAAACACATATTACTGGATGCTGAACACAAGGCAATCTTATGCAGCTCAACAATACATGCAAGAAAAGAAGAAAATGTTCAAAAGGAATCAAAAACTTGTGAGCTGTGCACCAAAGTAATATTTTTAGTCTTTACAGGCAGGCTTTCATCAACTGGGACTGCGCAATTTAGCGCAGTTTGGGATTGTAGGTGGAATTTTAGTGTGATTTTTCTGGTAAAAATTGCAATTGCGTAGATTGAAGCTCCAGATTTTCAAAAATGTTTTAAAAGCATTAATATGACTATAATAATAATACAGTTAACACTATTACTATTGATAAAAATAATTATTATTATTACTACTACTAAATAAAAATAAACGGATATTACTATTGTAATTTTATTGTACAATTTTAAAATATAGAGTACTTTCAAATATAATAATCAAAATTCAATTTCACAGTTTAACTGTAAAATTACCACATTCTATTGACATCAGATGATGTTTAAGAGGTTTTCATTACAGCTGTGGAAAGATGGTTGACACAAGTTGCACTCTAATAGTAAACTGCCAGTTCATTATAGGTACAGAAGATGAAGAGAAACCGAACTTTTCTCTTTTTAAACAGTGGTTTATTGAATAAACTCAAATAAACTCTGTCATTACTGCAGTAAAACACATACTGCTGATTATGGTGCTGTTGTAAATTGGAAAAGAGACCTGAAGTGCTTCTTATTTGAGGTGTATAATATTTTTGCAAAAAGTACAGTATATACAGAATTATTGCACATCTCATCTCGAGGAAACTCGGATGTTTGCAGATTTCCCGCATCAGCTCTCTCTGTTAATATTCAAATATATCTGAAGCATCAAAGTAAATCAGTGTTGAATATTATTTTTCTATAATTCATTTGAAAAAAAGGCTAGTTTCCCAATGCAAGTTATAATCAACCCGGACTCAGAGTAAAAGTCACGCTCTGAAAACACATAACGCAGGTATTTATTTCTTTAAAACCTTCGCAATTTGAAAATTGTGTGAATGAGTGACAGCTAACAGAGCTTTTGGTACAGGGCAAGACAGACTTGCTGCTCACAATAACATGTTCTTTACCTCATGGATATATACTCCTTGAGCTTTCTGTTGATCAAATCAGTGCTGGTTACGGCAGCGTTCTGAAAACACAAGACAAAGAATCATTGACATTGTGGTAACATGCAAACCTGACGTTACAGCAACATGTAACTGATTTTGAGTTTTAAAAGGAAACCAGTTCCTCTGGCAAACACAGGAGATGAATATTAACAAATAGCCTACCCATAATCCTCACACCTTCAGTAAACAACGTCCCCTCCAAACTGATTTCAGCAGATGACAAAACGTGGTTGTGTTAGCAGTATAAGCTGGTTTTCACATGGTTTAGATTCAGGACAAAGTTATGCAATACTGTGATGCTTCAACTCTGAGAGCCAGACGTGGGCCATGAACTTCACACGATGATATTAATGTACTCTGATTTCCTGCTCTTATTAGTTAATATATTAAATGTGCAACTATACACGGTTTAGAAAGGAGTCAAGAATTGAGTGGTTATCCTGTTATCCTCTGTTGGTAGATGCTGGAACTACACCATTGTGCTGCAAAAAGCAACTTTATTTATGGCGATTCCAAATTAGCTGTGTATTCAAATAGTAAAAACTGCAAGCAAATTATAGATCACAAATATTTTACTGTACACAGCAGATGCTTCACCAGAGCTGGATTTTTGGAACACCCATAAAAGCATAAAATAGATTTTTCCTAGTCTGCTGCCTTTGATGTAACGGCAGGATAGCCGATAGTGAAGGCCAACTGGCCACCAGCCAATCCAGCTTTGTCAGGTTGTCATTTCCCTGCAGTTACTGTAATTAGTCACATGGCCATTGTGTCTCAACTGATACTATACTATACTGTTGAACTGTTTATGCATCCAATTCATCCAAGGCAATGAACATGCAAGCCTTGGCCAGTTTTGATTTCCATCTTTCGACCTCTTTACACTTAGGCTACGTTTACATGGCAACGATGTAGTCATAAACTAAGAAATTTTTCCCTTGTATTTTTAAGACGTTCCACATATACATGTCAACATTTTTAAAACAAATCATGCTAAAATATCCATGAAAACAACCAAAAATGCTGTATTACATATGCCAGGCCAGTAGCTGGCGCAGTCATCTTGTTAGTAAAAGGTACCTGTAAGGAAGTGTCGATTATATGATCTATATGATGCGTTTTCACTCTTGGTTGTAATATTGTTGAAGTAAATCTACACTTTGCTGCAGTAGTGTTAGCAAACTTGAGCAGCAACAACAGTAGCATGTACTCCTCCATTGTTTAGTTTGTTTTTTCGCGCTTTCCTATAAAATCGACACATAATGTGCATGTCCACATACTATGCACGTGCATGACACCACCATTTTAAAAGATGTACTGTATTGGGTGTTTACACGGAAATTATAATGGTTGCATTTTTCAAGAGCTTGCACTTTGAAACTATTTAAATATGCTTTTTTAGTCCCCAATACGCCACTGTCATGTAAATAAACAGCAAAACGCATAAAAAGTTTAGAGTTTTTGGCTGGAAACATCATGTAAAAGGCCCCTCGAGTCTTTAAGTGTCACTTCATTAATAACATACACATTAATGAAGTCTAAATCCCGAAGTAAACTGCGCCAAACGCAAAGAATACTCTATTTGAGAGTGTGTGCAAACATGCGCACTAGAAAGTATAATCATGTTTTATGTCTCCATGATTTCTCTCAAAAAGATATGACTGACAAAAATGTCTTTGTACTTTTGACTGTAAAACATCAGACCGTGTTTGCACTTTCTGAAAGAATCGAATCATACAAAAAAAGTACAGACTGAGCATACTAGGGATGGCAAGGTTCATGGAAAAAACCCGAACCGTTCGGTTCGGTGCATGCATGCGTCGCATGGTTCGACGGTTCATGACATACGCAATGTAGCCTCGTGCCCCGTATGTGACGTCAGTGTGTAGTGTCTACAGTGTGGATGAGTGCTGCTAGTCATAATACTGTACGTGTAGAAATGGCAAGTGGGAGAGAAAAGGAAGGCTGCTCAGCTAGGGTTGGGTCGATAGACGATGTCGTTGTCCATCGTCCATAGATATCACGATGCTGAGCCGGCATCACGATCCTCCGCCCCGCCGCAGCAGCAGCAGCAACCAGCTCGCGAAAAACACACTTAATCTATGGCGGCAAATCTATGCCATTAATAAGCGAGCACACCACTGATGCTGGCGAGCACGGTAAAAAGGCTAAAAAGCTAAAAAGGCACATACATTCATGTAGATGGCAATACACTTTCTCCATTTTTTGCCAAATAAATGAAAAGCATGTTCAAATAATCAATGTCTTTCCTCATGCTGTATCAAAATCTCATCGCTTTCCTCAGAGATGTTCCCAATAATGTGCTTTAAGTCAAGTCAAATTCAGTTTATGCATGATTACATGATATAACTTTTTAAATACTGTATCCTAAATTATGGATAATTAAGCCATATATCATATGCTGAAGTACATTTCCGAAGTGTTAAAGATTAAAAGAAAAAAAATAACTAGAACCGAAAACCGTGACCCAAAAACCGTGATACAAACCGAACCGTGGGTTTTGTAAACCGTGCCACCCCTAGAGCATACAGAGCACAGTTAGATCTGGCTTTAAATACATACTCTGCTAAATTTACATCATACAACTGTATAAACACCTTGGTGTTCATGTTAAAATCATGTTCAACAAACCTCCTCATCCAGGTTGCTGTTTTCTTGAATGACTCTTATCCAGGACAGCATGTCTTCTCGACTCTCCGCCTGAAACAGATACTCGCAGTCTGAAGTTGTTAGCCGCAGGACATTCTTGCGCTTTGTGTCGCTGTATGAGATGTCAATCAAGCAGGCCTTGATGCTGATCGAAAGAGGCTCGTCCTCTAGTTGTGAGTTGACGTGAGCAATCCCCTCTTTTTTTTCCTTATAGAGGTAGAGGGAGTGTCCCCGTAGCACTGCATACATCTGTTTCCAAGCCCGCATGCCACCTCCAACTCTCTATAAAGAGAAGAATGTATGTAAAGTGCAGGTCATGATCAGTAATCAACAACGATTACAGTAAAACTATCAACATTCAATTCAATATGCTCTTGAATGAAATGGGATATGAGCGGTGAAGCATTATTTTCCCACCTTGCCCTTCTCCGTGTTGAGCTGTCGGAAATGTAGCCAACCCTCCTTGGTGGAGTCACTGAAGATCTCAGTGGAGGAGTCTCTTCTGGAGCTGGAGTCATCAGACTTATGGCCATCAAGAGCCTACAGGAGCAGAACAAACATGACATTTCGGTACCTAGCCTTGGATATTTGTCTATCATTTATGCTCTGTTCCAAAACCTTTTGAAACCTCACAAATGCCTGATGTAGAAATTTGGATTGCACGTGGTTACAGACTGCCTACAATCTGCACCATTATTATAGCTCTATATTATAATGAGAAATTTGGGTGGACTTTTTTCAAAATACTACAACAGGATTTCCTTTGAATTTGACAAAAACAAAATCTTAAAACGCTCCAAACACAGGCATCTCACAAGGTTTTGGAACAGTTGTTATTATTAATGAGTAGTTATTCTGGTTTAAAGAAAGCTGCTCTTTACGAGGGAGATTTTTATGTGCATCTCTCACCTTCTTGAAAACCCTTAGACTCGGTTTGCTGGGTCGTCTGTGGAAATGAGTGATTATGTTAGGTCAAACAACCACTCACACTGACAGCATTAGAAATTTCCATCACTTTTAAAAGACACTTACCCACGGCCTTCCTCCCGATAGTTATCCAGGCCCTCATCGTATGATTTAGAGCGCTCCGTTTTGGTTCCAGATTCTAGAATGGCATTTCTGAGAGACTCTGCATGCATGTAGACAAAAATACACCATCAGCAGCAAGCTCAACAAAATGCTCACTGATCCATTCACATGGTGCTCTCAGATAGCAATAATTGTTCAAAAAAAACAAATCTGTACAGACACGCTTACCTTGGTCATGAGACAGTTGCCGGCGCATGAGGGGGCTGGGGGTGGTAGGGCTGGGGCTGTCAGAGATTAGACCCTGAGCTCCAGAGATCACAGCCGATGCAGGAATATGGCTGCCATCATGGTCTACACTAGGGCTGGCTGGCTCATCTATAATTAAACGTGGTAAACGTGAATAATGCAACTGTCCTTGGCATGTGCATTCATACAACAAGCTAAAGTTAAGAAAAGTTGAGTGTGTTCTTCCTGCTATGATTTACATATTCATATCTCCAACATATTTGTCTTTATATTATGTCTGGGATGATGCACTTTTTTTCCTGAATTGATACGGTCACGATAATTGGTGTATATATGTGACCTTGGATGACAATTTTTCTAAACTGATTTAAGCTAAATTAATAAACTTTCCATTGATGTAAGGTGTGATAGGATAGTACAATATTTGCTAAAGATACAACTATTTGAAAATCTGAAATCTAAGGGTGCAAAAAAATAAAATAAAATAAAATCGCCTTTAAAGTTGTCAAATAAGGTTCGCATTAATGCATATAACTAATAGAATATCAAGTAGGAAATTTACAAAATATCTTAAATGGAACATGGTCTTTACTTAATGTCCTAATGATTTTTGGCATAAAAGAAAAAACTATCATTTTGAGCCATAAAATGTATTTTTGTAGCCTGTCTTCCACGACTTTAAAGCTCATAGGAACTTAGTCTGGCCAAGCTAACTTTACTTTAATTACTTCTGCTCAGTTTTCAAAGAAAACCTGTAATGAAAATTTCTAAAAACCGCTGGAGTCGACCGATTGTTGCTGCTCGGTACATGCCATGTTTGAAAGCCGGTATGGTTTCCGGTCGCAGAACTGCTGCGTTATCGCGATTGATTTTTGGGGAATGGAAATGCTCTCTAAGACGGCAGCTTTGCCAGACTAACTTTGCTTGTGAAATAAATAGTATTTTTGGCTGTTGCTACAAATGTAACCCAGCGACTTAAGACTGGTTTTGTGGTTCAGGGTCACTTATAGATTTTTAGTCACACCGTTTTAACACAGGGTTTCGAATCACTGTACTGTTTCTGTCAACATGCATTCAAATGTTGTTTTTTGCTTATTTAATACCGTAACAAGCACAAAAGTGCAAGAGATGATAGAATTTGATTTCATAAAAACCTGAATGTGTATATAATATAGAGTGATAGTTACTAACTCAATTATAAAATACATAAAACATTAGTTTCACTACAAAATATGAATTTTCCTGAAAGTTATTGGTATTTGGCATAATGTCAACATTCCAAATGATTGCTAAAATAAATTCATCCATGAGCAATGACTAACATTAGCTCTTTAATTTCATCCCATTGTATTAAAGTGCCTAAACGGACACATTTTTTGTCTTGTACAGTATAAACTGAACCAAATGTGTTGAAGACATTCACTTTTCAAGCCGAATCTCCCATTTGAACTTGCTGTTGATACCAACATAACAAAGAATTAGACACTTTCTTTACAAACAATACCGTACACTTTTATTTTGCCTTAATATCATCAAGCCAGCCTACAAGTGCTTATCTTGATTTCATTGCAAGCTGTTTAAAGTTTTTCTAGGAATGAGGACAGTTTTATTTATCTTAAAATTTGACATGTCCTGTTTTCAAGAGTGCTGAAAACTTTTGAGCTCCTCTGCAGGTCTCTGCCAAAAAAAGGTTGGAGTACAAAGCTGTTCTGTGCTGCCAGAGGGCTGGAGCAGCTAAAATTAAAGCAACTGCCCTAGTTCCTGCATCCTCCAGCGTCTCAAAGAGGGCCAAGGGGAAGGTGTGCAAAACCCTCTTCGGGCCTAGCTAAAGAGCTCTAGCATAGCCTACAGATCACCTCGCTCCAAGACACAAGAATCTCAATGCCATTAGCACTAACCAAGCATAATTTTACAGGATAACAGACAGAGTTTTGCTGCAAGGCATAGGTGGCAACCATCCTCTAATCAATTCATTTCACCAGATATTTTTCTCCAAATCAACTTACAATGGCCAATCCGAGGTTTGAGAAAAAAAGTAGTTAAGCTGGACAACTAAAACAAACTGAGCAATGTTAGTTATTGGTTGGGACCGCAGATTATGTAATCAAAACAGAACTACACATAACCATATTGATTCCCAATGTTAACTGATGTCACTCAAGGTCATGTGACAAAAATATAGCATAGTACTGCAATTAGGACATCAAATACAACTCCTGTATCACTGTAACACAACTTCACAATATGAAATAATCTGGATGCAACATCAAACGTTTTCATTCTCAAGTGGATTATAAGGTTGATATATTTTAATACATCAAATATATATTTGCAAGACTTAAATAATCTGCTAAAATAATTTAAAATTAGGGATGTCCCGATTTCGATCAGCCGATCTGTTTGCGCGTTTTGTCAGTAAACACGGTCCTGTAATCAGCTGTTAATGCCATCAGGTG
>JAUCNO010000663.1:15353112-15365687 GCA_032353835.1 Enteromius viviparus
GAGGCGGAGCGACACGTGTCGCCCCGCCCCAATGTGTCGCCCCGCCCCATCGTCCAGACTGCACTCTGGAGTACTTGCCAAGAGGCGAAACTCTGTACTGATATGGGCAACAGTCTATAGATGGCGCTGCGGAGGCGCTGCCGACATTTTGGACTGACACCTGCTGACAGGCGCTATGCGATGGCACAAGCGGGCGAAACACAAGCATCTGTACTGCAATAAACTTGATAAAGGTTGTCAGAGAAGTGCAGGAAAGGTGTGTAGCAAGGAGGAATGCAAGAGATCACTTGTGTACTTATTTAACAAAATAAGAAATGCTTATTTTGCTCACACAAAACCAACGCAACGCATCTCTCTGTCTAATCAAGAAAGATAACTCGCCAGTAAATCCTTGACACTTCAATTCTACTCCTCTCTTTTGTCTTACAATATATTTTAGATTTTTTTTCTTCCACACGATCTTTCACTAACACTTTACTCTCTATTATTTACAGAGTCTTGTTAAATGTGCGCACTTAACAGAAATGGTAGACTGTTATAACACAACTACTACTGATCCTTTTAATCTCTTATATGATTATACTACTATTTTCAGTTAAATGTGTGCACTTGAACAGAAATGACAGAAACCTTACAATAGTCTCCTAAGTTTATATATATATATATATATATATATATATATATATATATCTAACACTACAATGTTTGTGTTAATCATTTATTTAATGTATTTTTTTTATTTATTAAAACATTGTAAATAAATATATGACTCTTTCTGCGTCTATTAAATCAATACTAAGCATCATATGTGGTCCTTTCATGACCGGAAGTTTTTAATTTAACAAGGATAATGTACGATAGAACACAGATAAGGGGAAGTAAAGGGTTTGCAGTAATTTTAGTTTTCTACTTGGCAAACAGTAAGCAGTATGTAGTCAATAGTGGAGAAAATCTTTATATTTACTTTTTTTCTCTGATAAATCATGAAAAATAATCTCATGATAAATCCGTCTTTATAGGCAAGTAAGTGAATCGTTTCGTTTAACAAGTTACTTCAAAGCGCATTTCGCGAATCATTTGAAAAATTTTATTCCCACTGGGGATTAAAAAAATTCTGCCGAGGCAGGGATGCATGAATCAGAGGGGGATAAATCCCCCCCATCCTTCTCTACAAGCACCCTGTAAATATAAGTCTATGTGTTATTATAAGTTCGTCAAGCGCGACTGGCTCACATGATTCTATGGCGCTTCTGTGTAGGTGTCAGTCCAAAATGGCGGCGGCGCGTGGGCGGAACTGTTGCTATGGAGCGTTCTATTGAGTTTTGCCCCTTTGGTACTTCTATACTCTTTGATGGCAGCTTTGTTGTGAGTGGGTGTGGTTTCAGCACCGCGAGAGGACACGCCCCCAGCGTTGAGAGCAAAGCGGACGGCTTATTTTTATTAAAGATTTTAATACCTTATTTTATTAACTTTTTTTTAGCATTCAAATTTGGAGGGGTGTTTCTAACACATTTTTCTGTGGTGTGACAAACTCAGAACACACATTTAATAATGACTACATGGATTCTAACGATGTCTATGCTACGTTTCTGGACCTTGATCTTGATCTAGTATGCTTTCTGTCTACAGAGGGTCAGAGAAATCTCATAAATTAATCAAAAATATTTTAATTGGCATTTCAAAGATGGGTTTGGAACCACATAAGGGCGAGTAATTGATGATACAATTTTTAATTTTTGGGTGAGCTATCCCTTTAAGTGTTTTATAGTAAAACTACAGTAATACTAATGTTAACTCGCAATTTTGAGTTATAAAGGTGCAATTCTTTTTTTATGCTCAATATTGGATGTGGCAACTCACAATTGCTAGTTTATATCTCACAATTTAGAGAAAAAAAGTCTTAAAATCAAACAACTAAGTATTAAAGTCAGAATTCCAAGATATAAAGTTAAAATTTTGACTTTATAGAAACTCACAATTAAGTGTTATGTTTCTATATTTTTGTTTTTGAAGGGATGTCAATGGAGAGGCATCATTATGCTGAATAATCAGATTTTACCGCAAAAAAACCCGTTTTCTAAGAGAAGTCACTGACATTTTGCGGTCTCAATCGACTCAATAGTGTCACACTGAACTGAAATTCCTCTCATAGTATCACGCAAACATGATGTTGTCAGAAACTGATGATAGAGATCCTTTTAGCTCAGTACATGACAAACACTGCCTCATTTTAGTACCATACAGTTTCTTTAATATTGTATTCTGTGCATGTATACAGTTCATAAATCATTAATTTACAAATAAACCAAAGCGTTAGAAAGTACAGAATAGCTTTTGTGAAGAAAACATGCTCCTTGTTTCTTAAAGTAAATAAAGTAATGGCGCCAGTCCATTTGTCTGATTCAGATGAATTCCAAGAGAAACATTTATTGCAAAATTCTCTTTGATCAAGCATTTACACACTTGTTCAGTAAAACACAGGGTTCACATTAGTAATGTCATGTTGTTTACGTCAAATGAGGTGATCTTTTTAAAATTAGATGGCTTCTGCTTCATGCAAGTAAGAGATGAGTATACACAGAATATGAGTTATATGATAAATATTTCCAAATATATAAACAAAGTCGAAGCCAATATGCTTTTTAAGGAAACCACTGAAAATGTGAGCTTGGCACTTATAAACAAATACAGAGAGATACACAACAACTGAATATGTGGAGCTATAAAAATTTTAAAAGTAGTATTTGATAATGTATACACGTATATATAACCAAAAACTTTTGTAAATTGATATGCAAAATGCTTTTTGGTCTGCATCTTGTGGATGTATGTGCCCAGACACAACATGGAAATGAATCTACATTTACACCTCAATCATTTTTAATTTCCAAACCAAACCGAGGACCTTGCAAACAAAATAGCAAAAAAGCATATACAATAGAAAGAGTTTTTTGTGCTTTGAGCAGACTGTGTTTATGGCAGTACGAGAATGAGCCGAAGAAGTGTGTCGCCCTCTTCTGGACATCTGGTCCTGTGATGCAAAGACTTTCGAAGAATGGTTTTTAAGGGCCATTCTCAGGAGGGACATTGTGAAAAGAGTTGCCCGCCTATAAAAACTGCTCCTGGTCCCCATTCGGTTTAGCAACATCCCTGTGTATCTTGTCCACAAATGATGAGAATCCAATACTGACGATACACTGTCTCCACACCATCAGCAAGTAAAAGCGGTCACGTTAGCGTAGTGAAACTGTAAAGGCCACTTCCTCTTAAACATTTAAAAATTAAGTGTCTATCCCTGTTGCAGTTCAGCAGGAATCTCTGCTTATGATTTTTCTATTTGGTCTTCTGGGAGCCGATCATGACCTTAGAGACAAAGTTGACAATAGCGCTGGCGGGCTGCTCGGGGTCGTGTTCGGCAAACAGGTGACACACATTCTCTGTGCTGCTTCCGCTTTTCCTCGCAATGAAGCCAAAGATCCTGTCACACATACACAAGCTATGAATAAACGTACATGCTCAAATACATAACTGGCACTCCAGCAGAACTGAGATTAAAGAGATGGAGGAAGACTTACTTTGCAGCTGAGCAGCCGTCCCGTGTCCACCTGTGAACAGAGAAGGGAAGGAGTCAAGACACAGACAGCGCAGCTGCACTGGGGCCACAAAGTCAAACGATTTAAAATAAAAGGTTTTCTTTACATAATATATGTTTATGCTGTGTTTACTGATTATGTTTATATTAAAACACACACACGTGCAATATATATTTTGAAAGTATTTACATGCAAATGCATTTATATATTTATTTTCTTATATTTGATTTTATATCTAAATATATTTAATATATAAAAATAACATATTTTCATTAAACATATACATGCATGTGTTCATATTTATATATACACCTAATAAATATACACAGTACATACAAATATATTATGTAAAGAATTTTTTTTAAAAGTGATTAATCGTTTGACAGCACTGATTATTATTCTTCATGCAGAGAATTTTTACAACAGTGAATAAATCCATATATTCGCTTGCTTATGTTGCATCCAACAACAAACTTTAGGTTAAACTCTTTTGTAGACTGCTGTATTAGTTGGACTGGACAGTGAATGAAAAACAGGCAAATAAAGAAAGTTGCACTGTGTATGCATGTGTGTGTATGTTACGTACTTCCTGTCCTGAGGATCCAGGGCACAGAATATCACTGTGTTGACTGCATAGTGTCTCCTGAAGAACAATCTGGAAACACACAGTAATATAAAAACTCAGGACAACATTATATGTAAGGGTCAAAGATGAAAAAGGTTTTATTCATGTAATTCTGTTTTTTATTGTTGTTGATATTTTTCTATTGGACAAAAACATGTTTGTGAATGTGTTTTGATGCGGACATCTTAATTAAGCTCTGCAGCTATTTTGGGGAATTCGGCCTGTTTTTGCCTATCAAAGTTTAAAAGCTTCCCATACCCATATGCAGAGGTGTATATACAAATGATTGGCATAATTTTAAAGGAAACCTTTTGAAATTACATAAAACACTTTTGAAATTGATTAAAAGTATTGTATATATTGTCTGTGTTATAATTGAACACAATGGGGGGGGGCAGTCAAATTTGTGACAGTAAAATAAATATCAAATTGATTTATATCTGCATAAAATAGAGATTCTAAGCTTTCAAATGGTACCAAATATAGGGTTATTGGTGCAGACAAAGGGTTAAAAATTTGCCTATGTAAATCTGGACCCGCCGGCGGGTCCAAATGGGTCAGCAGAGTTTAAAAGTTTAAGGTAATAATATATCCCTTCATGTTACCAATATGGACCTTTAGGTATGAAAGTGTACCAATCTCGTGAATGTGCCTACAAATAGTACGCCAAATTATAACGAAAACTTGTGGCACAGATACGCAAAAATGGACTTTGGCGTGTTGATACAACGCGATGGGTAGGTGGGCTACATGCGTATCATTTGTACATGAAAACTGCTCATATGCATATCCGTATCATATAAACACTAAAACTGCGTAGCCTATTAGATGCACGACAAACATGTGCATGTCACTTTATCGCCAAAGTACATTTTTGCGTAAGTATACAACACGTTTTTTGTTTTTTATTTGCCGTACTAGGCTATTTATATGCATTTTCATGAGACTGTGCATTTGTACCTTTTTTGTCACTTTGGATACATTTGTCTTGAACAGAAAGATAGTTAGATACATAGATGTTCAGATAGTTGAAAATAAATGATTTTACATATTCAGAAACATAAAGAGGGAGAAAGAGAAAACTTGAAAAGGGAGCCCTGTGAAAAGTGTTCAGTTTCTAGAGGCGCGCACAAATGTTCCTTTCATTCATGGCCAGCCGAAGGGGCCACCTGTTTCAGGGATTGGGTGGCCTTTGTTCCGAGGTCGTCCTGACCAGGGACTTTCACAATACTTCCCAGCCCAGGGAATTCCTCTCTCTCTCTCTGCAGTCGGATCTGAAATGGAGCCCGAGCCATGGCGGACGCTCTCTCGGGAAGCAGCCATCCCAGGAAGAATGTCAGTCAGCTGCATGTCCTCCTCCGTGTGACCAACTTGGAAATACGCCTGCCAGTTATAACCGGAAAACAAAAACAGCGTCCATCTTTGTTTAGATGGGGTCTGTTCTAATTCAGTTTAAACAGTGCATAAAAAGCAAGATTGTGTGTTTGGGAAGGTCTTTTTAGACATACATGACTCCCACAAAGATTAGATTACTAATATCATACTCAGATTAACCTGCCTTTATTATAATGTGGAAGGTCACAGAGGCTATGCACAGCAGATCACTTCATATTCACCTCAGAGACGGCCTGCGCTTGGGAATAGTGAACAAACCCAACAAAAAACGATGGTTAAACAACCCAACAGAGAGAGAGAGAGACGCTTTGTTTTCTCAGTACACTGAAACTTGCTATTTAAATGCGGGAGTCATATGTCAGGTGTATGAATAAGGCTCAACGGCGCCGCCCATCTTCTATTGTGAATGTCCACTCACTCTATCAATGCCCCACTTTTATTTATCTAGCAAATCATGAGAACAAAACTAAGACATCAGGACAGCAGCTTCATGTTGCCTTTGTATGCTTCTTTTTTTCCCTTTTTTGGTTTTGTGAAAGCCACGTAGATGAGGAACCATACTAGATTTCACTGTGAGTGCACTTGCTTGCTATGTGGCATTGTCATTGGTCATGTGGTTGCTAAGGTATTGTGAGTGGTTTGTAGTGTGTTGCTATGCAGCTGTCTGGCCGGCACAGGTCAAAAGAGCCCAAGTCTGAATCATAATCTGCTCCTTGGATGTATATGAGGCTCATTTAAATGTGTTTTTGTCTGTTTTATTGTATATCATAAGTAATAGCACAAGATATATAAGTGAGTTATATATAATAGATACAAGATATATAAGTGAGTTAATACTCTTTCATCAAGGATGCATTAAATAGATAATTCCCCTTAAGACTGGTCCATGGCTAAATGTAAATCTGAGCTGTTTCAACTGAAAAAAACTTGCGCTGACTGATTTTAAAACATGTTAGTGCTTTTGTTTTGTTTTAAGTTATGCTTTTATCCCAAGTTTATGCTTTTTTTTTTTTACTTTTTTCTAAGTCATGTTTATAAAAATGACTTTAAAATAGCTTAGGCTAAACCCTGTCTGTGAAACACGGTACAAAAGTGACAGTAAAGGCTTTTATATTGTTAAGAAAATTTTAAAGAAATGCTATTAAATTGAACTTTTTTACTAATCAAGGAATCCTGAAAAAAATTATTTCTGGGCTAATGTCTGCTGAAATAAATATATAAATTATTTTAAAATAAAAGTCTTTATTATTTAGTTATGAAATAATACTTGATTATACTGCTTTTACCGTGCGTCTGATTAAATGCACATGTATATATATATATATATATATATATATATATATATATTTACCAGTAAAACAGTAAAACATGTTTAGGGGGACTATGTTTTAAAATAATGTTGCTGATGTAAAAACCTGCTTTTAGAGTAAAAATAAAAGGCACATTTACAGTTTATTTGTTGAGTTTTGGCCTGTGTGTTTCTATGCATATAAAGCTATCAGACATTCAAGGAGGCAACATTTCTTTTGTCATTTCCTGAAGTATCCAGTCTAGACAGAGACTCCTGCAACCTCCAGCAGAGTCAGTCGAATACACAATACACGGTCTATCTTTAATTAGAGGCCAGAACTAGGAAAAGGATACATTACAGAAACGAACCACTTCTGTAACAGGAAACTCACAGCCTTAAAGATGACTTGAGAACAAAATATGCCATGACTCACATCCTCGAAACCAATTTTACAGATGGTGGTAGTGTACTTTAATTTGGGTGGAGACTGGACACAAAATAGGTGTTGACCTTCAATTCTTATTATAGCTGTAGTTCCTCATGGTCACATAACAGATAATAGCTTTGCCTGATACTGTAGTAACTCTATAGGGTAAAGGATGTGAGAGATACATGGAAACTCTGGGCCAAAAGATATCCGCATAATTATGCTTCCTGCTTTTCGGCACAGTCTTTGTGACCCGAATACGCCTATGATGCCCCAAATGCTGTCTATGTAGGCAGTTCATTAGATGATGCATGATTTGAATCCATTTTTTTGCATACTCTATAGATTTTGGATCATGTAGGCACTGTAATGGGAACAATGACGATCTGGGATACTGGTTATGACAAGAAGCTCCTCCAGCAGTTCAGCGGTCAGAATCAGTTGTATTAGGAGCAAAATAGTGGACATAGCCTTCAGACACTTTGATGTTGAAATAAATCGCTATATCATCATGATTGAATGATTTATAATTAGTAGTATGTAACTAAACCTGTCAGTTATATGCTTTCAGACTAACAGATGGCAAATGTACTGAGGAACATTTCATTTAAACTCACAAAAATCACAAGAGAAGAAAATAAAACAATTAAAACATATATTCTTTTTTAATTTTCTGTTTTCCTTTTGCATTGGAAAAAAAAAACTGATAAAATATATATTTTTTATTATTTAAAAAGATTAACAGTAATACATTTTAATATTGGATATAATGCCACTTTTACTTGTGTCCCATGTTTGTCCCTTTGTATTTAAAATCTGGGGCCTTATTTATAAATCAATCAGATTTGATATTTAATTAAATATTAAATGCAGACATCAACTAAAGAGCATGCACTAGTAGCTACGTATAAGCATACTATAAGCTACGATACGCTTCATTAATGACTTCATTTCATGCATTTGTCATTTGACATGCAAATGTCCAAATGTAACATCTGTTAAACACACTGGAGATCCCTGATGACATGGACAGCAGTCCTGTGGGAGTCATTAGGTCTAATGAGAGGCTTTCATGGCCAAAAAATACCAAGTCATTTAACAGGACCATGAACATCAGGATGCTAATCACTGATAACATTCCCCAATTCCAGGATAAAACGGTCTCCACACACACATTCAGGAGAACATGCCTTCTCAAAACTTTTTCTACATACTTCTGAATCTTTTAAGTCTGTAATTTTATTTTCAGTTGGTAATCACTGGTCGGTTTAAGCGTCAAAATGACAATTCATTACATTGACAAAATTACAGATGACTGTTGTACAAACCTCTCTACTTTTTAATGTAACAATTTTTTATTAAATCAATATTGTATCAGCAACTTCTTATTAATGAGTGAACATGTTTAAAAGTCAAAGGTTTGAATATGTTATTACTGCATTTCCATTTGTTTTGAGAAATTAAGACATTTGAAATTTTTAATTACACATCAACCTCATCACAATACAAAATAAAAATTGATTTGTAATGAAATATTAAAACAACATCCGGAAAGTTCATAAAATTGGAAAATGTTCATGCTGTAATAGATCATCAATAGGTGCACATATTAATTATTAACTGCGTGATATGGGGTAACAACTAAACATATTTAAAAGATCGACTCTAATACAGTCTATTCAAGGTATCTTTTGGTACATACATGGGTATAAAATGTACTGCAATATGAAACAACACTTTAAAAATGGTTAGCTATGAGAAAATAGAGACTTAAAATCTGACAAAACGTCGAAATAATAACTTTTCTAAAATAAACCTTGTATCTCTTCCGGGTCAAAAGTGTTAAAGCATTGAAATGATGTGAAAAGCCTACAACTTCAAGGCCTTTAAAGATTAAGCAATGCTTTGTCAAACAAACTTCAGAGTGACAAATATGAACCCGATATTACGGTCATACCTGAAACTGGATGATATATCTGACAGAAACGTGCCACACAATTGATCTGCACTGAACACAAGCAGAAAAGGCTGAGCAGAGAAAACAATGAGCAACAGACACGCTTACATAACACACACCCAGGCAAACTCTGTTCCACTTCATCCCATTGTGTGTGTGTGTGTGTGTGTGTGCGGCATGTCTGAGTCGCCTTCTGAAGTAACAATACCACAGAAAGTGATCCATAACCAAACAAGCAGGCTTTCATCTATATTGTTCAAACCAGAAAAACGACGCAAGTGATGAATACAAAGCATACAATTTTAATGTTGTTACATGGAAATATTACAAAGCATAAAATTCACACAAACCTAAACTTCTACAAAAGTTGGTCAACAGTTTCTTAGGCTATAGTTCACATATTATACAGCTTCTGCTGGTAAATAATCATTATTATTAATTAACAGTATAAGTAAACAGCTTTCCATTATTGAACGGAAAACAATTTATATTTGCATATTGACAACACCCTTTTACGAAGGCCACTTGTTAAAACGTGTCTTAAAGGGACAGTCCACTCAAAAATGTTATCATTCATGGTAGTTTCCAACCTATAAAATATCAGGTAATCTATCCCTTCAGTGTCTAAAGCGCATACTAACATATATATTACATTGAGGGTAGTATGTTAGTATGCTACTTCTGCTTACATCATGCACAGGGTACATGTGTGAAGTTCTAAGCTTCCTTTCTAAACAGTGGACGTGGTCCGTATCGAAGGTGAGGAGGAGAGCAGGACATCATCTCTCCATAAAGGTGTTTGATGACACATCCACGGACATCTACCATCCTCCAATCAGCCTTCAGAAACTCATATAGGAGTGAGATCATCTTCAGATCTTGTATTTCTGTTTCCCTTTGTCACTGATCACACAGATGTGCTGTGAAAGAGAGAAAGATCCTAGTAAGCTCTTAGTAAACCGCTGCACACTAAACGCAGAAGTGTACAAAGATGGTTGGACGAAAACAGAAATTAAATAGATTTCCATTAACAAAGATTGCAAGCAGGCTTGGTTATCAGGGGAAGCTGACCTCCAAACTGAAAGATTGAAAGTAAAAGCCCTCTCTATAAAGACATCGATTCCATCAGTTGAAAATACTCCACTCTTGGTTGATTTCAGTAGAGTTTGACGTTAGCATGTTGCTAAGCTAATAATGGAACTCATTAACAAGCATAAATACACAAGTTGTAAAAAGGTATACAATTTTAATTACTATTAGTATATTTGTTGTTATTGGTATGAGATTTTAAGACTTTTTTTGTTAACAGAACCCCTTAAAAATTAAATTTTAAACTTTAATTAAAATAATAAAAAATTGTTCTTCTTCGTTAAGCATTTTATTTTTTATTTTAAAATTAATTTAGATTTTTATGATTGAATTGCACTGCCTTTTAAAATTTTTTTTCCTGAATAAAAATAAGTTTTGTAAATAATAAATCTGGTATTTAAATATACATAAGGCCCATTTTTAATATATTTTGCACATTTTATTGCATGCCAGGTGTGCATTTTACTGTATGCATTGTTTTTTCTAAATACTTTTATAAGCAAGGATGCATTCAAATTGAAAGCAGTTCTTATGAACATTCAATTTATTAAATTAATCCTTTAATAAATTGCTAATTTTCCACAAAAATATTATGCACAATTGTTTTCAACACTAATAACCTTAAAAAAAAAAGTTTTGAGCAGGAAATCATCTTATTAGAATGACTTTTGAAGGATCACGTGAAACCAATCACGGAAGTAATTATGTTAAAAATTCAGCATGGTAACATCTCTAATGAGGGAGGTGGGGACGTGCCGATCCATCCTCAAGCTTTTATTCAAAGGCGTGGTCAAACAGGAAAGGTCGAACACAATGGCAAACAGGTCAGAGGCAGAGCTCAAGGGAAGTTCAGTAGGCTAGCGGGGGTCGAGTCCAGAGGGCAAAACCAGAACAATCATCCAAAGACAAGGCAAGGTCGATACACAGGAGAAACACACGGTAAAACACAGAGAGGATGCTTTGCATAAACTCACAATACTCAGCACACAAACTGCTTTTAAAGTGAAGACAAGAGGGTTAATGAGGGTGGGCGGAGCTGATCAGTCACTATGCAACTTAAAAAGGGGGCAGAGACTGAACACACTTCACAATAAGAGTCCTTAAAGCATAACACAAACACAGACAGGGGTAGCACACAATACAGCCCGAGGGAGAGCTGGTGATCATGACCAGCACAAAATAAACAACATTTTAAAATGTATTAAAATAATTACTGTTACTGTAAATTGCATTCATATTTCATAATGTTACTGGATTTACTATGGTGCTTATGAGTCATCATGTTGTAAGTGTGCCTACGATGCCTGAAGATGCTGTCTATGTAGGCAGCTCACTAGATTTCAGAGCGGCGCTGCTATCTATGATGTATGCATGTGAGAGATAGATACTAGATTGCTGGATAATTGAGTTGAACGGCCCAGGGCATTCTCTGAAGTGGGTGTCATTTTTCACAACAGCTCACTTACCCCTAGCAACCGAGCCTCCAAATGGAGACAAATGGACAACTGTGCAGCTGCAGAGAGACGTTTCTTCCCTAATTCTCGCAGTGCTAATGCTGTCTGTCATTTCACGCTTTGGGTAGACATTACAGGCTGGGCTCAGTAATATCTCACTGCAGTTCTAGCAAACAAAGAGGAGACCTGCACATGTTTCTCCAGCACTCCTTCGTCTGGGGATATTCTCACATTAAAAGCTCTTTGACAGGACTGACAAACAACATCTGAGGAGTACACGTTTACAGACTGCACGAGCCTATCAGGATGTCAATTTCAGTTAGTATTGATAAACAGGCTCTTACGTGGAGATCTCGGAAGTATTCGTTGTAATCCAGGGCATAGCCGACCACAAAACGATTGGCGATCTCAAATCCAACATCTGGAATATCACATGTGAATGAAACAGACATGTTAATCTGTGTTTGGGATGTCTTGAAGTTTCAGAATAACGTTTTTGAAGGAAAGATCAGACATCTTTTAAAGGCTGGCAATAGGGCTGAACGATATATCGTTATCTCGATATGAACTTTCAGGATATTAATATCGAAAAAAGCAACGATATAGATTTCCCCTCTCTGCGCTCGCCCCGCCCTGCATACATCTCTAGCAGTCACACAACGAACATTTTTACGAGTGCCCTTGAATGTACCGCTAAAGACAGCGCGCGCACAACCTCAGAGACAGCGGAGAAATTAAAAAGAA
>JAUCNO010000663.1:15404602-15429929 GCA_032353835.1 Enteromius viviparus
TCAAGGATGATCAGAAGAAATGGACAGCACCTGAGTTAAATATATGAGTGTCACAGCAAAGGGTCTGAATACTTAGGTCTTATGATGTGATATTTCAGTTTTCTTTTTTAATAAATCCGCAAAAATGTCAATTCTGTGTTTTTCTGTCAATATGGAGTGCTGTGTTTACATTAATAAGGAAGCAAAAAAAAAGAACTTAAATGATTTTAGCAAATGACTGCAATATAACAAAGAGCGAAAAATGTAAGGGGGTCTGAATACTTTCCATACCTAAGGGGTGTGAACATCATAAGGTATGTATGGTTTGAATGAAATCAAATAGTAAGACTGCCTCCCTGTGGCCAAACATCAACAGTTCACTGTGACGAAAACAGTGCAATGAGAATGTCATGCTATATTTGTATAAATAATTATTAATTATACTATGTAATAAGTTAATGATAAACGTATTACATGAATAAACAGCTGATAAAAACATCACAATAATATACAATTCACATAACATCAATTAACATCTTATAAAGGAAAAAGCTGCTTGTTTGTAAGTAAAACTTTGTCATTATGATGTTGTCACTTGAAAGTGCCTCTATTATGGGTTATAAAAGGGTCATATTTTAGTTTCCGGAATCCCTGTCTGACAGATTTACGCCCTAAGCCCTAAGAGTTACGCCCAAATACAATTTAATCACTGATATCTAGTTGCGTCCTCTTTTGGAAGCACAAAGAAAGTAGTTTTACTTTCACAACAAAACACAATGTCTCCAGAACATGGCGCCCGCAGCAACACTACAGCAAGAATAATAATTCCACCTTCTTTCTTTGCGTAAACATTTGGGCCATGTTATGAAGTTTAATTAGGCATTTTAGGTGGGTGTGGTCAAGTCATAACTTTTATAAAAAATATCTCTTTGGTTTTGAGACTTTAGTCTTCAGCCATTTTAGGGATCTTATCTATGCACTAACAGTTGGTGATGCTCCAAACAGAAAGGAAAACTTGAAATTGCATCATATGACTTCTACAAAGCAGTGTTTATGAGCTCTTAACGCCCCAATGCATTTTGCATTCAGACCATAGTAAAAATCACGTTTTCCCAGGTCGGGCCGGGCAATATGCTAATGTTTAATGTTGACCTCATGTAATTGTTTGTGGCCAAATAATCCATAATATATCCTCCCCAATTGTCCACAAATCAAAATCTACCAACACGTTTGTTTATAACTGATTGGGATATTTTCACTTGTAAACAGTGCTTGGTCTGTGCAGTTTTTTCTCCTGATTCAGATGAGATGCCCTTTTCACTGGAGGAAGTAGTATTTTGGCTGGATGCAACAGTATAAATTTCAAAATGTCTTAATGTATTTGTTTCTTAAACACGCACCTTACTTCACAAGAAAAGTTAACTGATAGACTGGAGTCATGTGGAATCGATTACTTATGTATTATTGTTTTGTTTTTATTAGTTAACCTACAGTATTTGAATCCTGACGTTATTCATTCATGCAACAAAACAAAACCATCAAGCGAAGTACTGCAATTTAATTCAATACCTAGACGCCGCATTGGCCGTTCGACCCCACGTCAACGTTGCCGCCATGTTGGTCCGGGCAACACTCCTTAAGTGTCAGATCGGAACGGAAGAAAATGTCCCGTAGCCTACTCGTCAGCAGTCTGAGGATCGACAGACCGTCGCACATAAATAAAAACAGATCTCGGGTATCACCTTTCACCGGTAAGACTGAACAGTTGTTTATTATGTTTTTGGTCATTGTGTTGCCAGCCTAATTAGACACCAGTGAATATGCGATATATTTCTAGTTAGCTGTGAAAGCCTAACTTTTAAATGGATTCTTATTAAGTTTTACCTTGTATTGTAGTTTCTATCATGAAATAAATTGTGCTCTAAACATAGTATGTACAGTGATCACAAAAGTGTCAGACTGCCAGGATTAGGGAGCTAAAGCATCTCTCTTTAATTTTATTACTCATTTACAAAGATCACTAGGATTTGGAAGCTTATCATAAAACTGATTATTGTTTCCCATTTTCAGCCAGTTGCAAACAGGAGCAGACAAGCCTTAAAGAAATCTGAAGAAAGTTCTGCATTTCCACGAAACGATACTACCAAAGCCTTTTTGCTATTATTTAATTTACTTTTTAATCTCCTATATTTATTCTTCATTATTTATTCTGTATTATTCCATCTTTGAAATTACATTTTATTTGCTATTATTTGTCTATTGTTATTCATTTTTATGGTAATGTACACATACTGTAATTGTTGCTATTATACAGTAAATCTATCATATCACTTACGTTATTGTACTGTTGTACAGTATTTTATTACATTAATAAAACTTGTACTATATACTTATTATTATCACATATTACTTTTACTATTTTACTGTAAAATGTATCAGTGTATAATATTTTAGCAATGTAAGTTTCACTGGATCCATAAAGGATTATCATTTAGCTACATTTGTTTATGTTTGTTGTGGGGTTTATATAGTGTCGTGTAAATAGGAGGCAGACTAGCAGACACTCGTCACTCTTAGATCTTCACTGATTTTATTCAATTTTTTCAATGATGGAAAATGATTAGTACTTAAAGGTGTATTATTTGGATAGAATGAGCTGTGTTATGATCTGAGGCACAAGGCTAAAATGTTGGGGTTAAACTTTATTTAATTAACATTACATGTATATATTACATACACTAGTTATACTAGCCTACATTCATGTTATAATTGTTAACAAAACTAAATCAACAGGAGTTTTAGCTTTCTTTTTTTTTTTTAAATTAATTAAATAAATTATATTAAATAAAAATCTTGCCCGGATAAAGATGGCAACGGCTCAAAGTGGCCAATGAGGAATCTAGGTATTTATATGTCTATGGATATGACGCTTAAGTGTTGAGTGTTGCCCGGACCAACATGGCGGCAACGTCGACGTGCGGTCGAGCGGCCAATAGGTGTTTATATAGACGTATATGTCTATGGGTGTTCACATATACAGTATATCTATCGGGTGTTTATATGTCTATGCATATTACGCTGTATTACGCCATGGACGAGTGCTTTGTAAAATGAATGGATGGATGATTCAGCAGCGTGCGCCATCTTCTGGCAAAACGCGGAAATTCATTCAGCGCGCAACTCTCAATTCTTTAGCCTATCCTTAAACACACGTTTTTGCGGTGCATTGTGGAACTGAATAAGTGCACTCGACAAAATCAACTATGGTTTCAACACCACTTAAAATGGCTGTTTCGGATACAGCCAATGGTTTTTAATGAAAATAAACAATGAAGCTTTTGATGATGTCTGTAATCTTTATTTTAAAAGAAATCTGCATCTACAAAATTAAACGTTGAACAAACTGTGCAAACATAATGACACGCAGACTAATATATATTATATTATCAGAATGTTAAACAGGCTATTAGTTGCATAAATATATATTTCACTAGGCCTAAATGTTTGTCGATTAGTTAGACTATTAATCAAGTTCAGAGTTCCATAAATACAAATATGTGTTCAATAGCTTTTAATAACAATAGGGTTCAATTGTAAATATCGACAAATTAGTCTCTAGCTACTGTTACACAAAATATTTGGCCGATGCATTGATGTCTATACAGCTTATTTTAATATGCAATGGCAACTAGTTAACACAGTTTGTGAGAAGAAGCTGATGCTGAGGGGAAGCCGCTGACATCAACTTCTGACATCAATATTTGCATCAACATTTGCATATTCGCGTCTATCAATCAGACTTGTGAGCGTTTACTCTGGGAAGAGAGACAAAGGGATTCGAGAGAGCGATTGCACTTTGAAATCATTTAGCAGCCCACCCTGAAATATAAGAATAATTGGAAAAAAGCAAACACAAAAGCAAACTTTCTGGCTTATATGAAGTTATCTTACTGTTATCTAAAGGAGTTTATTGCGCTTTTGAGACATGGCAGATGGAGAAAACGAAGCCTTGCCTATCAGGCACAGATTGAAGGATATTTTGCTTCGAGAGCAGAAAAGGCAAAGCGATGTCAAGTAAGTGCTTCTGGATTCGTCCGAAATCCTTATGTATTTTTATATTGTTGTGTTTGAAACAATATGTTTACTGTAGTATATAAATCCAATACAAAATCAAAGTATCAGGTTTTAATAAGTATTGATAACGATGATCTCTGTTGTTTGATCAGTAGGGTGCAGGTTGACTTCTACGTCAAAGAGAATAGTTTGAAAGAACGCCTGCAGTTTTACTGCATCAAAAACCAACGATCCAGTATGTTTTTTCTCTTTACACTTGATTTTTCTGTTAAATTATTAGCTCTTACAATTGTACAAGGAATTCAAAACATAAAAAAACGAAGAGTTTATTTGTAAAAACAGATATTTAACAACAACAAAAATCTTTTTTTTTACTATTTAAAAATTTTGTGTATTTTTCTTTAGTCCACTGTGTTTTTTAGTTAATTTAACTTAAACAAAATAACCCTGCAATATGATGAGATTTATTAGAATGTACAATGAAAAAACATAATTTTGAGTTATCTGTTTTTGCAAATGAAACAAAAAAAATATATACACTACGATCATGTGACACTGAAGACTGGAGTAATGAAGCTTTGTATCACAGGAATAAATTACATTTTAAAATATATTCACAAAGAAAACAGTTATTTTAAATTAAAATAATATATCACAATATTACAGTGTTTTTCTGGATTTTTAATCTAATAAATGCAGCCTTGATGAGCGTAAGAAACATATTTAAAAACCTGTTTCTAATAATCACACTGTTCTGAACTTTAAGTTAGTTACAAATAATATTATAAAACGTGTTTTGTTTCTTTTTTGTGTTGCAAAAAAATTTCACTTGTTGAGTGCATGTGATAATTTGTATCATTTGTATCTAAAATGGTTTAAAAACACATTTTTTGTATTATTCAGGTCTCGGTGTGCGGGGGTTTTGTCTTTTGCTTAAGGTGTTAAGCTGCATTTTGTATATATCCAGAGTGCTGGCTGATTCAAAAGAAAATGAACATAAATGGTATATATATATATTTTTTGTTGTTGTCATTTCTTGTCTCTGATTCGTTATACACAGTCAGAATACACAGTTTATATACACAGTTTACTTATTATAAAAAGGACTGTTCCATATTGATATTTGATATTTCATCTCTTCTCATACAGTTTTGACTGCCTGGACGAAAATTATACCCAGTTTGGAATCAACTGGTATGTAGTTCCAATAAACTGTAAACAGAAGTTGAATATAAAATTTCTCTGATTTATATATTTTTTCCATTTTAATAACCTTGTATTGTTACCAGGTCCTCAGCTATTTGGGTATCTCTCTTCCATATTGATATTTGATATTTCTTTTCTCCTCATACAGTAGTTTGGACTCAAATAACACCTCGTTGGATATCAACTGGTATGTAGTTCCAGTGAACTGTAAATAGAAATGAAATATGAAACTCTTATTTATTAATTTTAATAACCCTGTATTGTTATGTACCAGGTCCTTAATCATTTGGGTTCACCGAGATCCCGGACTGTGGTGTGCACAGGTAGTTTCGCAGATAAATCTTGTAATATCTAAACATTTTCTGACTTTTTTTAAATTATTATTCTGTGAAGCTTTTGTTTCGGAACTGTTATAAAGATATTCATAAAACATTAGAATATTTATTGGTGTTTGGTTCATGTATTTAAGAGTTATTTTCTTTAGGTGTCTGTTGCAGTCATTTGTTTATTAATAAGAGTCCTGCTGACATATCTACAATACAAGGTATGCTTCCTACAAGAAACAATATCTAAATGATGACCCTGAAATCAAAGTGCAATATTAACAAGTAATACAGGCAAGCTACTGATATAATTTGCATGCAGGTGTATTGATAACATCGGTGATCATTGTGTTTGTTCGTGCTCTGTCTAATGATCTAGGGAAACATATGGCAGCAGATATTTCAAATAACATTTATCTTGGAGATGATTGACACCGTGCCCTTTGTGTTTGGAGTAAGTATATTATTAGGAAACTGTTGGTATACTGCCACAAACACAGTCTAAAGATTATATAAAGATTTTAATATATTAACCTGGTCTTCTTTAGTTTATACATAAGAGATTTTCCTAAATATTATTAAACTATCCAAAAACCAGAATATCATAAAGACTACTTTTGACTAGCAACCATAAGCAACTGTTTTTTGTGTGTTTTGATGAAACGATTCAGTTTTTCCAAAAATGTAATGTTTGCTCTTTGTTGTAACAGATTTTTTATTGTCCTCTCCGAAACCTCTTCATTCCTGTGTTTCTGAACTGCTGGCTGGCCAAGCGCGCTTTGGAAAACATGGTTGTAAGTATATGTTGGGAAGAAAATATATATACCTGTCTATATTAAGTTCCGTCATGAAACTTGAAGATGGCATCTGAAATAATGTCATTATCCCATGATGCAACTGATACACTTTTGTATCAGCTCGCTGCACAGCTTTCAAACACTTGGCTAGTGCTTGCTGTGGCAGTTGCAGCACACTTCATGAACCCTCCACCTCCCCCAGCTCCACCTGTATAGATCTGCTACAGTGTGATCGTGTATGCTATACATGGAGGTTATTTCATATATTCCTTACATGCTCGCAGCAGCATGTCTGTGGTATGTCTTTGTGCTTGCTCTTACAGCAGCAGCAGCATAGAAGATCTGTTCCATTGAGACCAAACACATTAAGCCTGTCATGTACATTACAACGCTGAAACGTGAGAGTTATCGTGACAGAAATATACTAACATCTTTTTTCTCTTTGGCTTTCAGAATGATCTTCATCGTGCTGTTCACCGGACACAGTCAGCCCTGTTCAATCAGCTCCTCATCCTCATCTCCACCATCGTCTGCCTCATTTTTACTTTGTAAGTCAAGTGCAAGTCAAATATCCACTCACATACAAGCAACACACACAAATTCAACCCCAAACTGCTTGTCGGACAGGATTTGTTGTCTCTTGGTCTTAACCAGTGTTAGACTGCAGTATTAGCCGTGGGTCAGAAACAAATCGAATTGCAGCTAATTTTCTGTGGTTACTGCTTTTAGAGAGAGAAGCACTTACTCACCACAAATGTACTTGTCCATCCATGTACACATCCTTATTAATCCCTGGTGTATTGCCAAGATAATTGTAAAACATTGTGGCTCTAAAAAGTGTTTGGACATTTGAAGAATACATTACACAAACATAGGTTTCTAGTGGGGTTGCAAATGATGGGAAAAGGGGGAACACACTCACCAACCAAAAATAGGCTTGATGCACTTAAAGGAATGGTTTAATTACATTATTATACAACATATTATCAATTATTATTCATGTTGTTCAAAACCTCTTTGTTTATCTTCAGAATACAAATAAAGATATTTCTGATGCATTCCAAAAGTTTTCTGACCCTCCATAGACAGCGAGGATCCTACCACGCTCAAGGCACTGAAACATAGTTACAATGCTCCATCTGACATCAGTGGTTCAACCATAATTTAATGATGCTACATGAAGCATCGTACACATACATGATGAAAGAGAAGATTTTGTTTTCTTTTCATTATTTTTGTTTTGTTTTATGCACCAAGAGTATTTTCATAGCTTCATAAAATTACAGTTGAACTACTAATGTCTAATGGAGCATTTTTCCTTACTACGTTTCTGTGCCTTTACCGTGATAGGACCCTTTCAGCTTGGATTCTTGGATTTCATCAAAAATAGCTTAATTTGTGTAACAAATGTTCATTTATGGCCCAGCTAAATGTTATTATAGCTTAACATCAACTAGTCTGGTAGTGATGTAAAATAGCATAATGCAAAGTCAGACATACCACTAAAATTAAAAAAATAGGAATAATAATAATAATGAACTGCCCCTGTATGAATTATTTTATTTGTGTGTGTGTGTGTACTTATAACATATAGTTATTTTCTAGAATAGAAATTTAGATTTTTAGTGGTTTTTATTTTAGATGACATTAAATAATATTATATAAATGTACTATTTTTTAGATAGAACATTGTTAATTTAGATTCTTTTGCCAATGAAAATAGTTTCAAACTAAGCAGAATAGTTGTCTCTCAGCAACACATAGTGGTGTTTTTTTTCTGAAGGATTTCTGCTCTTTTGAGCAAATAATTCATAGAGGCAATGGTCACTTGCTTCGGTTTGAACGAATCGTTGGAATGAATGTTTTTTTTGATTGAATTAAGACTTCCTGCCACCTACTGGCTGTTTTGATTTATATATACAGGTAATAATGTCATTTCATGTTTTCCCCAAAGTTTCTATTAATATGAGGGAGGTGTCCTTTTTTAGGTTAGTGGCACAGTAATTTTTAAATAATATTTTTTAAGTAATTTACAATGGCTTGAAATGCGACTCAACCAATCAGAATCATGGACCAAAACTATCCTTTTTGTAGCATTATATTCTGTGAGTCTTCTGTATTGGCACTAAAATAACTGGGCATAAAATGTGCATATTGTATTTCAGCCTTGAAGCACAATTTAAATAATTGTCTGAATGTTTAAAAAAAAGACAAAATGTATGGGAACTGTTTGAACTTGAAAATAACTAATGCATTCACTAAAAATCACCCAAACACCAGTTGGTTAGTTCAGAAAAAATCTCTAGCATAGTTGTTTTCAGATAACATATCTGCAGATTATCTGCTGTAGACATCAGAAACATTAACTTTGTCTTTGTTGTCAACAAATTTGAGGGTTTTCTTTTATCTCAGGACTAAAGCAATATAATAATTGCTCTGTGGTCAAGTGTTCATCAATAGAAACCCACAGACAGCACTACACAATCACCATTACTCTACCAGTAAGTGCATCTCAACGCTTTTAGAGGAGATTTTCACAAGCTGTTTGCTCACAGACTTGGTGTCATTTGAAAGGCTAATGCAGACAGGGCAAAAGATCTTGGTCATTTCCTGATCCCATCACTTCATGACCATCTGCCATATAAGTCAATGTGTGGTGTTTTACCCAGAAATGGAGCGTGCATATCTCACCTCTCTTCATAAACAACTATGTGCATATATGCATCTGCAAATATAACATGCATGTAATATATAACATGGTCAGTTTGCATGCATTATGGACATAATATGATTTTATGCTACTTTAGTCAGCGTTTACTGATTTTGTGCAATATTGAAACAGCAAGTTTAAATAAGCGATCCATTTTAAACTGTACGACCACGAAAAGAGTAAATAAAGAACAGTACATCCATTTGAAATCAACAGTGGTATTGCTTTTCATTAATGACTTGCTAAAATGATTCTTATGAAAAGTAAATGCATGATCAAAATTGATTCATTTAAGAATATGCAAAACATACACAGTGAGATGAAAATTTTGTAATGTGTTGCAGTGATTGTTTCAAATCTACTAGAGCCCGACCGATTTATCGGCATGCCGATAATATTAGGCAATTTCCAAACTATCAGTATCAGCATTTATAATGGCTGATAGATTAATATTTCAAAAATAAAATAAAAAACGAAACACCGTTACTGGTAACTTTGATTTGGATGTTGTTAAAACAAGTTACTTTTTAAAATGCATTATCATATTAAATAACCACAAATAACTAATGTTAGGAAAATCTCTTAATGTTTTTTTGCATGTTTTTATGTTATGAAAAACAATAATAATAATCAGCCGATATATCGGAATATCGGGTTTTAAAACCAACAAATATTTGTATCCGTATCGGCCTTCACAATCCTTTATCGGTCCGACTCTAAAATGTACATAACGAGGACAATTTGTGTTGTGTGCTTTTGTCAATTTGTTCCTCTTCTCTCCAGCATTTGTGGAATTGAGCACTTGCAGCGGGCTGGAACAAGAGTCTCACTTTTTAACTCGTTCTACTTCTGCATCGTGACATTCTCTACCGTTGGGTTTGGAGATGTCATTCCTGATGTCTGGCCCTCCAAGTTGCTGGTTGTTATTATGATATTTGTGGCTTTAGTGGCCCTGCCTATCCAGGTTAGCTTGCCTTGATAATAAACTCTCAAACACCAATGAATAACAACCATTGTAGACCATATATAGCATGATATACTATGGAAAAACACATTTAATGGATAAAGCTCCAGTTATTATTACTTTAGTATTAAAGTAAGAGCAGTCATGTAACTTGAATGTTCACCTAAAATGACGTCAAAATGTGTAGAAACTAACCTAAAGCCCTCAAGGGATGTCATAGAAGAGTTATAATCTGCAGCCACTGTCACAACAATGTCACTAAAGAGCTAATGCAGTGCATTATGGTGTTTTCTCTGTGTGCTGTGATGCACTAGTTTGAGGAGCTGGCGTACTTGTGGATGGAGCGGCAGAAGTCAGGAGATTACAGCAGGCAAAGAGCAGAAACCGAGAGGCACGTGGTGCTGTGTGTCAGTTCAATCAAAATCGACCTGCTTATGGATTTCCTTAATGAGTTTTACGCTCACCCCATCCTTCAGGTACATAACAAAAAAAAGAAATGTAGCTGCAAGCACCAATTATCTGGGTTTAGGCGCTTTAAGTCCTTCATGCAGAGTTGTAAAACGTTACAGCTTGAAACCACCTAAATCAGCGATGAAGAAGACCCAAATTCATGTCATATGCCATAACAGGTATAATGTCTTTGTAACTTTGTATGCTTCTTAGTATCTTATGTTTCATGTACTCAGCTGATTTTGTGAAGTGAGTTTTCCTATTTTGTAAAGTATCGAGTTATAGCTATCCAAAGGCTACATTTCTAAAGGATTGACCTAGAGAGACTACCATATATAGTTGTACTGCAAATGTTCACAAAAGTAGTTATTTGAAATCATCTCAAATTTTTAACAAACAATATGTTAGACGACAGTAGTTCCAGAGGAAAAGTTGTTCGAAAAGAGGAGATCTGTCATTTTGAGGATTGTGTGTATGTGTGAAAGATCACAGGGTTACAGTAGCAATTACAAGACACACAAATGTCCTGACATACACTAATGGCATTTAGGAAAGACGCTGCATGATGGAAGTAGTTTACCCAATTTACCCAGTAGAAGTGGCCTTGCTCATTTTGTAAGTTTTGGCTCCTTCTGGTGAAAATTAAGGGAAAATATACATATTTCATTACTTTTGTTATTCTGACTCTTGAGAATCTTTCAGTCCAGATTTAGTTCCAATTGGACCAAAAAAAAAACAGGATTAGTTTGCGAAAGTAGGTTATTTGAAAAATTCAAAATGCTGGAATTTTTTTTTTTTATGCATTTTCATGAAATAACATAGCAGTTTGTCTTGACAAACTATATTTTTCTGTCTGTCTATTGTCTTCCAGGAGTACCATGTCATCATCCTTTGCCCGGCAGAGCAGGACTTGGCGGTGAGACGGGTGCTGCGGATCCCCATGTGGTCACACAGAGTCATATATCTCCAGGGCTCTGCCCTCAAAAATCAAGATCTGGTCAGAGCAAAGTGAGTTTGAAGACATTTATATTGATCTGCCACGGTATCTTGAGCCTTTTTAACACACCCCACATATACTATGAACCTCAGTTGTGTAGCTGCTGCCAAATATAGAAATTACTAAAAGATATTTGGTTTATCAAACTGATTATTTCTTTTAAAAACAGACATGAATATTAAATAATCATATTTGACGTTTTTTGTTGAGTAGGCAGTAATCTTATTTTCATTGGGAATCACATTTACATAAAAAATGTAACCCAAATGCCAAAGCATTGCCTTAAAGCAGGGCTTTTAACTGGTGTTGCTCCAACCTTGATTAAACTCACAGCTGCGCCTGTAGCTTACTAGTAGTCCTGGTTCAGGTGCGTTTGATTAAGGTTGGAGCTAAAATTTGCAGAACAGTGGACCTCCAGGACAAGGTTGAGAAGCCCCGCCTTAAATAATGTAATCATCAAAAAAAAAAGTCTAATTAATATTTTTAACATAAAAATTGTGTAAGACTTAAATACATTTTTAAATAAATTTTCTGACACGGTTAACAATTTTTATGTTTAACAGAGTGTTTGTTACAGTGTACATCTAACCAATACAGAAAAAAAATAAAATATATGTATCTTTTTTTTTTTTCAAATATATTTTTATATATATGTTTTTGCTAAAATATATTTTCTATACATATATATGCATAGTATATTATAGTATTTTCTATATTTATATATTTTAGATTCTGTAAATATGTTTTTTATATATGCCAGTTTGTGTATATTTACATATTTTTTTGTATATTTCAATCCAAAAAAATACATTCACGTCAAATTTAAAGAAAACGTTGATCAAGAAAAATGGAACACATTTTAAAAACAAAACAAAAAATCAACAAGGAACATACTTTATAAAGTTCTGTTTTTTGCATTATACTGTGTATACAATTTTTTATACAAAATCACTGTAAATCTATCCACGTTCCACAATTCAATCCACAGCTGCCTGAATATACATAGGCAACTTTGAGATTGGAAATGTTTCTTGCCCCTAAAATACATTTTGAGAAAAAATTTTTTTTTTGGGGATTCACAGCTTATGACTTTTATTTTGCATATATTTTGGCTGGAAAAAAGGTGCATGTAAGCATGCATAATTTACTACTACTATAGTGAGCTGGCTAGCTGAATTAAAAAATGCCAAATAGTGAAAAAAAACTTAATGCAAGATATATTTTCTGAAAACAAGTCTTTTCCCACAGACTGGATAATGCTGAGGCTTGTTTCATTCTGACCTGCCGCTGTGAGGCTGACCGCAATGCAGCAGTATGTATTACTGAGATTTTTCATTAAACAGTGAAGAAATGCATAATTATAACAAATACACTTATAATGTTAGTAGTTGACAGCCCTCACTAGAAGGATAATAGGCAGAAGAATAAGCTATGATTGGCTTGTGTATGTTTGGCAGCTTACATCCTTTTTAGATGATGATTTAGGTTAAAACACTTAAATACTCAGCACATGCCAAACAATCTGTAATAACAGATGAGGCAATTAGTGATCATGTAATAAAAACACTCCTCCCTAACAAATCTGCAGTTAAATGAAGTGAATGAAGTTCTTACTGTTGCGGCTTAGAACTTCTTTTAAAATTAATTTCATAAAATAATTTTTTTTCACGTATATCTGTGTTTATCATTTACCTAATATGTGTGTGAATCAGTGAGTGTGGCTAAGCAGGCAGTGATGTAGAATGGTGGGCGTGGCTAAGCAGGCAGTCATGTAGAATCAGGCAGAGGTGGTGTTTATCTACACTATTACATCATAAAGGGGCGCATTTCATACGCTGTTGTTTTGCCAGATGGACTTTAATATAAACCATTTTTAGACTAACTAGTTCTGAAACTTACTGGATGTTTTTATAGCACAATGTGACCTCTTATTGGTCAAAGGTTCAAGGGAATTTAGATTTCTTGGTTTATTACCCTTTAAGTCATCAGTGAATAGATGGGACATATTTATGATAATTTCTATGAATATTCCAGCTTTTTTGTTTCTTCTCAGGATTATCAGACCATCCTGAGGGCTTGGGCAGTGAAGGACTTTGCTCCAAGCTGCACTCTTTTTGTTCAGATTCTCAAACCAGAAAACAAATTTCATGTGAAATTTGCAGGTAATGATAAATCGGTCTATGTAGATGATTTCAAAACATTTTAAACACTGTACGAATGCAGCGAAGTACTTTGATGCAGATGTTTTCAACACATTTTTTCTGCTATTTCACCTGTCAGATCATATTCTTTGTGAGGAAGAGTTTAAATACGCTATGCTGGCCCTGAACTGCATCTGTCCTGCCACTTCCACCTTTATCACACTGCTGGTGCACACAACTCAAGGCCTGTGAGTACACTAGCTGGATGACATGCGATTGCAGAGCTGGTGCAACAACCACATTGTTTCGATCAGATGCTTTCTTAACGGCTGTTTTCTCTTGTTGGGACTTTACACATGATAGAAATTTTTGTCTGAAGTTTTATATTGCAGCCTGGAGAGCTCAGTTGCAGTCTTGCTCAACAGCGCCACACCTGTCAAACCATGTTATTACATGTTCTTACATTAGGTCATAGGTCATAGTAGATAAAACGGTATAGCAGTGCACAACACAACGCAATTAAAAAAGCAAACATAAACTCACAGCACAACAGAAATGCTCCCGACCACTAGAGGGCAGCTGGTCTGCGGAAACGGTTATTGTGCGAGGTACTGGCGGGCGCTGCAGGTTGTGTTTGTAGTAAAACTTTGTTGGTAGGACCCACAAAATGGACAATACATCGCAAACTGAAATTACGTCAAGGGATGTTTTTAATGTCAGCATAAAAAAAATCAAAACAGGTACCGCCCGCGAATACTTGTGACATGTGCAACATAGCCGTTTCTGCAGACCAACTGCCCCCTAGTGGTCTGGAGCATTTCTGTTGTGTTGTGGCTTTATGTTTTTGTGTTGTGAGCTTATGTTTCCTTTTTTAATTTCATTCTGTTGTGGGCTTATGTTTCCTTTTTTAATTTCATTCTGTTGTGGGCGTATGTTTCTTTTTTAAATTGAGTTGTGTTGTGTACTACTGGGCCATCGTAAAATGCATATTCAACAACTAAAATATTTGAAGACAACTTTTTCTAGTTGTTGTTGCTGTTTGCAATGTTGACTTGTCCTTTCTGCCGGGTCTGCATGTGAAATTAAAAAAGGAAAAACTTACATCGTTGCCATGCAAATGTACCTTAAATTTGTGGTAGTCACTTTACTGATATTTATGCCATTATTTAAAACCCCAGTAAGGACGCCTTAATCTTTTCAGTGCCTGCCTTTTTAGTAGGTTAGACAATTGCTCTGCTTGTTTGTGATCCTACACTAATTAACTCTTTGTAAATTGCACTGTTTTCTTTAATTTGCAAATTGTCAGTAGGTCAGTGGCAGAACATTCCACTTTCAAAGGCTAATTTGCTCTTTTCTGGCTTTTGGATTTAATAAAGTTGTAAAACTTAAAAGCAAAATTTCAATTTATGATATGATAGGATGTGTGCATTATCTCTGCAGAGAGGGCCAGCATTCTCCTGAGGACTGGCACGGGATTTATGGGAAATGCTCAGGAAATGAAGTGTACAGCATTGTTCTGAAAGAAAGCGTCTTCTTTTCTGAGTATGAGGGAAAGAGCTTCCCTTATGCCTCCTTTAATGCATATAATAAGTAAGTATGTGGAAAAAGCATCTTTGAGAAATGCATTACAGTACAGTAATCTTACAGTACAATGAAAATGACATTTGATCCTCGGAAATGGCGAGAAAAATTTCTTCTTGTGTAAATATCTCTCTCACGTTTGTAGGTACGGTATCTGTCTGATTGGTGTCTGCCCTGACGACACTAAGAATATACTGCTGAACCCTGGTCCTCAGCACATCATGACACCTTTGGACGTGTGCTTCTACATCAGTCCCAGCAAAGAAGAGAACTCCTACTTTAAGACCAAGAAAGAAGACGAGACTCAACCTCCAACCTCCAGCGCTATTACAAGCATGGGTCAGACAAATGAGCATTATTATATAATTACTGTGAACAAAGCTAAATTTTCAAAAGAGTGTGTCATTGCTAGCAAATGGGTTAGACCTCCCTTCTCACTAAGATAAAGGTTTTTTATCTTTTCCTTGCTCAGAGTTGCTCTCAGATTGGTTCTGAATCACTTTTAAGCTAAGTTATGAGCTCTCTGAGAGGATTCATAGAATATTTAACAATACGGGCCCAGACCTTTAGATTCTCTCAAAAGAATGTGGATGAAAAATGCAATGTTGTTGTTTCTATATTTTTGTCTAAAGGTTTTTGTACTTCCTAAAGGTACCATGGCTGTGGACATGCAGGAAATATGCATTCCATCCAGTTTAGGTCCATCGCTCTCGACCGAAACGAATATATCAGAGACCAGAAAAACTCATATGATTCCTGTTTTGGAATTGCCCGACTCACCTTCCTTTGAGACTGATAACCTGCTCATCGATGATTCAAATAGTCAGCACTGCACTAGAGATAAAGACAGCAATTGGTAATTATTATTATTTCTTTCACTGATGTGTAAAAAATGTGTTTGTTAGATTAAATGTTAATAAAGAAATATTGAGTAATGTCACATTGGCTGGTACGAGAATGAGATCTCCTGATTTTTTTTGCAGTTACATTAAGGGATATCCTCCAGACTTACCCTACATTGGAAGCTCACCAATACTTTGCCATTTACGGAAAGGGAAAGCACCCAAATGTTGTATGCAGCTGGAAAAGGTACATATCTTGATTACACTTGAGTGAACAATGTTTGTTACAACAATAATTGTACTAAATTACTCTTTTATATCACAAAAATGCTTTAAAATGATCAGCATATTATACTGATTTATGATAGATAATGTGACACTGAAGAATCAGAAATTCAGCTTTGCACACAGTAATAATCAAAAGTTTGGATTTTTTGCTCATTTTTGCTTATAAAAATGTTTTCTATTGCAATACATTTTCAAATATTGCATTGCTTTATTGTCATTTCAGTTTTTGTCCAAGACCTGCAACCACAAAGACAAAGAAGATGTCAAAGCATACAGTTTAAAGCATAAACTCATCATTGTGTCTGCTGAGACCACAGGAAATGGCCTGTACAACTTTATCCTCCCATTACGAGCCTCTTACAGATCAGAGAATGAACTGTGTCCCATCGTGCTACTCTTGGAAAATGAGTAAACATCCTAATTTTACACATCACTCTCCTTCACCATGTTCATTGAGCTTTACTTTAGTTGTCAATATGTTGTTGTCTTGTAATTCTAGTTAAATTTCCCTTGATGTCTATGTAATATTGAATTTCTTTCTTTTAGGCCAGGTGAAGAGTTTCTTGAGACTGTCTGTTGGTTCCCTATGATATATTACTTGCGTGGATCAATCGACAGGCAAGAGACATTATCATGAAACATTATTTGTTTGTATCCTGCCCTCGAATAATCAATTTACAATTTGTCGTCCGGAAAAAGATAAGCCTGCTGTTGTACACTGAGAGTCACCTTCTTGAGATAACAAAGACATTATATCACTTGACAGTAGCGTGCCAAAGGAATGAGTCCTAAAACCCAGAAACCCAGTTTATTTTAACCCCAGGTGTAGTTTAGAAGTGCTTGCTCTGGAGCAGGGGTAGCACTGCTTATGTGTTGCCAAATGTGTACAGTGTAAAACAATGTCATGTTAGACTGTTATAGATGTTATAGATTCCCATGTCAGCGCCATTAGTAACTAGAGAGTTTCCTTTTGAAATGGTCTTTCCTGTTGTGTTAAATCACACATGGGGAATGATGAACCATTGTGCCATGCTAGAAGTGTTCCAGAGCATGTAGGCAAGCCATGCACCATTCAGTGCCTGAATCATAGCAAATATTTGGCTGGCAAATATCCCCAATGGTAACTCCACTGGACCAAGCCCATGAGGAAGCCATCCCTCTAGTAGAGTGGACCCTCAGAGCTCACTGAGGCATAAGCCAGGGCTTACGGTCGTTTGGCCCAAACTCCAAACAGGAAGCACCAAGAACAATTGAGATAATTAAGACAATAAAGCTAGCAGCAGGGTGGTCTTAAGTAACAAGGGCTATAAGTCAGCTACAGTACTTGGGCTCATACGAAAGGCCTCAAAGGGCCTTGAGGACTGCAGACAGGTCTCAAATAGTATGAGGGCAAGATGGGTTAGGTATTCTAGCTCTATTGAACAAGGGTTGTTCTGGAAAGAAAGGTGCTGGTCTTTAATAGGAGGTTCACTGGTGGTGCTCTAGCTAAAATCATTCATCCAGGGCAGCTCTTCTGGGGCTGATACCTTCACTGACAAAGGTGTTCTGCAAGTGCAGAGAGGCAAGACTCTCACAATGAGAGCAGTCTGTCTTGGGAAGCACCAGTGTGCACACAGCCTAGGTACTGTAAGTGACACACTCACTTTGCACATCTGACTCATCTGTACCACATTTGTGGTGTGACAATCTGAATCAGACGTCACTGAAATTTGCTGAGCTAGAACTGAAAATTTGGTCTGAACTGTCACTGGAAGCTGCGGTGGAAAAACACTGAACAGGTCAGCATCTTTCCTCTGCTGGGACTCGTCTTTTTGAGTAGCAGGCTTCTTGTTCTTTGTCTTTAGAGTCCAGAGAACAGTTTAGATGAAATGGCATTCAGTGCCAGCTTATACAGGTAGCCAGGCCAGGCTGAAATGCAATAGGTTTGTGCAGCTGCACAAACATTGAGAAATATCAGACTTTAGTATTCAGAGGAAAATAGTGTTTGCCCCAAGCATGATTCAAAACAACATGAGAGACCCTTTCAAAAGGAAAAAAGATTTCTCCAGGGTTAGAAAAAGTCACACAACCATGGTGTAGTGTGTTTATAGCCTAACTATAGATTTTCACTTTTGGTGATTGTATCTAAGCTTGAAATTCTATTCAAGTTATGTTCATTTCTGAAGACTGATGAACAAATAAGTGAAAATCATAAACCTGCAATAATTCAAAATCTCCCTTGTCTGACTCCCTACAGTCTGGATGACCTGTTGCGTTGTGGCGTCTCTTTTGCTGCTAATATGGTGGTTGTGGATAAGGAGAGCACCATGTCTGCTAAGGAAGACTATATGGCTGATGCAAAAACTATTGTCCATGTTCAGACCCTGTTCAGGTTAGACACTGCTTGAGATTCCCAAAGGGTTAAATATACTTAAAAATACCCATTTGTAATCAATTTGCAATATATTACATTTAAAATACTTCTCTTAATCCAGAACTTCACATCAACACTTAAGCATGTGTATTTAGTTTTTTTAAAGCATTGCAAAAAAGATGAAATAATAATTGAAAAACATGCTTTAAAAAAGTATTTGACATTACTATACTCTTACGTTCACTATTTAAATGTCTACTTAAAACAATAAAAAATAAAAAAAACATAGGAAACAGTCATACCCTCTTTAAGCACACTTAAGTTGACTTTTTATTTCATTGCAATATCATAGTATCTACTTTTGTTTTTTGGTTTGTTCTTTAAAAACATATCCTTGTAAAATTTGAAATGCACAAGCTTATTCAGTTCAATTAAGAGCACTTGAGGGAACAGAAGATCTTAAGTAATTGAAATGAATGACTGGTCTGTAGGTTGTTCTCCGGCCTCAACATCATCACAGAGTTAACCCATCCCGCTAACATGAGATTCATGCAGTTCAGTGCAAAGGACTGTCACGCGCTGGCCTTCTCCAAGCTAGAGAAGGTGAGCAGACATTCATAACAAGCTTTCAGTCACTCTTAATTAAATAAATGTTAATGGTTTTGGTTTGATCTGTATGTTCCTAAACCTTCTATGTTTTCCTGCACGGAGCAGAGAGAACGAAAGAAAGGCTCAAACCTGTCCTTTATATTTCGCCTGCCTTTTGCAGCTGGTCGGGTGTTTAGTATTGGGATGCTGGACACACTGCTCTATCAGGTATAAAACACATCCAATGTGCTGCTGCCTGTCGAATTAAAATTGCTTTTGCCTGCCAATGACCACTAGATGGAAACATTAGCAAGAATAGATATAGGAGATACTAAATGTAAACAAAGATCAGTCGTTACACTTGTGGAATTTGATTTAGCTCATTAAACAATTTTCTTGCCTATATACATTGACATTCAAATGGTCAATACTTTGACTCCTATATAGTCTTATATTTTAATAAATGCTTTTTTTATTTTTATTTAATCAGCATATTGAAATGATTTCTGAAGGATCATGTGGCACTGAAAACTGGAGTAATGATGCTGAAAATTAATAAATTGTTTATGTGACATTAAATATCAAAATTGTTTTTAAACTGTAGTAATTTTACAACATTATTGTTTTGCTTTATTTTAATTTTTTTTATCAAATAAATGCAGCAGTGGTGAGCATAAAAGACTTCTGTCATAAATTACAAAAATCTCTCTCACCCTGTATGTATGTTCTTGCTGTTGGAAATCATCAATCCCTTTCTTCTTCTTGTAAATGCTTCTGTTATTTCAGTGTTTTGTTAAGGATTACATGATAACCATTACCAAACTGCTGCTTGGACTAGAAACCACACCAAAATCTGGTTTCTTATGTTCTGTAAGTATGGCGTTTAACTTTTTAAATGACCTTTATTAGATTGCTATTATTCAATGTGTTACAGTGTTGTGTATTACATTTCAGATGAGTATCACAGAGGAAGACTTGTGCATTGACACATATGGCAGACTGTATGAAATGCTCTCCTCGACTGTAGGAGACATTCCCATCGGCATCTACAGGACTGAGTCTCAGATACTTGAACCTCCTGAGGTTTCATTACGTTCAATCCAACCACAACACATGTACACTTTATAGATCAAGAGAAACAGTTACACTGGGAATGATAATTGTGACTTTTTATATTACAACTCAACTCAATTATTTCTCAGAATTGCACGATATAAACTCAATGTTACGAGTTATAAAGTCTGAATTAAGTTACTTCTTTCTCAGAACTGTAAGATTTAAAAATATAACCTTCTTATTACTGAAAGTTTATCTCATAATTCTAACTCTATAACTTTAAGTTTATATGATAAAATTCTCAAAAAAGAAATGCGAATTTAAATTTTTTTTAATTAAAAAGCAAAAAATTACTTTTTAATCAAGCTTGAAAGTGCTCAATGTCCAGTTTTTCAACAAATGAGAAAAATTCAGGAAAATTGATATGTCACTGTATGTGTTAGCTTTGTAACCAAATTTTGGTTATTGCCAAACATTTAAAATGAAAATAATACTTTTTCTCATTATAACATAATGGTTAAATATCTACATATAATAAAAAAATGATAAAATGCAATTAGATGGTAAAATGTTTTGTAATTGTTTCTTTAAAATAAAAATAAAATGCAGTAACAGGGTTATTAAAATGAAAACTTTTAAAACACAGTTAATTGAATAAAACCTGCAGATTAAGAGATTCACATTTTGCATTGTAAATTTCAGCATGTTAGAAATAGCAAGAGCGACAAGACAAACTTTTTTTCTTCTAGACTCCACAATCCCAAATGTCAGACAAGGTGCCAGTCTTTGAGGAGGGAAAGGACCCGGAGGAGCAACAGCAAGGTCTTCACTGTGAGTTGCCAGACATCCAGACTCATTCTCTGCGTCGAAGGAGCATGCAGTGGGCGTCCAATCTGCTGGGGCCGTGGCACGCTGAGCGCGAAGCAGACAGACTGAGTCAGCAGCGTGGCGTCTTGCTCTCATGCTCTGAGAGACAGGAGCTCACTGAGATGGTCAAGAAACGCATGAAGAACATGGGGCTCTCCACATGGGGATTCGGTGAGACACCAGTCTGATTTCACACTGAAATCATTTCAGAATGAAGTAGGATGGTATTTAGAATTTTTTATTTTTAAACTTAATTTTACAAGTTGATTGAACATAAATGCTCGTTGGAAGTGTGTATACATTCATTCTATAATGATAAATATCCAGCCGGTGTTTATTTTTCTGCTAAAATCCCTAAGTGAGCGGTCATCAGTCCACCATTGTGTCATGGGAAGACAAGATTTTTCTGACTGTTTTGGATGTAATGATAAATATAGGGTTTTTTACACTACCATTGAGAAAAAACAAAGTATATTATAGACTTTAATGAAGACTTTACTGCAGCATAACTCTACAGTACCAAAACTTATAACCATAAATAATATACATGAGATATATAAACCAGCTGAAATGTTTTGAATAGCTCTACTTTACAGTGTCACTAACTCATTCAAGTTACTGGTCGTCCATGAACGACTAATACGCACAGAGGTCAGGATAATGCAAAGAATCGTTTCAGCGCTGCAGCTGGAAGTGCTTGCCTGCTCAGCGCTGAACAGAGTAAAGATCTGTCTCAGCTTACAATGTCTTGACCTGTAAGAGAAGTCAATGTGTGCAAGAGTGCACACTATATTATCATTATATAAAGAGTGCAATGACCAAACCTCTCATCACGTGTAAAGAAATCAGTGAGTGATGGAGGACGTGTCATGGTTTGGGGATGTTTTTTGCAGCAGCAGTTGGCGTCTGTTGTGAAATTTATTTCACACGCGAATGAAGTGAAAAAGTTTAAGTGTCCAACTATGCATGATTAGTAGTAATATTAACATTTGTCTCTCAATGCAGATGAGCCGAATAATAACCAGAGCAGTCACTCGTACGTCTTAATCAACCCATCTCCAGATACAAGACTGGAGCTCAATGATATCGTGTAAGTGAAGCTAAATTTAGTGCACTTCATAGGGACACTATAACAAATACTAGCAATTCTTGTTTTCTTTTCTTACCTATTTTATTAGTTTGTGTTATATAGACATTTTTTGTTGTTGTTTTGTATATATAATCATACTAATGTAAATCCTGGGTTACACTTTATTTTGATAGCCCACTTTAGATATTCGGTAACACCTTATTTTAAGGGTCCAGGATAATACATTAGTTAAGCATTAATTAATGGTTAATTTGTTCACAATTAATCATTAGTTGAGCAAAAACACACTAGCAAGTAATGATTAACCTAACATTTTAAGGTCCCGAATTATGCATTAGTTAGTACTAGTATTTACAATTAATTTCTGGTTAACTTGTTCACAATTATGCATCAGTTAAGCATAAACGCACATATAACTAATGATTACCTGAACATATAATAAGGGCATATTAGCCGTTATTTACAATTAATTAGTCATTTTAAAAACAAACATTTATCAAACTTTCTTTATTAGCAAATTAGTGTCAGTTTAGCCTTAATTATTACCTTAAAGTCTTTAAACTTGAATATTACTCAATAGGTGACATGATTAATATGGATTTAAGTTTCACTTTAGAATAGGAAGTCAAATTCAGTTTATTAGCACTATATTAATCATAGTTTAGCCTCATTTTTTTAGCTTTTCCTAATCAATAAACTTGAATATCATTCAATAAGTGTCATAATGTACATTTATAACAGGGGGTCAAGTAGTCTTTATTACAATATTTTTGTTATTTTAGTAATTAAACATCATAAAAATAACAAAAAAAATTAAATATATATTTTAAAATAAAAATAAATAAATATATATATATATATATTATATTAGTTTATATATTAATATATTAGTTAATTATTAATTACTAGCTTATTTTTGTTTATAGCATAAATGTATTTTTTTGTTTATAGTCTTTAAAATAACTAATGAATTGTAAATAATGAATAATACGCCCTTACTGTATAAACATAACCATTAGTTATACACGTGTTCATGCTTAACTGATGCATAATTGTTAATCATAAATTACTAGTTTATTCGCGCTTAACTAATGCATAATTCAGGGCCCTAAAAATGTTAAGTTAATCATTAATTACTAGTGTGTTTTTGCTCAACGAATGCTTAACTCTGAACAAATTAACCATTAATTAATGCTTAACTAATGCATTATTCTAACCCGCTATTCTGAAGTGTTGCCATAAAATGTCATTAAAGTGATTATGTCAGTAAATACTACCATACATACCATTGTTGTCAATTATGGCTCTTGATATTGTAATGATGATGATTAATGTAGAGAGAAGGCTCCACATAAAAACATTTGTGTTTGGAGAAACAGCAAGTCATTTCTGGATATGCAGACAGATGTGTTGGTCCATGACGTTAGTCTAGCACACGTCATACAAAAACTTCTGTTTTAATAACTGAAGCTGCAAAATTAAATCTTATTTACTTAGTATCCGCACATTTTTTCCAGGACAGACCAATCTAAACACCTTTGACAGGCATGTTTTCAGTGCTGACTAATCTGATTACCTCTGATAGGCCATTGAGTTCAAGCTTATATTGTTCAACACTGCAAAAAAATCATAAAAAGTAAATCTAAAGCACAGATCTAATTCTGTGTACTGACACTTTCACATTTTCATAATGACTTAAGTGTGCATTAAGTGATTGTATCGAAAAGTCTTGTCAATCTACAAACCCTTTGAACTACAACACCATCTTTGTATTTCAAAGTATCTGAGTACATCTGAGTATTTCAAGGTCCCATAGTATTGGCATCACTGCGCCATGGCTCTGTCATGATTTTTGTAAAGGTTTACCACATAAGCAGCGGGTTCGTCAAAAGCCTGTCTAAGCGGGACTAAGGCAGCGCTGCGGTGCTCAGTGGGCTCTCAGCACTGTTAGCAAAATGTCAGAGTAAAAACACTCAATAAACATTCAGATTTTTTTTTAAATCAGGGGAGAGTAAAAATCCCACAATCCCTTTGCAATCAGCACTAACAACTATAGACAGGCACACAGCAAGCACAACTTGAAAACAAGAGAGCTTGGTTTACTTGCCCACAGTAAATGTCACACGACTAAACACACCATTCGAGTAGAAAAGAGCGCAGTCTGTGCTTTTTCAGATGGAGTTGTCCTGACAGGTGAAGGCGCTGCTATCTTTGCCCGTGACAGTCTGAGAACATGGCAATGGAGCAACACTTCACTTAGTTAAGTTAATGTCCAAGTTAATTAATTAATGTTTTCATTGTCATGGAAACACTCATTAGCACTCGCATGTGGAGTTGGACTACGTTTGACTTGACTTGCTGTAAATATGCCTCAATTGAGATCGTTCTATGCTGTGCTAGAAATATTTGTGCAGCCTGGCTTCAAAGACTATTAAGATCACAGGAGCTTAGTCTGGCCAAGCTCCCTTACTACCCGCCTTCTGGGAGGCGGGCTTAACCTGCGTCCATCAGATGCGTCTGTATACTACTGGACGAATCTACAACCAATCAGACCACTCATTCCGATGACGTATGCATAGCGACGGAACCTGAAGACACCGTAACCAAATGTAGCTAGGTTCATTCTTTACTTATGCTCCATTTTCAAAGAAAACCTGTCATGAAAACTTCTCAAAACAGCTGCAACAGCAGAGTCCAACGATTGTTGCTGCTCGGTACACGCCATGTTTGAAAGCCAGTATGGTTTCCCGTCGCATAAGTAATATTAAATTAAACATTAATTAAATTTTATATAATGAATATATGAATTCAATTTTTTACTTCATAAATATATTATCATTATTTAACATTGATATTTTATAAAGATCATATTTTGGTTCAGGTCAGTAGGATTTTTTTCCTACTCATAATACATGAAATTAAAATTGACAGTAAAGAAAATTGTGTCCCACTTTATATTAAGTGTCCCTAATACCTGTGTACTTACATAGTAACTAGATGTGTATCTAGTATGTAACCACA
>JAUCNO010000663.1:15432804-15448547 GCA_032353835.1 Enteromius viviparus
CGGGCACACTCTGTCAGTTTAAATCTAGATTAAAGACACATCTCTTTACTCTGGCTTACACATAACACACTGATACAGGTATTAAGCTCTGCCTTGCATAGTTGGGGACACACAACTTCTAGTGATTATCATCATCTTGACTACAGAGACCGTCTCTGCATTTGATAAATGAATAGTTTAATCTCGTCATTATACATTACCATCACTCTGTTCTTCTACTTGATAATGTTCAGTGCTTTACTACAATCTGTGTTGTTGAAAGTGCTATATAAACAAAAGTGATTGATTGATTGATTGATATTCTGTCCTGCCCTTTTTGTTCAACCCTGTTATGCTGTGACTTTTCCTTTAAAAACTATTTTATGATAGTCCTAATAGAGTATTTAAGGAAGTGACATCATCTCATAGATGTTTAATCAGAGGTAAGTTTCTCTTACAGTCTTACAAGTATTTTGTAATGGTTTCACAGCGGTTAATTTGTTCTGAGAAAATATACAGAAATATACAGAACTATTGGCTGTAAATAAAACTTTGTTGTGTAATATTTATAATCTCAGACCTTGAAACATTAAACTAAAATGTTAAGGATTAATAATGATAAATAGCTACTTATGAGGATGCACATTTTAATTGTGTAACAATTAAAGAACCGCAAACAAATTAGTTACAGTTTATTTGGTAACACTTCATGAACTGTCATTGTCACACGTTACATGTACATAAACATAAATTTATAAGTAAATTATGCGTAACAATATGCAAGTAACTCTAAGACAAACACTAACCATATAGTAGCTACATGTAGTTCATTTTACTACATTTACACCATTAAAAATATTTAACCCCAAAAATCAGCTTTTAATTAGTATTTTCAATATTTATACAAATAAAATAAAATAAACAAAAATAGATATATTGAATAAAGATTAAAAAAACACTTAAATAAATAGCTTTAAAAAATTCACCAGTGCAGTATATGACATTATATTTTAGGATTTATGAACACAAATTTTATGGCTTACCGATCAGATCTATTTTGTTTAAAAGATTTTATATAGTTTTTTTTTTTTTTTTTTTTTTTACCTGGAAACATTACCAGTATACTAAAAACAGCAGCTACAGCACTAATATCTTCAGAAGAAAACCAGACTGTGTAAAAGTTGATGAGTGTGAAGCATGTTTGACTCGTGGTTCTGATCTGGAGGAGGTTCAGGCACTTTGCATAAACTCAGCTCAAACCCTGTGTGATAAACGTCACACTTCTGATCGCGAGGAAGTGTTGGGACCCGTCTAGGTGTGTTTTTAAGCAGATCACAGAGATGCGGCTTCGTGCTCCGCAGCCTGTTTTACCAGACTCAGAGAAATCCGTCTGAGCGCTGACATCTCATTAAAGCCCATCAAAGAGCACGTTTGAGAGTTTAACCTCGTGGCAGGCTCGCGTCGCATCATTTCACATGCAGACGAGAAGCGCGCGGCCCTTTGTCTCGAGGATTCGGACATGATTAATGCATCACGGACAGCAAAAGCGTCTCCGGGGACCCGCCAAAATCACACCAGAAATATACATGACCTGATAGTGACCACAGCTCAGAAATCAAACGCGTCGTCCGACTTCAAGACAACAAATGCGTCTTTGGTTGCCCAAAGAGTACATAAGGATTCTGGATGAATAAAACAAAAGAGAAAGGCATGAAAGCAGAAATATGTGTGATGTCAAAAGGCTCTGCGATTTTTTTTTTTCTAACATGCCTCCCTCTTCAATTATTGACGAGAGTTTAAGAAGCACCTGCTGAGAGTAGAAACACATCTCCACTTTCAACAAACCGCTGCGACACGACAGCGTTGGACAGAGAGAGGGAGAGAGAGAGATGGAGAGAGAGACGGATACGCCAGCGGAGGAAACAGCGCCTCAGGCTAAGAAGTAATGAGTGCTTTTCCACTGAGGCTTTGGACCCACTATTTGAAAATTGTTTTGTGTCTTAATAAATCCTAAAAGTGTAATTTACTGGTGAAAGAGAAATAACAAAGGCTCTCGCGCCGCGTTTGATAAAAAACACTTGTTAGGGCTGATGTGTCGGAGGGGCCTTGGATGCCAGATTGTGGTTTTTTCATCTTATCGGTTTCTTTTTATTCTTTCCTCAGGTGGCGCCATCTCCTCAGATCTTTCCCGATGCAATATGCATCGCGTCATTTTGTACGAGCGCTTCGCAGCAGCTTGAGTCAAGGCCATAACAATGTCTTATAAAGTCTTTCAGTGCCTCACTGTTAGCTAATTAAGAGTTCGCTAAAAATAGCCTAGTAAATGCTTTGCAATTTCCATCTTAGCTCTTTTTTAACATTAAACTGTTGATTCGTGCAGAAATTTGCTCTCTGCTTCTATGAACAGTAAACTCTAATGTCACACAGGTATATTTGTAGCAGCTAGTGTCCAACAATACATTGTGTGGGTCAAAATTATTAATTGTTCTTTTATGCCAACAATCATTAGGATATTAAAGTCCATGTGAACAGGAAGTTGGCAACATACTTCCGAGAGAAACTGAATATTGAATAAGGAAAACAGTGTCTTGTTTCTTCTAATGCTAATCAATTGGATTTAGTAAAAGTAGGTGTTACATTCGGAAATTAACACTGGCAGCTGGAGGGGTGTGGTTAATGAGAGGAGTGGTTATCTCAATACAAATACTTTCCTGCCCTAACAAACCATACATGAATGGACAGCTTTCAGATAATCAAAGCATTGACTCTTAAATCGGAGTGCATCAGATCAGTGCAAGAATTTCAAATATTGGGGGGACAGTTTGGCCATTTCTAATTATTACGGCCTTGCCTTGAGTTGAACAGGACCTGTCGTGAGTAATATCAGAGAAACGTCCCGTGACATTGGCCCAGCATTGCATTTTAATAGACATGCGTGATTATCGTAACGCAGGTCACCGGTGGAGTGCAGGCCAGATGCTGTGGCGCTAATAGATGCTGTTTTTGGGGAGAGAGGAGAGGTCAGAGCGAATGCAGGGTCTGCTAATGTTCGTCGCTTTCATTAGCTGCGTGACGCGCCCGCGGGCAGCTCACGGACCGCTGCTGTCTGTCCATTACCAGAGTCCTGGAGTGGAAAATAAGAGTTAGAAAAGCCACCCGAATGTCATATTGTTCTGATAGAAGTTCTCCAAGAAGATTGCGTTTTTAGACGCAAAGAGAAAAAAAAATACATTGAGGAAGTTGCTCAATAACCCTGAAGCCACAGTCTCACATGAAGCACTTCCTGGGTCAGCAAACAGCTAAAAAAAAAAAACAGAACTACATTTGACAAATGTTTTCAAAAAAGTGCCACAAAACAGCTGTGTTGGTTTTCAATCGAACACAGCCATAGAGTCCTTCTGGATTCCCTCTTTGGGGATTGGGAAGTTGTAATTATAAAAAAAAAAGATGTGTATATCCTATTTCATACACTACTGTTCAAAAGTTTGCGATTTAATTCATCAAGGACGCATTAAACCCATCCTAAGTGACTTTACGTGACAAATTAACTTTCTGTTCATCTGTGAATCCTGAAAAATAAAATGTCTCACGGTTTACACAAACAATATTGTGCTGTTTTCAACAATAATACGATAATAATCAAAAATAGATCATGAGCAGCAAATCAGTATATTAGAATGATCATCCTCATGTGACTCTGAAGACTGATAAAAAATAGCTTTGATAACTAAAAAAAATGATCACACTAGCCCCAAACTTTTCTCTCTGACAAACAGCTGATGACTAAAATGTATCTAACAGATGCTTTTCTGATGCTTTCCTTTTTAGACTGGCTAAAAACGAGTACATTCAGAGCTTTTATTTATTCTCCACCAACGGCACACAGGAAGCCCGTGCCCACAATTATAACATACGATCAATAACAGTTAGACTCCGGACTGTTTCCCTCTGCTAATAAAGCCAAAGCGTTTCTGTGCGAACTCGATCACTGAAGGCTGCAGTAAATCAATGAACACTGAAAGCAAAGTTGAACATTTCATCTCGTTTGGGACTTACTCGCCGTGTCCAGTCTTGGAGGAATCTTGCCATATTGTCAAAATAGCGTAATTTGTTTACATCCCATAGAGAGATGACGATCATAAAGATCCGCCCCGCTAATTACGCCACGGGGCAAACCTGCGCACCCAGAGAAACCGGGGTTCCTTGTCATTGTTCCTGCAAGAAAAATCAATAATTAGCGTAATTGCGAGCATCTAAGCTCAACGTGCGCTGAGGAAACGGAGATATGACGGACAGGGCCTGTAAAAACCATCAGCGTCAGCGGCTAAAAAGATTTCCGGCTGCAGCTGGCGACACAAATGCGCTTTCAGGCTCCGGGCCGGCGCTGCCGTTTACCCGCTAAATGTATGGAATCAGATGAGCGCTAAAAACTACTATTACAGGTGATCCACAGATTCAAATCACAGGCCTGCCGATCTGCGCGCGAGGAAAATTGTCCTAATGATGGGTTTGTGTGCCGGAGGGAGGGAGCCGCTGGCGTTTCTCTCTCTCTCTCCCGGAGCAGCTGCACCTGTGCGCCGGGCCGCCCTTAATGATATGGAGTGATATCATTAGAGCCAGTGTTCATAAACAGATGTTGAGCTCGTGCCTAAATACTGTCAGCTGAGCGCGTGCATCCTGAAACCGTATTATTTACATCCAACGTTTAAGTTTGTTATGTTAATAACCCTGCCATTAGCGAGCAGGATGGGGTGCCGCTAATATAAATGGCACAATCCCCAGCGCCCGGAGTTAAGTACATCTTTACGGCGCTCTGAATGCCGCTGCTATGTTTAGAGCCATTGTTTCTGTGTCTTCTCCCAACACTTAGCACCTTAGGGAGCGCTGCACCGAGCACCTGCTCCGCTGGGTTCAACCTCTGACACGCGGCGGATGAGATATTCTCAGGGAAATGATGATGCTTTGCCTGAGAGAGATAGAGAGAGAGAGCGGGACCTTTAGTTAGGCCATGTGGAACCGTGTCAGGATTTCTGACATTTGCCGGCCTGGAATACATCACGGCGTCTTCGTTTCCCGCAGCTGGATGACAAATAAGCAGCATTACGTGCATTTCTCTCCTAATTAAAGAAGCGTTCTGGCTTCAGTGCGCCTTTAGCTCTAGCGACACGATCATATCAATTACCATGCAAAATCTTTCATAATAAGGCCCTTACAGTGGACGACTGTTGTCCAGCGCCCCTCAGGGCTTTACAAAATAAAAGTTCGAAGCTTGTATACTTTTGAAACACCTACAATTGTGTATTATTTAGGATGTTTATTTGTGCTTTAATGTTTCTCGTTTGAGCTGGTATCTTCTTGTTTGTTTTTTGTAGCAACAAGATCATTAACGTCAATTAACATGGGAAATCATTTATAATAAGGCACTTTTAGCTCCTCTGGGGTTAAAAAAAGATTTAATTATTTATTAAGGAATCAAAGTTTATTTGAGCTTTAATGTTCCTGGACTTGCAGCATGTTTAAGTGGTTTTATGACTTGAAATGGCTTTGCATGTTTAAGTTTGTGGGGTCAGTATCACTTTTTCAACCAATCTGTCTTTAGTTACAATATGGTGTTTTTACTATAGACAGAGACAGGACTTGAGGGGAGGGAAAGCGTTTGACTGGACAAAAATGGGATACGCCTATGAGTGCAAGATGATGTCATTCATATCTTTAAATATGTTTGTATTGTAAGTTTTGTTTTTAATCAACTTTTAGCAGTACACTATTACAAAATAATGAGCTCAAAAACAACAGATATGAACTAAAAGCCACACGACTTACAGTTTTATTGAGTTTTGCCACTGAAAAAATATTGTGATTCGACTTTTAACATTTTATTTAACATTATATTCCAAAAAAGTGAGAAAAGTTAACACTTTATTAATTTAGTTTATTTATAAATGACAATCAGTGAATTGATAGATTTGACTTTTTTCACTTTTTTAACGTTATTGTGTAAAGTTGCTGAGCATCTGCAAAGTTATTGCAGTGAATGTTCAATGCAGAGATATCAGCGTTTACAATTCTGTTAATTTAATGCCTACAAAAATGACTAATAAGAGACTACAACGACTTACTTCCCAGGCCCCTTACATCAAGAACACAGAGAAACCCTGCTTCCAGGGGGGGAGAAATAGAGTCGTGTGGAAGAAAGGCAAATCATGTGAAAAATAATGTTTTTTTGTGTGTGTGTTTTTTTATGAAACATAAACACAAAAAAAGAGGCATACATCCCTTTAATGAATAAATGAATGGAGTAAGTAAACATTGTCTTTGCCAACAAAACATGTTACAATACTAAGATATCCAAAATACAAATATAAGTGGTTGAACATAGTGTTGGCCTCAAAACTAGACACGCAAACAGCAAGAACGGTGGCAATCAAAGAATGTATTATGGTGGCTTTTGTTGTTAGGTGACTTGCTGTTTTATGGCATTTGGAGCTGATTTTTTTTACTCGTAATGACCTGAATTCACTGATTGTCACCATCGATGGGTATAATGTGCCAAGTACTCAGGTCTCTGTGTTTATTCAGTTAATAACTACTCTGAGTAAACATACTACCTTAAGACAAATAACCAGCTGTTTACATACAGTACATACAGTAATTGTAAGTGAACCACATGCTTTATTTGCCTTTTCTTCAGTGCTATGTTTGAGTGAAATGTACTGCATGAGTATTGCAGGGTTAAAATAATTAAGAGGCAAATACTCATCAAACTCTAACTGGCCATGTTAAATGTACTTATTTACTTTGCTAATTTTACAAAACATAGAGTGGGTACGGAAAGAATTCAGACTCCCTTAAATTTTTCATTCTTTGTTATAATACAGTTATTTGCTAAAACCATGAAGTAATTTTTTTTTGAATGTGAAAGAAAAACACAGAATTGTTGACATTTTTGCAGATTTAACCCAACTTAAACCCAATTGAGCATCTCTGGACAGACCTAAAAATGGCCGTCGACCATCGTTTACCATCCAACCTGACAGAAGTAGAGAGGATCAGCAAGAAGTAATGGCAGACGATCCCCAAATCCAGGAGTGAAAAACTTGTTGCATCTTTCCCAAAAAAGACTCATGGCTGTATTCAATCAAAAGGGTGCTTCTACTAAATACTGATATTTCAGTTTTCCAATGTCAACAACTGTCAATATGGGGTGCCGTGTGTACATTAATTAAGGAAGAAAATTAAGGAAGAAAAAAAGAATTTTTAGCAAATGACACTAAAAACATTCTAGAAAAAAATATATTTTTAAAACCGACCACATAAATTGTTAAAGACAAAATAAAAAAATATGCTTGTTCAAAACAGTATATTTCTCTTCCTAATCCATGTGGTTGAAGACGTACCTTTCTTTTGGTTAGGCGGTGGTCTTGCTTGAGAGACTAAATACAAGTCAAACAAACAAACAAAACACATGGACACATTATTATTCTGGCCAGAAAATAAATAAAATAAATGTTCAACAAAATACAATTATGCATATGCAATGCAGGTTAATTTGTGAAGTACTATAGCATCTAAAGCTTAAAAGAAGATATGGAGGAAATGTTAAGTATGTCAAAGCTTTGTACAGAACATATGTCGCATTTCTCACTACAGGTACATTAAAGTTACCTATCCACTAACTTACCCGGATGTGTCACAAAAACCCCCCAGGGCCACTTGACAACCAATGATTATCGCTGTAAACCGGTTTTATGCTATGCGAGATTCATACAACAAACTCAGTGATCATAAAAACGAAAGCTTTTCGGCTATATCATCATTGGTAGAGGATTTTTCTAAGAATATCTTTTTAAGAAAAAAATTAAAATGTATAAAACTAAAATATTATGGTTAGATATTTTCTAAGTAATCCACTGTTTTGTAGATGCCAAATTACAAGGGAGTAAAAATGACTTCAGCACCATATCGTTGGGCTATATTTTACATGGATATTGGTCTATTAGTAAAATCGGTTGCACTTTATATTAATAGTCCACTTTAGACATTCAACTATATAGTAACTACATGTCAACTGATTCTCATCAATTCATAATTACTAATTGTTAATTGTCTACTAACTGACTGTTATGGTAGGTTTAGGGTAAGTAGAACAGGTTTCTGATAGTCAGTATGTAGTATGTTTTGGATCCATCCAAATAAAATGTTTGCTTGTAACTCAAAAGAATATTATATAGATATTGCCTTTTTAGACTTTTGGAAATCAACTTTCCTTTTAGCATCTTCATTTGTAAGGTCTTGAAGGGTTCGATTAAGAGCTATTGTAATTTCAATATGCCTCCAGGAGTAAATCTTTAAATTGTACATATTTAGTGTTCAAAAACAAAACATGTCTCACTTTCAAAAACATGACCGAACAACAAATGTTTCCCGTTTACATCTGCCAAATTGAGATTAGCCAGGTTTCCATCCAAGGAGTTTTTACAAAAAAAAATAAAAAAATAAAAAATTTAGCACTTCAATTTTTTTTTACCGCTATAGTTCATTGAAATAATTATCAAAAGAATTTTGCAAATGTCAACAGTATTTCTCAGTTTAATTTTAGCACTTAAATTCTATATCGATACTTCAAATGTTGGAAAAAAAATTGTTTGGAAACACCTTTTGTCAAGAAAATGGGCTTTAACACAAATAAATGTAGTCACATGACAGAATTAGCCTATTGGCAGAGTCCGTGTTCGTGGTGTTGCTCACGTCAAAGCAACTTAAGCACATTAAAACATACCATTATTACATTTAAATACATTTATTACATACGTTTCTTTTGAATGCTTTTGAAAGTTTATTAGGCCTAATTTTGTTCAGTATATTATAGTTGTTGAGTTAAATGCGTAGCTCTGTGCGGCGCTGGCAGGATTACTTGATTTTTTTCTTCAAAAAAATGGAAGCGGTTTACAATACTCATTCAAGAATAAGACATTATTTGAAACTATTCTGAATATTTTTTGCGTACATTCACAATAATAATAAAAAAAGTTTACTTTTGTAAATAATTGAATGCTGATTTTAAAAGCCCATCACAAAAATGAACTGAAATTCTGCATATAGGCTGCTACTCGTTGCGTTTTTTTTTTCTTCCGTTTTGTTAATTTTATTATTTACAAAATAATACATATTTGGCATATTGGCCTTTTGTTTCCTTTTGTTTTTTCTCTGTTCTCACAAGCTCTGTGTGTGATGTGAATTCTGATGCTTATGCTCCTTTTTGCACATATAAATATAATTCTTGGAAACAAATTAAGCTATAGGATAATAGGTTTTATGTAAGCCTTTATTAATAGGCAATGCCCAATAGGTTTTTTTGTGATACACCAAAACTTATAATTTGTTGTTTTAAGGATGATGATCACACGAAACCATTTTATTGGTTAAAGGCCAGTTGGATGAAAACAGGCTTGAAAAAGCAAATTTCCCAAAAACATTTTTATGCAAATTCTCTTATCAATAACAAAACAGCATAAAAACTAGATGGAAACTAGGCTTCGCCCTCTGTTTAATGCATTTAAATGAGTGTTAATTTGGGGTTTACTCACTTTCGTGAGATACTGTTTATTTCTGGCTAGTGATATTTGCTGTGGTATTCATGAAACATTGGTGTAAAAAAGCTTATTTAATAAAAGAGACCAAAAACAATACCAGTGAAAGAAATTCTTAGCGTCGATCCCTTCCAAATATTAATTGGTTAACTTCATTTTTTTGGTTTAACTATATTCTTTGGTTATTTTCACACTTAATTACACCCATTAAAATATATATGTTTTTCTTACTTTCACTGCCCTTGTTATTTGGCTCTATAGTACATCATCTTTAATAGGTCCACTGCATAGGCATATGCATTTTGCTGTAATAATGCAGGGAACCAATTGTTAGAAATCTCCTAACTGTGATATTTTCAGAAATAGAAGTCACAGTCTGTTTTTTATCAGAAATGTGCTGCCGTTTATGTTTCAAAGCCACTAACCTAATATAATGCAAAAACCCTCATGAAGCAAGCAAAATGTGCAATGCATGCATGTATTAGTACTGATGCAGAATGAGTGAGACAAGCAACAATGCTAGATTCACTTTATCAGAAAGTTGTGTATGCTTAAGATTGGAAATAAATGGCGTTTATAGCAAATGGCCATGTAAATTTTCTTCCGTTTACATTTTCGTTTTAATCCAAATGATGTGTGCTAAGTGAACGAACATCAATGAAAGATAACACAACAGTATCTCTCTGTATGTAAATGAGATTTCTTTAGTTTGGTTTAACGGTTTATTTAGATGTTCCTCTTTAAAGAAAGGAAGTATCATAATTATGCAAAGTAACTCATACTGGATGCAAGTATGGGACATTAAAACATATGAGGCAATAAAAATTAAGTTCCCAAATTACATTTTGTTAAGACCCAATAACTAAAGGGCACCATCTTTATTACTCCTGGAATTATTGGACTGCAAACTTTGGAAGAAAAAACAGACTCCATTTAAGAATGGCCACCACTGTCAATGCAATAACGATTGTTAAGTCAACTAAATTTACTTGCTTCAGCAGAAAAAGCATAGACACAGAAAAAACATGATCAATCAAAGAATACATGATGTGCCTTTACATATATTGTACTTTAAGCAAGTAGCAAATAATAATTCATTTTAAACCTCACATAGACCTACTTTGTAAAAGTAACATTACAATACCGCCCTCTTTCTGAAGTCATTTTTACTCTCCGTTATTCAAGCTGTTGGGGAGAAAATATTTCCTTTCTTCAGAAAAGGTTCTGAATCTCAGGTGAAATATTGCCATTTTGACCCCCCTCTACAAAATATGGAATTACTCAGTAAATATTCATCCATGACACCTTAATAATGTGCCTTGCCTAACATGCATTATACATGTTTCTTTCAGCAGAAAAAATATTAGCAAGATCGATTTTTTTTTTCAAGAAAGTTTTGGCTGATTAGACAGTTTGTTCCTGAGCAAAAGCTATAGTGTAATTCTGTTTTCAGAGACTCAAATTGTTGTTTTTTTTGTTTTTATTAAATACAAGTTCTGCTTTGCTGCTTTTATGACTTGCAGGGATATTATAATACTTCCTAAACATAAAAGGAATAATAAAGTGCCACATTTGCAATATTACAAGTTAGACAAAATATTCCTATAAACATCAAGAGTTCATCCATACCTGGTCTGGGAACAGGCTGCATAGCTGGTGTTTGGGCCTTTCTAGCAGATGCACCTTCCTACAGAGAGAGAGAATAAAGAAAATGCAATGGTGAGTCAGATGCATTTCAGGTAAAAATTAGTTTACAGGTCGATCAGTCCTTGAGACGAAGTTGTCATTATATTACAGATTTTATTTTTATGGATAACTTGATTTATAGTTCTTTCAAAGGAATTCTTGTTTCTATTGCATACAACACTTATGGTAAATCGAATAATTACTTTGACATGTGGGTCTACCCTATTTCTCTCCAACAACTTAACAGATAAACTATATTTAAAACCCTGGAATGCCACTGGGACCTACGTTGGTTAATTTCATTTCTTTCATTCGTTTATTTACAAGAACCACCCAAACAAGGCGTTGTGACAAGTTTAGAACAGGTTTAGAACAGACTGACTCATTAGAATGAATCAAACTTCCTCAAAGATTCACATGAACTGATTCAATCGAATCAGTTAAACTTGACTGTGCAATACAGGGAAGTAGTTGCTTCCCTTCACTCACATTGCAGTAAAACAATACTAATGTGATGTTAAACTGCTAATCATGGTGTAAAATGAGCTTGTTAGTAAACAAACATGCCATATTCTAAATCCCTAATCCTACCCCAACACCTAAACTTAACTACCACACTAATTATTAATAAACAGCAAATTAAACGGGAAAAGTATTATTAATAATGAATAAATGCTACCAATTCTAAAGCGCTGCCTTTAGTACTTAAATTTTATTTGGGTCACAAGTTAGTTTAGGAAATAATTATCACCATTAACTATGACTTCTACCTGACACAAATATGGGCAATCATGCAGAAAATATTAATACGTGATTTATTAATAGCTAATATGCAGCCAATATGCATGCTAATAAGTAACTAGTCAAAAGTGAGAGCTGGTCTCTAAACTAAAGAGTTACAACTAAAATGTTGTTTAGAAAAAAAGAAGGCAAGTAGTGTGTGAACGTAAAGTAGACTTCCTGCATGAATGGCTGCCAAAATGGGACAAAATAAATAAATAAATAAAAATAAGTGTTGCACTATACCCGTTTAACATTACCAGGAATAGTTAATGATCATAAACCTTGCCGGATGCGTTTCAGCGGCAAAATGCTCAGTGGGTGTCTTTATCAGGAGGGGGGGGCGCCTCCTCATGTGAGTCACATGGATGGAGAAAGAGAGAATGTCGGCAGAGCAATGCGCTCGTACATTTTCACCTCCCTTCCCCCAGCTCCTTTTTCACCAATGATCATAACAGCAGAGCAGCACAGAAAAGAGGAGGAAGCTGTACAGAATCACTATTTGTGGAAAAGGACCACCCTGTTTAGCTTTGCATCACGTCTCAGTCAGCGTTGGATAAAAAGAGATACTGGTGACGGTCTCCGAAATTCAAATTGTGAACTGGGAAATGCCTAAATCTATGGCCAAACTGGGAGAGATAATCTTCTGAGAAATCTTCAGGAAATGCAACATCGACAAATCAAAGAGATCAGAATCAAAGGAGTGGCAAATCACAGGAGGAGGAACAGACTAGCATGGCAGGAGCTATAAAAAGGGTAAAACGGCAAAGCACACATCATCTATCTGCAACAGGACTGACGAGCAGCAAGCGAAAGGTACGTCAAACCAGACATCTGCACATTTCTTTATCAAGCTGTGCTGACGCGATTCATTCTTTCCAGCAATCCTGCTTAAAGAGAAGCTAGCCAAAAGAGCGTCCATCTCGGTGTGCTTTTTGGATGAATTGGATGCGAACAAGAATCCCCCACTCCCAAAAAAACAAAACAACTTTCATTTTCTGGTGGTGTATTTACAATTAGCTAGTGACAACACTGTAGTGTATTCTACATCTAGATATAGCAGAGAGAAGGTAAAGAAATAAGAGTCATCGTTGGCTGTGTTTACAGCTGGCATTAGAAGAGGACTTTGACTTCAAGGGCAAAAAACACATTTTGATAAACATCTCTGGTGTTTCTCATGTGCCAAAAAAGAAAGTCATACAGGTTTGGACTATCAAGGAGGTGAGTAAATTAATCTGAATCATATCAGCCGAGACAGTTACTATGTGTGTCAAGAGTAAGTGACTAAGAATAACGCAATACATAATCATCATAACAGTTTCAGTTTAGAGACCCATTCTCACAATTAACTTAATCTGACTTTTCTTTCAATATTTCTGGGATATATAAAAGTTACATAAACATCTTTCTGACATTTAACCCAAACATTTCACATTTCTGTGTAAACAGATGATATAAAAGTAGCACTGCACCATATTCTGTGCACCCCAATCAGAATCTTTCAAAACAAAACTGGCTTAAAACCATTCGATGCACAAAATTAAGACTGTGTACACACAAGGGTTTGGCATATTAGTCAAAATGAAAGACTGCAACAAAGGTGGCATGTACTACCTCTGGTAAACATCTATGACACGATTTTGTGGAAATGTGTACACCTGGTTTTGCGGTGTACAAAAAATATAAAAAAACTAACCCTTCTGATTTGATGTTATTAGCCACTATTTTTTCCCCATTTAGCCAAATTACATTAGAGAATGTTAGGATGTCCACCAAAGACTATGCATTTTTCTCCAGTACCCTTTGGGTTTGGACGCCTACATATTTAATCGGTTACTCCTATTTTATAACAATCTACTTTGGTGTTATATCAATGGAAAGCCTCATTTAAATAAGGTTAATCTGAGAGTGATACCAAAAACCGAACAAAACAAAACAAGCCTGGGGTGGTTCCAGAACACCGAAATAGAACTGGTCCAACCAGAATTAAGGCTGCAATAAGTAGCAGACATTATCAACAATAAAACATTTTCAACTATTTTTTTTTATTGTCGATTAGGTGTTTGTTCTCATATGACCTAATGCAACAGCCTGCAAATAATGCAGTTTGACTTGTGGTGCTGTAGCGCACGGCTGTAACTCAGCCCTCCTGTATGCAATCCAAGAGAAACAGACACATAGCACTTTAGAGCAAAAGCAGAGTCAGGAGTGAATGTGATGAACTGGGTAGCCTCAAATTTAACAGCTTTTCGTAATTAAAACATGACAAACCAGTCAAAGTCAGTATCACTTTTAGTTAAACTGACAACTTGATTTTCTGTTATAAAGGCAGCTCTCCAATGTGTCACTTAACTTTATTTTGTTTATTATCCATTTGACTTACAAAAAGACATGCTATGCAGAATGATGCATCATTCAGTTTCTTTCTCATATAGCTAATTAAATGGCGAGACGTGCACTGCACTCCCAACCGAATGGAAAAGATTATAATCTAATTAATAAATCTTTTTAACATTGATAAAACTACAAAATGGGTGACTGATAAGCACTTGTTGGTTCCCCATTAAGTTCACAGTTTTAATGAATGTTTGCTTTCATTTATTTTCAAGATCTTAAGTAAACCATCTATAGTTTATTTTAGCATGGTTATAAATGTAATGCAATATGGCATTCAAACTCACATTATTAGACACTGAAAGGTGCTCTATGCGCTGTTGCAGGATTTCATTTCCATCTCAAAACCGTATGCATCACGCCTTGCTGTCTGCCCTCTGAATACACTGGGAAAAAACCCGCTCTCAAAAGACAACACAGAGGCTGCAATGCCGAATCAAACACTATGGGTACAGGATGTGCACCACAACAAAAACAAACTTCGGTCAAACAATCGGCAAGAAGAGGTGGGGTTTAACGCGCATTATCCCCACCTTTTCTTGCCGATTGGTTGGCCTGAAGAAAAAACACCAATATCTGAGATTGTAAAAGGTCATGGTTTTTAACAAACAAAACAAAAAATTAATTGTTCCCTTTTTTTCCCACAGGTTTCCACGGATCTTGACCGGTTCTTTACTCTGGAACGTTTGACAAATCTAACGAACCCAAAGAGATCATGCGATGGAAGCGGCAGAGATACTGCAGTGTGGCCCTTATCCTAATTGTGCTTGTGTTTTTGGGAGGTCTCGTTATTCAGGGTCAATGGCCTTGTCAAATCACCCAGGAGACGTCTGCTCCTCAAGAACTCCAAACCATGGAAACCTTCTCCAACTTCACCATGATCAATCCAACCCAGTTGAGGGAGCTTGAAGAGTCTTCCTCACCACTAAACTCAAATGAAAATATAATCTCTGCTGAGAATGGAAGTTTGCATCTGGGATTGGAAAGCTACTTGCTTTCAAACATCAATTCGAGGGAAGAGATGAGAGTGGCAAGGATACTTAAAGAGGAGCCTTACGACTACATCCTCAACGAGCCGAACGCATGTCTACTGCGAGCTCCTTTCTTAGTGCTTTTGATTGCGGTCGAGCCCAAGAAAATAGACGCCAGGGACGCCATCAGGAAATCATGGGCTAATGAAAGTATGGCTGGAGGTTTGGATTTCAAACGGCTTTTTTTCTTAGGTGTAAATAACGATATCCAAAGAAACGGCAGCACACTGCAGAACACAATAGAGGAAGAAAGTCATCGATATCATGACATCATTCAGCAAGA
>JAUCNO010000663.1:15448647-15471470 GCA_032353835.1 Enteromius viviparus
CACAAGAAGTGAATGAAAGCTTAAAAGCATGTGATTGGCTGCTTATTGCTGATGTCACACTTTCATGTGCACGTGCTACATTAACTCAGGATCAAGGCTGGGTTAACAAAAAAAGTTGATGAGCTTCATAAATGGTACCAAAAATGCCTGATTGCATCGGTTTCGATTTGTCAACCCAAAACTAATCCTGTAACTCTGAGTTTGTTTAGCCACCATCATGGTACAGGCCCCTGGGCATGTGCATTACAGGAAACTCATGGAGAGAAAAAAAAAAAAGCATAATAAAAGTACTAAAAACAAAAACGTGTCACCAAATATACTTGGGCAGCCGTTAACATACCTGGTTAATACCAGTGGGAAGCACTGAATAAATTGTGTACATATAATATATATATATAGTTTAATATCTATTAAGGAAATTAAGTTTATTGTTTTTAAACACGTTAATGCATAAAATGGACAGCCCTTGTTTTATTTTTCCTCTCACCTTGCCGGTGCTCTGTAAAATGGTCGTCCTCGTCCTCCACACTCTCTCTCTGCTCACAATGTCTCTGGTCACGTCCACTTCAGCATCCACGAAGCTCCTCTGTTTCTGGGTGATGTCATCGTCCAGGTCAGTCTTGATGGTAGAACGCTTCTTGGCCATGATTTTAGCCTTGATAGCAGCGATCTTTTCCACAGACATGGCTTCTGACAGAGACCTAAGATCAGAAGAATAATCAGCTCAACTCATATCTAGGAGAACTAAACAGTTGAGATGTGACAAGCTGTGGTTTAGGCACAATACACAATTTCTCTATTTACTAAACACAGCTTTATTGGATTACAGTAACAGTAAGTAAGTAAATAATGTTTTTTCAAACTTGAAAGGATTATTGTCTCTCTGCATATTTTGAGGAATGACCAGGCAGTTCTGGTCCCCATAGGCTTGTTATATCTTAGTTCCATACAATGTAAGTTAATGGAGAAGGAAACTGTTTAGTTACTAAAATTCTTCTAAATATCTTCAACAGACTTTAACTACAAGCATCATGTCTTCTATTAACTTTTTTCTACATTTCACATATTTTTTTGCTACACAGCGTTAAAATGTTCAATCAGTGAGATCATACCTGATCTGATCCGTCTGCACGATGCTTTCCTTATGACTCTCGAGACGGGCAGCCAGACGCTCTTTATCCAGACGCACACGCTCTTCATCCTGAGAATCACATGCAGAAATCATGAGAAGTGCCCAAGCATGATGCTATTCAACATTTGATCTTTTTTTTTTTTTAAATTATGTTTCTTACCTCAACCCGAGGCTTTTTTGCCTCTGAAGACACTTCATCTGCTGCCCTTTTAACTGTTCAAACAATTGCAATTTAATGCCAGAAAAAGTGTGACTTTTGTCCCAAATGAAGGCACTTTCAACTAATTTAAATTAGTTACATGCCCTAAAATAAAGATCTTATTATGGCTTATTACAATTAAATTAACGACAAGGACACACTCTAAAAAAAACAAAAAAACAAGCTCACATACCTTGCGTTGGCCTTTGTAAACCAATCTCAATAGGCGCACTTCTGTCAATACTCGTTGATGATGCTGTAAAATTTGAATAAATGGCAAACAGGTAAATAATTATGATGCTTTAGTAATGAGTTTGAACATGAATATAATCACACTTACAGCTTTCTCCATTGAGATAGGACAGCAAGTCTTTTCTGTCGGGTCGTCTTACAACAGGGATGTTCTCTGTCTTTAAATCACAAAAACAGGTTAATGTTTTACTTTCCAAGCACCTGTGCGGACAAGCTACATTATGAAACAAAATCATAAAGAAAAATATTTTTCCTGTTTATAGGCACCTCACTAAGCTTTAATTAAAACCTGAATACATTTTTTAAAAATTGAAAAAAACTAAATTTTTTTGGAGATGCAGAGTTTAAATGTGCTTAAATATCATGAAAATAAATAAATATTTTTACTGTAATAAAAAATAAATAATAATGCTTTAAAATGTGTGCAGTAGACTGCGTTTTATACTTACTGCAGCTCTCCGCACATAGGACGGGTGAGGAAGATGCACATTGTTGAGCAGGAAAAGAATAGAGTCAAGAGTGTAGTATTCTTTAGGCTGTCCCTCTTTTCCAGTTCTGTAATTACATTACATTGCATGTTTAAAAAAAGTAATATACACACAAACAATAATAATAATAATAAAACAAATACATTCTAAATTTATCCCAAATTATATCACCACCAGCATAATTTCTATGCAAAAAAAGAAAACAGTACAGTAGAGGTTGATAAGTTCAACACAAATAAAGAACTAACTGAACCTGCAAGTCAATAATTTAAAACACATTATCCTCAAAATGAATTGTGCTGTATAAACCTTAAACATAAATAAATATAAACATGAGATCAGGTGGCTTTACAACAAAACATGGCGTGCAGAATACTTGCTAAAAAGCATTGTTGTTGTCCCATGGTACAGTAACAGTATCATAAACCAACTATATATTTACATGCTACTCCAGTGCACTTTCAAGTACACTGGATGCCACTTTGTAGTAACAAAGTTAGTGGTCAGTGTTTGCTGACAAGGTTTAAAACTCTCAGTCAGAGCAGATGATAATTATTCAACACTGTAACAAACGAGAAGTTGCTGCGCAGCATCAGAGAAGCCTATGCAAACAGCTTTAAACCACAGCCAACCGATTAGTTGCAAACTGGTGCCTATACACGTATCTGCGCTGACTTACAGACACGGAGCACTTTATCCCGCACAAGAACACTTCAACACAACACGAGTTTCTCCGCACGAGTCCATCAGTTAGCAGTAGCTAAAGCAGCTCAGCTCAAAACAACACGAAGAGATGAGCGGGACACGCGCACACTTACCCCCAAATGACATAGTTAGTCTTGACATTTTTAGGCCAGGAGAATTCTCCGAAAATAACTTCATCCCCTTTTGCAACGATCTCCTTTTTCTGGATGTTGTACTGGCGAAGAACACTCAACACATCCGCCATGATCGCGCCTCCTCTTTACGAGTGTTTTATTTAAGACCCATCAACTTCTCAGTACTGGGGCTGCCTCGAATAGCGCCTCTCGGAAATTAATGCTTAAAAATGCTTTTTATCGTATTTGTTGCGTTTCAGTCGCAATGGAGACACTATAAACAGATTAAGTAAAGGGATTGTTTATAGGTGGATCAAAGTTTAATATTAAAAAATAGATTAAAGACTCTGAAGCACAGCTCAGGCAAATATGGGGCAGCTAAATCGAATTGCCTCAGGTACCGCTGCCAAGTATCAACTGTTTATTTACTGTTACACAGGAGATATAAAACACTCATATATCTATTTTGGAAAATTGTATATTCTATTAATAATGTCAAAATAGCTTAAACTTAATTCACATAACTTCGGAAAACCTGTTTAATTACTTTATTAATTTAATAGATTTCTAATTTTAGTTTTAATAGTTATTGTATCACTTGTATTCGTGTGATTTATGTGTTTTATTTTATTATTACATTCCAACTAAAATAAATAAATACTAACACAAACTAGAATTTATTACTACTAATACTGCTAATAAAATAATAATTCACCTTTTATATCACACAGACCTGCTAAGATACAGAATTAAAAAAGTATCACAGACAAATTACTCTCAAAAGGCTCTTTATTAATATATATTTAATGTGCTATTAACAGAAAGATATATTGTTTTAGACAGAACCCAATTGGCAATTTAGCATCAATTTGAACAGCATTTTTGGCTTCAAAGACTAAAATACTTTTAGTTTTTATTATTTTAATAGTGTTAATAAACTTTACGAGGTCACCTTATGAAACAAATGTATGAGCAATATAAGCAAAAATAAACTTTGGTAACTTGCTATGATGTTAACTACAGGGACAAATTCAACAAAAACTGTTTCACTTTGTAACATCCACGAGAGCACAGCCTTTCATTATTTGTCATATTTATTATCCCACAATTCAAGAGTTTTAGATCTAAATTATCTGCAAAATTACACAAATAGGTACATTCAGTATTGTATCTCAAAAAAAACAGGTAGCACTTGTCTACAGAAGTTTTAGTGTTTGTTAGTTTGTGCCATACGTAACAATCATCCTAGCAGCGTTAGCAAACTTTAACCTCGATTTGACACTATGAGGCACAAAGAGCAAAAGGAAAAGCAAAAACTTAACTTTCTACACATATAAAAAATGATTATAATTCAGTCTCTTTCACAATTTTGAAATGATATTTAGTTCAAAAGAGAAAAAGCCTTTCCTGTCAAGCCTCTCTTGAATCATAATAAATGGTTATTTGCGATCATATATCAAGATACCGGACCACAGAACACTTGAGGTATTTCAACATTAAAACATTACCTTTAGTCTAGTCATTTAGGCTACATGAGGTTTCTGAGAAGATCTGATTGCTAGATTTCCATTTCAATGACCTCGCAAATTGATTTTGCTTTATGCTTCTCTCTGAAGACCTATAGAGCTCGATGCGTGATATTTTATAGCATCTCGTTACAGAAGATAGCACGAGTGGAGACGTTACACATAATGAGCAAGGCCTCTTTAAATAAGTACATTACTTCCAAAGGGGGTCATACATGAACGTCTCAAAGAGTTCAGCTATGGAGCATTATTTCACCGGACCAGGGTAAAAACATACAGTATACTGGATGAATATCAGTAAACACAATCGTCGCTCTGCATGGTTTTCATTGCAATTAATCCAGCCTGCTGGATGTTCAATTAGATTCTGGACTGCAAAAACACAATTTCCAAATTAAAATGCTGAAACATTTTTTTTTTTTGCATGTTGATGCGGGGTGCATCCATGTCTCTTTGTCCTTTTTGAGAAAACCGACTGCGTGCTTTAATACAAACAGCTTTTAAATGACATCAAGAGCGAAGTTGCGGATGACATTGACTGCTTGCGAGTCGAAGCCGCAGACGTCGAGCATGCCACGGTCTTCAGGGTCTGCGACGCACAGGGAGCTGGAAATCATCCCGCACACAATCAGCTTGGAAAATACACCGCTTTTCTGAAAACAGAAAACACAACACATGTCTATGAACTAGCACCTTCAACTGACGTCTAATTAGTTTAACGGTTTAACTAAGACAACCAATTATGAAAAAAATTGATTTTTTTCTTGTAAAAAGCAATGACATGATCAAAACTGAAGACATTTATGCTACAAAAGTACAAGTTCAAGTAAATCCTGAATTTTATATTCATTAAAGAGTTCTGAAAAAACATGACTGTTTCCATAAAAATATTAAGCAGCATAATGATGTTTAATATTGATAATAAATAGGGGCTGTCGAAAAGATTTTTTTATTTAAAACAGCATTAATTTTTTTAAGTACAAAAAAAACACAAAATTCTGTCTAAATGCTTGGTTTTGGGGAGTGACCTCATAAACAGTCTTTTAAATTAAATTCAATTAAAAGTCTCAAATGCCCATAAAGAGTGTGTCAGGCCAGCATCATCAGGTTTTAAAGAGACAGTGCTGATTTTAAAGTTCAAATAATAAATAAATCACTTACTGTTCTCCTGGCTGATGAATGAATAAAGATGAATCTACATGCGATTTATAGGTTATGCATTTACAGTTGATAGTTTATCTGAAGCTTGTTAAGTACACTACTTTTAAATATTATACTGTAATGTTGAACAGCTATAATTAATGGCTTATTCATTAATAATAGGCTGTTTATTAGAAAGATGAATGGTGATGCAAAATATAAAATGATGCAAAGAAACATATTTCAATCAATCATAGCTCAATGTTGTTTCTACATTCATTTTGAGATTCAGTCTGAAATTATGAAAAATATACAATGTTAATATGCCATTAATTGCAATTATTTGCAGAAACATGAGCGATTTGATTTTATAATTGATTGACAGCACTAATCATAACCAGAAATATCAGAATGATTTCTGAAGGATCATGTAACACTGAAGACTGGAGTAACGGCACTGAAAATTCAGCTTCGATCGCAGGAATAAATTACATTTTAAAATATATTAGGAAAAAAACACTTAAAGTTAACTGCAATAATATTTTACAATATTTCAGGTTTTAAACCGCATTTTTTTTGCAAATAAATGCAGCCTTGAGAGACTTTCTTTGAAAAACATAATATTTGAGTGTATAAATAGCCTACAGTATATAAGGTAGGATTTATCTAATAAATGAAAATAAATCAAACGCTTTAAAAGTCACATGACTTTTGGTTTTCTTATTTCAGGTTGCACTCACTTGTCTATACGTCTTCAGTGTGTCTGCAGGATTTTCCCTCCCAAATGTTTGATTATTAGTGAAAATGATAAAGACGTCCACAGTTTTATCATTCTCCGAGGCCCAGGTTATGGGTAAGGCACAGTCTGTGCTGCCACCAGGGGTCTAGAGATGAGTCACATAGGAATTATTATGACTGTAGATAAACGAGATGTAATTATTCACAAAGGGGTTGATTGTTCTTTTTTTATTGCTTGAAGACATTTAGGATTAGGTTGCTGCATTTACTTCAGAAGCAAATGAGAGTAAAATCTTTACAGCACAAGCATCATCTTACCTGGATGAGCTGTGCGGCTACCTGCATTAATGTCATATCAGAAGAGACAGCGCAGGGACGAACACTTCCTTCAGAGAAAACCACAATCTGTGCATCTGGCTCCGTCTGAGCAAATACCTGCCATTAAAATAAAGAGTTATTAAACAACTTCCTAAACTCAATTTGAGGACATCAGGGTTTTTCCTTTACAACATGTAAGAGCTATCAGAAAATAAAACAGGATGTAGCACACAGATGATTATGTGCATGTAAAAGGCCCTTTTTTATATTCTCTGTAATAAAAGAATTTAGGTTTACTTTATTAGACATAATAAAAATAAAATAAAATAATAATAAATAATAAAAAAAATACTAAATTTTTTCCATCAGGTTTTGGAGAAAAATCTATTTGTGCACCACATTTTTTTTACATTTTATATGCATTTTATGCAACTAATTTACTATAAAGATTTACTATTGATAGATTTACATTACTAGCACATTTCATCACATTTTTCTAGTAAGGAGAAAAAGAAAAAAAAAAAAAATATATATATATATACTGTATATATATTTATATTAGGGCTGTCAAATTAATTTTTTTTCCAGGGTCACAAATAATGGTGGTTTAAATCAAGCTGAAACTGAAGCTGTATTTGCAATAAGAACGATCTTTTAGCTTTATGCCGGTTTCACACAGCACGCGTATGCCGAGCAGAAGCAGTGCGCGGCGATCGTGCATTCATCAAACTTGCAGCGTTTGTCGCGCGCATCTGAACCGAAACTATCGCGCGAGGCACTGCCGCTCCAGCACTGCCTTGACCAAAGTATTCACAACGGCGCTGTCAGCAAGTCTGACAGACTTTGACACTTCTCTGCAGCATGTGAGCGTCACAGTTCATGCGTTTATAGCGTGTAAGACGAACTGCGGCAACCATGTTGCGTGCACTGATCAGTCCCGATGGTTGTCGTCTTGCCCCCACTTACGTCCAACAGACAGGACGTTATTTTTGACAGCCCTAATTTATATATATATTTATATCACTTTTAAAAAATTTTATTGGCTCCATTAAATGAGCTATAAAATTCTGGTCTATCAAATAAAAAATTTTACAACAAGAAACTTTTTCATATTTCTGTTTATGTTATGTCAAAAAAAAAAAAAAAAACTAATTAAAAAATATTTTTCTGACTATTATTTTATGTTATGCTTTAAAAGGATCCGCTTTTTAAAACCTGAACTAGCATGCAGACAGCATTAGTGCTAACACGAATCAACAAAAAGTCTTAACCTTATGGTTAAGTTCTTGGTTTGTTATAATCAACATTTCACTTCTTTACATGAGCCGCATACGAGAGGAGTTTACAGGACCAGAGCGTCCCATCAGGAAAGGAATATGCAAGGAATGTGAAATATGTGCCGGGCGGACCCTGGCATCCACACACACTTCCTCCAAGGACAAAATAACAGCTTCAGATATGTCTCCTCACAGACCTCATGGTGTTGTATAGCAGGAGTAAGTTTAGTGTCTTACCAAACACATGGCCGCTGCCACCGCCACGGTGCTGATGGAGCTGCCGTGAGTCACGCTGCTCAGAGAAGAGCTCACATCCACTGCCAGCAGAAAGCGCTTGCCTGTGGCCTCCACAGTCTGGAGACACAGAGAGTCACAGCTCAACATCACAATATGTCTTCTGTAGTCTATGGAAAACAATCCCGACGGCACTCACTGAAATGCTTTTGCTGAAGGCGCAGTCCAGGGCTTGAACAATGTCTCTGTCCGGATCCCATTTCAGTTTGCTGCGCTTCCCATGACCTCTCTTATAGTTTTCAGACGCCACAAGAATGTTGAACGGGTGTGTTTTTGTCTAAAGTAGTTGATTTGAAAGTAAAAATGTATATTCAAGTATTGGAAACGGTTTTATAATTATATTCAATTTCATTTACTATTATTAAATTCACTTAATATTCACAAATGAAAAAAAAACAACTGCTACAAAATAACCAACCAAGCATTATTTATCTTTAAGACATTTTAAATACACACACATAAATATATATATATATATATAATCATATAATTTATATCACATAAATATATTTAATCAATAAATTAATGCATAATAGATTTTTCTTAAATATATATACATCCATTTGTGTGTATTTATATTTGGACATTTAATGTACATTAAATTAGCTAAAATATTAAATTCAAAATTAAAAATCAAGTTTAAATATTATTACCACTACAAAACAACAAACCAAGCATCGTTTGTCTTATATAAATACAGCACACATGTTTTTAGGCTTGCAATTAAAAAATTTATATAAAAATTGATTTACATATTTGGACATTTTAAATTTCACGTCATTAAAATAGAAAAAATTCTGTTTAATATTATTATTACTTTTTTTAAGTATTAATGGTTAAAACTATAAAACATTAATATTTTTATATTCAAGCATTTTAAGTGTAATGCAACTAAATTATAAACAAAAAACAAGCATTGTTTACCTTAAAAAGTATAATTAGGTTTATAATTATAATAGAGTAAATATGCTAGTACTATAATGTTGATATGTAATTCTGTGATTCTCTTTTTTTTTTGGATATGTGTGAACCTGAGGAGAATATATCCAATAAAAACAGATTGAAAAACTGATTAAAGTTCTTCTGAAAGCTCTTGTTTCAGTCGATTGAAGACAGCATTTGTTATCTAATGCAATGCTATTTATAAAAGTAATGATGTGAAATAAGAAGAGTTCAGAAAAGCTGAAATCATGAACATAGTTGTATGCTGCCATGACGTTGTTATAACCTGACCTTTTTCAGAGCCGTCTCATCCTGAATCCTCTCACAAACAGCTGCAACATCTGCACTTCCTGCTGCCAGAACTTTGTTTGCTGTCAGCTTCCCCAAATGCTTCAATAAAACAGCAACGGGCATCTCTTTCAGCAGTGCTTTCCAAACCTAATAAAGGACCAACAAATAAACTGTCACCGTATTAAGACAAAAATCAAGAAATGCTCTCGGCCTCTAGTAATGGAGAAGCTAATAGCACACCTCTATTATAAATCTTGATTCAAATTAAGACGCTTATTCAAGTGGTTCAGACCTCTTTGGACTTGAGGTGGTTGGTCAGGATCTGCTCTTTCTCCAGCCTCTGCTCCTCGATGAGATGAATGAGCTCCTGTTCATCAGTGCAGTGCTTGGCTTTCTCCACAGCCTCCAGATACGCAAAAACCTTCTGCACTTCCTCTGAGTTCTCTTTATCACCATACGCTTCCTGAACACCCTTCCAGCCTTTCGTGATGTATTTGCAGACAACTGCAACACCTGTAAGAACAAGAACACATGCTCAGCTTTCATCGTCTCAATGTGAGGTTTATGATAAACATTTAGTTCTGAATAAAAGCTGCTGATGTCAAAATAAAAGCTGTTGTTAAAACTGATTACAGTTTTTTTGCATAATATTAATTAACAATATTCATCTATTTTATTATTGGATATTAATAAGAGAGCTTAGAAGTAATTAAAATGTTTTAATGCAATTACATGATATGCATAAGATTACTGACATTTCCACTTACAATAATTATAATATTAATAACAATATACTTCTTTATCATTGTTTTAAAAATTATTATATATTTATTTATATTAGAAAATATTGGCAATGTTAGGTTTGATGATTAATATATCATTAACAGGGCTTGTAATCGGATTACATGATATGCAGGAAATAACCTGGTGTATTTTTTTTAAAAAAATCATAATTTTGAAATAATAAATAATGATGATTTAGTAAATACATAGTAAATTTTAATTTAAAAAATGGCTCAGAATTTCTTAAAATGTTTTCTAATTACATGATATGCTGAAAATAATATATATATATGTATATATATATATATTTTTTTTGTTTTTGTTTTTTTGTTACATATTTATTAAATTGTTGTTATGACAAAATCATCAAATAGTCATTACACAAGTGCCTTTCAATGATCAATATAAGCCTATGGCAGGGCACTGTCCTCAGCAAGCACTCACTGTCATTGGTTGGCTTCATGTGAGACAGTCTGAGGAGGTCCTGGTGGGACCAGCCCGCTCTGTGCTTGCACTTGGTCACGGTCCGCGCCAGGCTCATCCCGTCCTGGCTGTTGTACCAGTCCGTCACGGCCCTCCGCAGAGCCCGGCCCCACATCCCAGAGCCCTGTCTCAGCTCTTTCTTATACTGCACAAACGTGAAGAGCTGCGCGGGGGTCCGACACAGGTCCTTCAGCGCCTTTAGGGCGGCCTGCCTGGTTCTGCAGTCGGCGTGCTGCGAGCAGACAGCCAGGGCGAAGAGGCTGGGGCTGACACGGACAGCTCGGCCCTCCAAACTGGAGCGTCTGATCTCCTCCACCACCTCACAGCCCTGTCCCCCCTCGATGAGCTGCATCAGGGCCAGGGCGCTCTCTATGCCCAGAGCACACTCTCTGGTGCTGTAGGTGGCGCTCTCAGAGCCGTAGCAGAGGAAGCGGCGCAGACTTACAGCGGTGGTCACTGATCTGCCCGACGAGTTCAGCACCTGTTCACTAACAACTGACAGCTGCTCTGGAGGAGATGCTGGATCCATATTTAACCGTCCTTTAGTCCTACAAACAGACCACAGCTGTCAGTATTACAGTCTGAGCACAGGAAATCAACACTGTCTGCAGACACGCAAGCATTTCGTTTATAATAACCCCATTAAAAACCATATATATATATATAGGGAAATATTAATATAAGGTAATATATACATTTGAAAAAAAGAAAGAAAAAACTGTATATATAATAATAATTACAATACTTAGATATGTATATTATTTTTACATAAAAAATATATTTATAATAAATATATAAATAATTTTAATAATAATAATACTAATAATAATAATTTTATAATTTCTTGAAATATGTATATATATATATATATATTAGGGGTGGAAGGAAAAAATATTTCTGAGCGGATAAATGCACTTTATAGTTAGGTTTAACACACACACTTTCATTTACACATACAATATCTACAAATATATACTTAGATATGTATAGTTCAGCAAACACAATAAATATTAAATATATTTAAAATATGTATATTTATATACAATACTATATTATATAGGCCTAATAAAGAAATATAAAGTTTACATAAAGAAATAGTAACTTATAATATTTACAAGTGCATGTGAATAACATAAAAATATATACATTATAACTTTAATTTTTTTTTAAATAATATAAAAAACACATATCTATATATACGTATGATATAAAAATAAAGAAACATCTATCTTGAAATATGTATTTATATATGTAGAGGTGTTATATGCGTTAGTTACACAAACAAACCGCGGCATTACATAGCATTTGTACTTGTAATAAATATTTTATATATAATAAATGCTAATATAATATAATAAGGATAATGATTTTTAGGTTCAATTTGCTGTAATAAAACTTTAAGTACACTTCATTGTAGCTTTTAATCTTTAAATAAAGCATATGTGTGTATATGACACGAAGCCCGTCAGACTGAGCGCATCTTGTTTTGTCAGCTTTATGAGGCTCAGATAGCGCTTTTAATCCCTTTAGCCGGCTAGCCAGAGCGAACCAAACCTCCCCAAAATACACGCAGCCAGCCAATAAAGTTCACACTGAACTGCTCCATCACAGCCACATCTACATCACCGATCGACTGCATCGAGACTGCATCCTTTAAATCACAAAAACACACACACACACGCACACATGATGATGATGATGCAGGCAGGGGTAACGTTAGACGGAGATCAGCTAGCCCGATGCTAACACATCACTCTCTAACCGCTCAATAAACTCTCTCGCTGCATGAAGAAGTACATCGAAATACAGCACAAACACTTTTAATAAGTGCAGAAGCTATTTACCTGCTGTTGTCCTCCGCCAAAGTCTCTTGATCTCCCGGAGAGTCCCACTCCCAGCTCCTCCCTAAAAATCTCAGCCAGGGAAGAGAACAGCGAAGACTCCTGCCTGAGCGCCGACGGCCGCGTCTCAAAACCTAGCGACACTTCTAGCTGGACCTTGGTACTAGCGAGCACTGCGACGCGATTCGCCACTTTTAGTAAGGATTGGAACTTTTCAAGTTAAAAGAATCATGCGATATTATAACACACGTTCTTCCGACTCTAAACCCGTCACTTAACGCTCTGTTTAACGCTGTCTAGGTAGGCAGCTGATTAGGTTTTGAGACACAACCCCCCAAAACGTCCCAAGCAATAGGAATATAAACTATAAAATATTTTTTCTAGCTATGGAGCTTTAAAACAATGCGTGTTTAATAAACATTCTTTTACAATATCCTGGAATCGGATTGTTTTTAATAATATTTAATTCTTGTACAATAATTTTTTTATATAGGCACACACACACGTCACTTTTTATTTTATTTTTATTGCTGTGTCCCGTTTTGTGACGCATCTTCATTTCCTTCCTGTCATTTATTTACATTATACATATATACCTTATGGGTAAGGAAGGCAAATTTCATATTCCTTTTTATAAACATTTTTTTTACTTTATTTTAACAGGGTCACTCATTGCAGCTCATAGATGAGTTTTTTCTCTTCATGGTGCATCTGTCTCTCGGTCTGACACAGAGGGATCTGGCTCACAGGTTTAATATCCATCAGTCCACCGTGAGTCGAATTATTACAACCTGGGCCAATTTTCTTGATACCGTTCTTGGATCAGTACGCATCTGGATGTCTCAGGAGGAAGTCAAGGCTCACATGCCAAAGGAGTTCCAGGATTATCCTGACACACAAGTGATCATTGACTGCACAGAGCTGCGGTGTCAAACTCCGTCCTCCCTCTTGCTTCAGAGCGAGGTCTTTTCCTCGTATAAATCCCACAGCACCTTTAAGGGGTTAATTGGCACGGTCACCTTTGCTTCATCCCTGTATGCAGGATCCGTCAGTGACAAGGAGCTTTTGAAGCAGTCTGAGATTGTGCCTCTACTGAAACCTGACATGGCTATTATGGTTGATAAGGGTTTTCTGGGGAATGACTGTGTGCCATGCAAAGTATACAGGTCTGCTTTCCCGTCAAAAAGAGAGCAGATGTCGGCTGATGAGGTGAGGGAGACACAGTCCAGTGCTCGTCTGAGGGTCCATGTTGAGTGTCTCTTCTGCAGGGTGAAGCGGCACGAGCTGTTTGATATTGTCATCCCTCTTTCAATCACAGGAAGCATAAACCCGCTGTACACTGTTGCTTGCCTTCTTGTAAACTACCAGAATGGCCCCTTGATAAAATCATGGGCAAAGGATTAAAGACTTAATAAAACTCTTTGTATGTGATGAATCATTTTGGTTGGCAGAGAATGCTATGTAAAGCTGTGTATTCAATGTATATGTGTAAAATAAAATGTGCTTGTGTAGTTTTCTGTTGTGTAGTTTTCTGTCTCATTTCTTTGACAATGCTAACGTAAACATGTAAGTAACTTTAATGCAGCGATGTAAACATGTATGAACTGGCGAGTTCCTCTGTGGAACCTTATGAAATTAATTTGAATTTAAATGAATTTTCTGAAAATATTTTAACCATACCGTACAGTGTTTTATTATCTATTAAAATCTATGTATTGTATCTATTAATGTTCTATTATTTTTATTCTATTAAAAATAAAGCAAATATACAAAATAAATATGATTAGCATTAGCATTAATCTGAGTAATTTCCCAACATAATGTGTGTTAAAATAGTTAGCCCCATGATTTAGTGAGAAAGATGTTTAAATGCAAACATAACAAGACTTAATCTCTGATTATTTTAGAGACGTTTATGTTGCAACTGCATTTATCATTTATATTGTTAATTTATTTTTATAGAAAGTGTTAATCTAAGTTATTTTCAAAATTATATATATATATATGTATATATATTAGGCCTAGTCTTCTAATGGCTAATGTAAAATCTAATAAATCAATATTGAAAAAATGTCTGTAATTTAGAATTTTGTTTTCATATGCATTTTTATTATTGATATTATTATATATTATTATTTATTATTATATATTATTATAATTATTATTCTTTATTTATTTTACTTTTTTATCATATATAATATATATTATTATTATCATTATTATTATTATTATTTTTATTTTTAAATGCTGTGTGTGATTTTGATTTAGTTTCTGTTATTTTATTCTGTCTGTTAGTCTGTTAGTGTGTTATGGATAGGAATTATTTTCTCTTTCACATTTTTTGTTATCTCGGTTTGATTGTATTTCTGGTAAAATCACAGTTATAATAATAGTAGTAATAATAGTATAACAAAAAAAAGCACTATCAAGTTCTTTTAATGTCGCACATGAAACGCGTCATCATCTCATCGCCATGAGCCACACTGCGCCTCTCTCCACCTATTTATTTTTATAATGAAAAGACAGGCTAGTTCGATGCACATTGTGAACTTTCATTTCAGCAGGGGAAAAAAACCTAAACAAAATACAACAGACAAGAAAGACAACTGACTGCACTGCATTAAAAGCGACTGCTATTCGATCCTGTCTACGGCAGAGGGCGCTATCCTGCAGCTTCTCGCTCTATTTCCATTAAAAACGGGGTTACGCAGGTTAACCAAACGTATTAACTAAGCAGGCAAACTCTCATTAATCTGCCGTAGTTATACTGTTATTAATTAAGGGACCGTCGTATTTTATATCGCTGCTTTCCAGTGCTTTTAGTAAGCCACATGTTAAGTCTGCTTAAAAAAAGCGTGCTGGTTAATGACAAAAAGAATCCTTCCACAAAAAGATAGCCAACTAAAATGAATGTATGGGCTAATGCTAATCAATATTAGTCCTGGTATAAGGTAAAAAACTAGAGTAAGGTTACACGTAAGGGACGACACACGTGAATATTAATTAGGTTGGACTGACGTTGCTTAGGAACCTTTCTTGAGTGTCCACTCACGTAACGTTACCCTAATTAATATTCATGACCAAGACCGCAGCATAGGACACTTATGTTCGAAACTCGGAACATCTTTAATTCCTTGACCACTCTTACCTCCTCTTTGACACATCATTTTATTATTAATTTTATTAAAGCAGTTCAGAATATAGAGTTGCCATTTAAAGGATGTTTGTACATAATACACAAAGTAAAAAAAAACTTCAGTTGTTTATTATATAAACCCTGTGTAAGGAAGGACTTACATTATTGCTCTTAAGTCGCTTTGGATAAAAATGTGTTTTTATTTTTTATTTTTGTATTTATTATAAAAAAAAAAGACACTCCAACTTTAGCATTCTCTATTCTTTTTCTATCATTTTGACTTTTTGAATTTTGTTATTTTTTGGTTTAGTAATGTCCTGACGTAAGATATTTAAATGCATTACGAGTCTGGGGGTGAAAACTTTTTCAATTTGAAGATTTCGGAAACATAAAAATATCTTCTGTTGCTTCCAAAATCAGTACTATATGGGTAAAAAAAATCAACAAAATAAGAAAACTCTGAACATATTCATCCTGTTCAAAAGTTTTCACCCCTTAATGCTCTTAATGCATCTTATTTCCTTCTGGAGCATCTGTGAATGTTTGATAGTTTTGTAATAGTTGCGTTTACGGTCCTCGGTGTGAAGAGATGGATCACAAAATCATAAAGTCACTGTTGGGAAGGGTTCAAATATGCAAAAGATGCTGGAAAACTGAAGAATTTGCAGGAGCTGGAGGATTTTTCTGTGTTTACCGCTTACCGTCACAAAATAAAAAAAAAGTTGTAGATCATCCAGGTAACCGCACACAGTATCAGGATCCAAGGGGTTGCGGACTATGTAAACAACCTTTGTGAAAATATCTTACTTAGGACATACTAAAAAAAAAAAAAAAAAAAAAACAGCCATTTTGTACAATCTCCCTTATTTTCTTAACATTTTTCACAGATTCTGCAAGGGGTGCGCAAACTTTTGCAGAAAACTGTGTTTATGGGCCTAGTTGATTTTGATTGCTTGTCATTAAGTTGCTTTGGATAAAATATATACATAAACGTAATAAATAATTTCTGTAATTTTGAATTAGTGTGCATTTTTTTATTCTATTTTTTCTATTCTATATGCTTCTCTGTACTTTTTTTTTTTTACTATTTTTCTTTTTACTTATACAAATAACAAAATTCTATTTTTTTTAAGTTTAAAAAAACATCCTAGCGCTTGAACGATGAACGTTAGTTATGTGCAGCTTTTGTTCTGCCCCTTCACATCTGTGTGGCTTTAAATGGACATTGACGCAATCCAATAAAACAGCGAATAAGAAACGCCGAGTCGCAAGCCCCGCCCCCTCCGACTTCTTTCTGTTTTCCGTTCTGCCGGGTTGCATTTCTCTGGGAGGCACACAGACTCGTCTCGCAGAGCGCCACCCATCTTCCCGTCTCCAAACTCCTGTCTCCGTTCACCTCTGCACTCTCGCGCGCATCCTTTATCCAGCTGCGGCAGCTCGAGCGTCTCAGTGGCAGGAACCGTGGGCTTTATAGGGCAATGATCTCACTGGAGCTTAATTTTAATTTATTTACGAGTGACCTTTCACATTACCTCAAAAACCAAGTTAAAGTGGGGCTCTTCGGCTCTGGGGTGGGACTCTCAGTGGTGCTCGGATTCAGCGCCGCGTATGCCTGCTACTACCTGCTCTCTGTGGCCAAGGTAAGGAGGCTGTCTGTCCGTCCGTTCACGTTCATGTACAAATGAATGGCGTGATTCGGATGCTCGTGCTCGCAGATCGGTGCTCGAGCGCTGCCGGCTAATGATGTCATAATGCAAGAGGCGGTATTACGTCACTGCCATCTCTCGTTCTTCTCAGTGCTACATATTAATGTCATAATGCGTCTTGAAATAGGCATTAAAGCGTTCGTGTGTCAAAAGGAGTCTTTCTTTCCGGTGTTTTGAAACATGTACACGTGTGCCATAAAAGCATATTTCACAATTTTTACAGTTTAAAAGGGGAAATATATTTTAAGTGTTAACATTTTTACCACACAGAACAAAACGCTGGCTGATTTTGATAATAAACGTTAAATGTTTCGCAAAGATCGTGAGTGATTGTTTCTAGTTAAAGCTTATTTTTTTGTAACAATCTGTAACAATAATTTAATACAACAGCACCCACGGAAATATAAAACTAGCCTAACTATAAATTATTAAACACTACTAAAATTATTCGGGAAGTCACTGGAGACAATTTTGGTCTAATATAATAAATCAATACGTATAAAGTGATTTGCGTTATTTATGAATATTTTAAGTTATTAATACATTATTATAATTATAGGCTATATAATATATTTTGATTGATATTATATTATCTAATATTTATTATGATGTATTTTATGATATAGAATTGTAATATAATTATTAAATATGTACTGTTTATTATGATCATAACTGTTATTATACATTTACAAAATATTTTTTTAAATTTCAGGATTAAAGTTCAAATAAACAAAAGTTTAAGTCTTTTTTCATTTTTGCATATAAATATTATATATGCAGTTTATTTTAATACAAATAATAAATATTATTTTCATGACAATTAAGACACAACAATACCTATACATAAAAATTAAAAAATAATATATATTTTTTAATGAATGGTATAAACATCAAATATACAGTAATCGCTTGAGTGTCCAAAAAAACATAATGGTCTCAGAAATAAACATCTTTATGCAAAATTGAATGAGTTTATGTACGTATGAATGAATAAATAATAAAATAAAAATAAATAAATAAAATGGGGTGAATAGGTTCTAGTTTTGTTCTGAGATAAGCACCAGTGCCGCTGTTCTTTGTTTTGCAGAAACCCTTACTGATAGCTGGAGGTAAGAAGTTTCATCAGTTCCTGAGGGACAAATGCCCCGTGGTCTCGGAGACCTATTACCCCACGTTCTGGTGCTGGGAGAGCCGGGTGCAAACGCTGCTCAGACCCTTCGTGACCGCCAAGCCCTGGGTCAACTACAGAAAGTGAGCGCTTTTCCCTCACAGTCACAGTGTGTTTTATGTGTGCTTCCCTTCACAAAGCCAATAATGCTTTCAGAGGAATGCACAATTATTGCTAGTCCTTGATAATTAGTCTGGGATCTTTCAAAGACTATGTTTCAGAGGCACCAGGTTTGCTTTAGGCAGGAAACAAGCATTTCTAAATATTAGGCTGTAAGAGCATTCAGAATCAAAGCAGATTTCTTCATTTGTCGCCACCGTTTCTCCTCTTGAGATTTGTTTTGCCTTCTTTAACATATAAAAGTGCACTTGGTAGATGATCAGAGAGCTTTTTTCAGCATTCATTTCATTGATTGTCTGAGTAGCTCTGTGTTCAGAGGACTCCTGTTCTCAGCAATATAAAGAGACAAAGAGAGAGAGCGCAGCTTATATCAGCTTTCCTGATGATTGCATGTCATGGGAACCAATACACCGATGAGAGAGCAAGTGTAGAGGGTCATATTCCAGGGGAAAAAATTATGTTTCATATAAAGAAAACATACTTTAGGATTTATACAAACCAATTCAGTGTGTGTATATTAAGGCAATGGTATGTTTATAAAAGAGAAATTATGCATACTTGCTTTAAAACTCCAGCTATAACAGTAGTCTAATAAAAGTTTAACATTTAAATTAATCAAATAAAATGTGAGACAGCTGCAAACATAATATTTTTTTCACAAGGCTTACATTTGTTTTTGCATGTAGTTATTATTTGCATATAGTTTATTTTTAATACAAATAATAAATGTTATTTTCATGACAATTAAGACACCAAAAATCCGGTAATAAATATAATATTTATTTATATATTATAATATTTTTTAATTAATGCTATAAAAACAAATATACATAAATATAATATATATATATATATATTAAATCATAATGGTATCAAAAATAAATATCTTTATGCAAAATTTCTTTTTTATTAATTTAGAGTTAAATATAAGGTATTACCTGATTTTTCTGTGGTTTACCCTTTAGAACAGATTCACAGAAGAATTAAAAATAAATATAAAAATACATAGCCTATTTTATAATATACTTAATAAGTTTTTTTTATTAATGTATTTGATTGTATTCCAAAAAAAAAACATTTTTGTTTAAATAATGAAATAATTTATTTTTGCTTATTTATTTAACATTTTTAACAGTATAATGTTTCCATTTTGTTTATGCTTTTATTTCCAATAATAAATCATCATTTCCCAGCATAATACAGGAAATAAATCTCTTGCTGCTTCCCGTACGTTGCAGCTTTAAAGCATCTGGGATTTAAACGTTGTTGGCTGCAGAAACCTCAATGCTGGTGAAACTGTGTTTTGTGTGGTGAACGGAGGTATGTTTATCACATCAGTTATTGATTGGGCTGAAGCGATTCAGTGCTGCAGTGCATCTCTTACTAAACCAGTTTACTAAACCGGCCCCCTGTGTGTGATCAGAGAAGATGCATGCACGCAAAAACAGTATCATCCTCTGCTCTGTTCCACTCGTCACCTGCACTGGATGGGAATCGATAGCTAATCCGTCTCCTCCGTCTCAACATGTGTCTGAGAGAGCAAATCTGCTTACGGATCCTGCTGTTTGTGTGGAGCGGTCAAGGACAGTGTTTGAAGTCAAGGGCGTCTGAGTTTGACCGTCCCGGCAGCTGCGCGTTCCCGTAGGAAGAAAGGGTGTGATGCATGCTGGGATGCACCGAGTGCTCTCGTTTGTGATGTCATCCGTCTCTGACACCGCCGTCGAGCTTCAATGCCATGTAGTCAGGTGTGAAATTGGAGCTTCTGTTTTGGAAACAGAATGTCCCGGGAGTACAGATCCAGACGGGATAGAGCAAGACCAAATCCTAGCAGTTTGAGCTTTCAGATTTATTGAATGTCACAGCCAGTAGTTTTACTAAAAAAACAAAGTAGTTTATTTGTGTTTGCAGTATAGTACTTGCAATAGAAGTCTACAGGGCAAGGCTTGGATAAACACTGAAACTATTTCCAAAGTTAAGCTGCATAGCTACATTTATTTATTCATTCGTTTGTTTAAAAGCAGATTTGTAATAATAAACATTATCAATGTGGCAAAATCCTTAAACTATGTAACAAATGAAATAAAATAAATATAATGTAATTTTAAAGTTGTGCTGTTTCTTATACACAATGTTTTATTTCATAGGGTTATTGTAATAGTAATATTTTCTTTAATATTTAGAATTATTAATAACACATATCATTATAATTATAATGATGATTGTTAATAAAAATAACAACAACAATGCAAATTTTTATTATTATTATTATTATTATTATTTTAAAGGTACAATAATCCTTGAGCTTTTTTAATAGCATTTGTATTTGCAATATTTTTTAATGCTAATGTTTTCTATTTTTCTTTCAATTTTTTTATTAATAATAAACATTATTATTAATTATTAATAACAATTGTTCATTATTATATTGATGCACACATATTTTTGACACATTTTAACAGCCTACAAATATAACTTATAATAATCATATTTTCATTTATAATAAACAATAGTAACATATAATTATTATTAAAAAAAATTTTGGTGCATAATCACAACATTTTTGGCCAAATTGTGAAGACCTACAAAAAACTCAAGCACTTTTTTTTACCAGCATGACCAGCATGTATGCTTCTGCTGAAAGTCTCCGTGGCAGACTGCTCTCTCACTGTCTGGCATTTTGAAAGGTGGGATTTACATGTCTATAAAAAACTTTCCCACATTCAGATTGCGGGCCATTCCTGACGGCAGTGACTGCACGCAGACTTGGTCTAGAGTGCATATTTAATGTTGGCTCTGAAATTACATCGCACACATGTAGCTCTACATGACGTCTGGTCTCTGAGAAAGCAAGCTGTAAAACAACACGAGAGCCCTTTGACACAGATTCTCTCCACAGCGTCTCTGGAGGAGTCACACACCTCCAGCAGAGTCATGATGAGGCCATAGATAACTACATCCACTCCAAACACTTCATTCAGCAGAACATGTACAGTATCTACCGACTGACCTTCATAGAGAACTCTCTATTTCAAATCATTTAGAGTGAGTAGTTTGTCAGATAAGTGTCAATTTATCATATACTACAATTAAAGGTCTGTACAAATATATATATATAAAGTAATTAGTGCTGTCGAATGATTAATTGCGATTAATTGCATCCAAAATAAAAGTTTTTGTTTATATTATATATGGATGTGAACTGTGTATATTTATTATGCATATATAAATACACATACATGCTGCTTATATTTAAAAAACATTTACATGTATATATTTATATGAATACAATTAAAATATTATATATATATATATATATATATATATATATAATAGTAGTAATAATATTATAGTAATAATAGTATTAATAATAATATAATAATATAGTAGTAATATTGTGGAATTTTATAATTTTTTAAATATTTATTTTTATATGTAACTGTATTTGAAATCATGTATTGCTTTGATGAAAAATATGATTTTATTTATTTATGGATTTTTTTTTAGCATTTTTTAATTTCTTTGCATCATTACTCCAGTGTCACATGATCCTTCAGAATAATATGATTTCTAATATGCTAACAGTTTTTTTCCTCACTATTATCAGCGCTGAAAAGAGTTGTGCTATGCTGGTTTATATCCATATAAAGTATCATATATTTTAGTTTTTTTATTTATTTTATTTTTTATTTTCTGGATTTTTTGAAAAAGAAATAAATCTGGGCACTAGGGCACAAGAAAAGTGTGCCTGTGTTTTTAAATGCTTGCACTGTTTTGAATATAAATAGATATGAATGTGGATTGCATGTGAATATCTTCCTCAACCCTCTCTATTTCTGTGTTCTTAATAAATATTCCCTTACTGTTGTCGTGTAGGAAACCCCTGCAAACGATCCAGTGTTTGAGTGAAACATCTGAATGAATCAAACTGAATCGAACCGTTTCAGACAAACCTGTTTGCCTGATTAGAAAAGAGTGATCTATTTGTGGCTTTATTTCTGGAGCATCAGCAGACGAAATGACTCTCAGGTCAATATATGTCATTACAACAGTGTTGGAGGAAGTACATAAGTTTAGTACTTAAGTAAAAGTACAACTACTACATCAACATCTTACTTAAGTAAAAGTCCTAAGTACATACTTTTAAATTCACTTTAAAGTATTTTTTCAAGTA
>JAUCNO010000663.1:15471570-15486601 GCA_032353835.1 Enteromius viviparus
TCGGACATACTACTCGCCTCGCATGCTGTTTTTCGCCTACTATATAGTAGGGTAGTAGGCGATTTCGGACGCAGCGCATGTTTACACATTTTCCAGTCCAATTTCTGGTCCAGTTACAGTGAAAAATAATACCAGGTCTACAAACAAAACTAGCCCAAATAATAATTCATAAAAATCAATAAATACAGTAGACATTTAAAAAACTGTTAAAAATAAGAAAAACAAATAAAAAGGCAAAAACACATCTGAATTTTTAAAAGTTAAAACAGAACTAAAATTTAATTTATAATATTACCAAAAGTATAATATTTGGTGATGTTGTGATATAATAATCAGTGATGGTACAAATACAGTCAGGGACAAAAAAAAAGGACACCCTTGGTAAATATGATAAAATAAGATAATCTGCAATGATAATACTTTTAATACTTTAAAAAAAATCTACAAAAAATCTAACCTTTCGTGGATATTAAGAATTTAAAATGGAGGAAAATATCATTATTAAATAAAGTGGTCATAGCAGAAGCTTGGTTTTGTGCTTTTTTGTGTTATTTTTGAGATTTGTTTGTACCAAACTTGGCCCATTATACGGTTTCTAACAGAGTCAGTCACTTACTGTGAAAAAACGAATAGCCAAATAGACCAACACTGATAGTTCACCCATAAATATTATATTATACCTTCTTTGTTTCTTTCTTCTTTTGAACACAAAAGTTGATGTTTTGAAAAATGTTGGCAACCAAACAGTTGAGCCGTTGACTTCCGAGGTATTTTCCCACATACTATGGAAGTCAGAGGCTACCAGCAGTTGTTTGGTTGCCAACATTTTCTTTCAAACAGGTTTGCATCAACATGAGGGTGAGCATATCATGGCAGAAGTTTCCGTTTTGGGTAAACAGTTTAAAAAAAAAAGATTTCATGGGAAAACTGTCAATTTGGCAACCCTGAGCACATCTTTCCTCAACAAGTCAGACTGCAAGCCATCATTCATGACAAACAGTGTTTGACAAAAACTGATGTGATTAATTTTAAATCAGACCTATTTCTAAAATTAAAATTTGTTTTTGTTTTCATTTTGAAAAAAACAAAACAAAAAAATTAGCTGTCAAATGCAACTTTCTGACACATCTTAGACTTTCAGAAGTCTAATTTTTATTCTTCTAATATTTGCAGTGTTGGGTAAGCTACTTAGAAAATGTAGTGAGCTAAGCTATCAGTTACTCTACATTGAATCAAGCTTAACTACACTAAAGCTACTACTACCGTGAGAAATGTATCAAGCTAAGCTACAGCAACATGATAAAAGTAGTTTAACTACACCTAAGCTATTTTTTTTTAATTGAACCAACTTTAAATCAATGCTACCTTAGTGATAAAAAAATGTAATTCACTCAGATAGGCACGCATAATTGTACAATTATTTATTTAACAATTGTTCCAAACCAGTTTGGCAACAAAAACAACCATAATAACAAATAACAAAAGGTGTCCAGAGTGTGTATGCATTATTATCTGAATGCATGCATATGTGTAACTCAGTGCAGCTTAAACCACAGGACAAACTACATTAGTAGAATTATAAACTACTCCAAACAGTACCGACATGGCAAAAAACAGGTCGTTGTCTCAGTCAGTGTCATGAACTTCTCCAGGTACGGCCACAGCGACTCCCCCCGCGGGATTCCTCTCAATCCTCTGCCAACTTTCCAAAATGTGTTTACCCAAGCATGTCACGCGTCCGGTGTAGAAGTTGGTGCTAACACCAAATAGCTCATTGCCAAATGCAGTAAGAAGTCACTGACATAGATGCGGCTGCATTGCCCCGTGTACGGTGGTGGCGTCATATACTGATCTAGGATCAGTGATCCATGGCATTTGTATTTCCGATTTGTGCTTAAGCGTCAGAAATGCTTAGGAAAATGTAACGTTAGCTTGTGTGGAGGCTACTGCACTACTTGATCAATAAAAGAGCTCCACTACTGAAAAGCTACTTGATTCAGAAAACAGCGACGCTACCAACACACTACTGAGAAATGTAGTTAAACTAGTAGCGTCACTACTGCCCATCACTGCATATTTGTATGGTGCTCCTGCATCTGTTTTATGACTTGCACATTATTTTCAGTTCTTTAAAGGTTCGCTTAAATCGAATATTTTACACCCATCACAATTTCTCAGTTTATTAATGCACTGTCTTCTCCTTCACCTTCAGCTTGATTTCTTACTGCACCTGTAGTCTACTTCCAAAGCAACATCATTTCCATTAGCTGTGCATATTTTGCACCCCGAGATTCAGAAAGGCTTGAACCGATGCTTTTGTAAGCTTCACCTGCGGCAGAACTTGTTTAGCTATGGTGTAGATCAATGCGTGCTTACAATACTCCTGTAACATCTTTGTCCAACTCCACTCGTGATGCAGCTACCCATGTAGACACAGAGAGAGAGAAAGCGAGAGAGTCAACAAACAGCTGAGCTCTGTATTAAAGTCTTCAGGGATGCAGAGACGGGCATTTTCTCCTTTTGGGCATCTGTCAGGAGCTCGTTCTTGTAAACCTCGAGAGGCGTGAGGCCGTGGGGGCTACAGCAGCTCACTCAGCATCTTTCTTTGGCCTGTTCTCTGCTTAATGAATTGCAGCTTTGAGCAGCTTTGCAGCTTAGCTAAGAGCAAGTTTCCATGCCGCAGCAGAAATCGGCAGCAGCCGCTGAAGGTACACTAGCACATAACATGACGTGTGCTAGAGATGTAAACTTTGTGTGTGTACTGACTGATGGATCTCAGTGATGTCATGTGAAAAGCAATTAGTTTTCAATCCAGTTTAGTTTTAGTTGTGGTTAATGGGAACAGGAATGGTCAGCAGTGCTAGATTGTGTGTGGAGTAGCACCCAAGAAAGAGAGAATGAAATGTGAAGAAAGAAAGAAGCTTATGGGAGAGCGATATAAAACCTGTTAGAAGTAGTCAGATTAGGCCTGCACTATACTGGCCTCGGAGGAATGTAGTTTGACTTTACATGTTATATCAGATAACTCTGCTTTAGCTCTTATCAGCTGCATACATGTGCTGTGTGTGATAAACAGCCAGTCTCATGCGCTAGCAAACAATTAACTTTACAACACATAAATAATTAATAGAATTTGTTCAAGGACATGACTTTGTGATTTAAAGGAATATTTCACCCAAAAATGTAATTTCTGTCATCATTTATTCACCCTCAAGTAATCCCAAATCTGTATGAATTTCTTTGTTCTGTTGTTTTTTTGAAGAAAGTTTGTAACCAGGCTTTTTTGGGTCACCGTTGAGGTCCATAGTATTGTTATTCCTAATATGGAAGTCAATGGTGACCCAAAACATCCTGGTTACAAAAATTTAGAATCGATGATTTTGAATTTTTGTTTGAACTATTTCCTTAAAGGGGTCATACGGTGCTGCATGCACTTTTACAAGCTGTTTGGACTAAAGTGTGTTGGGAGTGTGTGTACACAACCACCCTACAATGATAAAGATCCACAGGTAGTTTTCTTTTAATTTATTAAACATAAGTTGCCCCTTCTGAAATCAAGCCATTCTCAAATCATTCTCATGTTGGTCTGGCATCACACCGACAGAGGCCACTCCCACAATAGTTGACTGACAGCAGCGTGTCACACAGACTGAACTGGTGTCTCACCTCAGACCCGCCCTGAGTGAGCCGTCATCAGACCGAGACGTAGAGACAAGCAAGACTCCTAAGAGATTGAGGTGTTTTTTTGTTGAATGTATTAATGAACATCTCAGTAGTGATTTACTCCCGACATCTGCGTTACTGAAGACGCGGAGGATTAACATTAAGTTTGGTTCTGAAGGGAAACGCCCCCTTGATCAACTGAAATGCGTTTATGTTCTCGTGAATCATTCATGATCCAGTCTCACCTACAGAAGCAGTGAGTCTTTTAATGCAAATCTCCTTTCCTAATAATGTGCTAGCAAGTTTCACTATGAATACGGCTAAAAAAAGATCCTCAGAGAGCGCCTCGGAAAAGAGGGGCGGAGTCAGCGGAGCTCGTGAAGATTTAAAGTAGAAGTACACAGAACAGAGTGATTTCTAAAGAGCTGTTTTTGACAGGGGAAAATGAGCATAGTTTTTTACACTATTTGAGAACCTTTAAAACTATAATACAAACTTTCCATTAAGACCCTAAAGAATCATATTAGCTTGTGGAAAATTGGCTTTGTACGACTTCTTTAAGATAATGTAACGACACAAACACTGTCACTGTGTGTCAAGGCAGGCATCAATATTACTATTATTTGTACTTAAACAAGCCTCTAATTCTTTTTACGTATGCAATGATTTATGATATAGTCAGGCAGCTTGATTAGGTAAGGTAGGTTACCTATCACCTAGTAGCTTTGTAACAATGTGTAAAAATTACTATTGTGGAAGGTATTGAGACTCAGGGCACGATCGGACAGAAACCCGGCGACATGACCAGACCTTCAAACAATCTGACCCGATGGAAATGTTGTGGTGGACTCGAGGTCAACAGCACTTCAGACAAACAAATCTGCTTTCAGACTTCACACAGCTCTTCTCTCAAGAGCACTTAGACTAGACCTGCATAGAACATGTTAACAACTCAAGAGAAACGCTTTCATTTAGCAGATCACGTTTAACCACAGCAACTTACAAATAAACTACTAAATACCTTGTTAAGAAAGATAGACTATTTCTGTGTGTGTGTGTGTTGTAGTGGTATAAAACTATGATGTCAACCAATCAGAATCCACTTTTTAAATTAAACATCTGTGTGAACCTGTGTCTTGTGTTTTTCAGATGTGTGGTGTTCAATAACAGAGGAGTGTCGGGTGAAAAGTTACTGGTAAGGATAACCTTTTATCTCTGTTTTGTTCAGTAACTTCAATCAGAATGATGTAACATTACGCTGAGCTCGAATTATTCAAGATGAAAGTTATGTAATATTTGTTGTTCAAACAAGCTTTGTATACAAGAGCCTGTCGATAAAGCCTTTCCTCTGAATCATGAACTTGGAATTCAGATGATAATGTTTTTAACAGAAGAGGCTTAAAATGCATGCAGTGATACTCAGAAAGCTAGAAATATAATGTTGAAATGTTCATAAAAACCTTTGCAGATGTGTAATATTGTCCCATTGATATATATGCAATTGTAAGCAAAATACATAATATTTGGTAATGTGTTTAGTACTTAAAGCACAAGGAATGTTTGTTGCTTGATCCTTATGGTCAGTGGTTTATGCTCAGATTGACATGAGGCTGTAAGATTTCCTGAGTATGGATACAGATCTCCGGTGTGTGTTTGTGCTTCTCTTATGTCACTGTGCTGCAGACGCCTAGGACGTACTGTGCCGCGAACACAGAGGATCTGGAGGTGGTCATTGAACATGTCCAGCGGACCATCGACAAAGCTCCGCTCATGGCGGCTGGGGTTTCAATGGGCGGGTGAGTTTAACACACACACACACACACACACACTTTGTGTATTGTTGGCTATTGCTACAAATATATGCCATGCTGACTGGTTTCCACATGATTCACAGCATCATTACTCCAATCTTCAGTGTCACATGAACCTTTAGAGATCATTTTAATGTTTTTAATCAAGAAACATTTATTATTGTTATTCTCAATGATGAATACAGTTGTTATTGAGATATGAAGCCTGTATCTACATGAATGAACACTGCACATACTGTACTCTGTTAATACATCATCTATTACAGATGTGCAAAAAGAAAAGAAACCAATGCACGACTGAAACATTGCTGCTTCCATAAAAAGCATTATATAATAATGTTCATTCCTGACTTGTGTTATAAAGTGTCCCCAATTCATGCATTTATTTCCCTGTCGTGTGATGCAGATGACATTTCATTCCCCAGGTCCTCACAGATTCATTTCGCCCTAATTTTATACCTGGTTGTGAGTAAAAGCTGAGTCTGCAGCACAGCGCTCTAATCCGCTCCGTCTTACGGAAAGAAAAGGGTCAGCTTCACACGGCTTACGCACAAAAAACTAGCAACCATGCATATATACAGCGATGGGTGAAGAGAGTACAACACTGAAAATGGATTGAAGTCAGTTATTTCTATCTTTTGCTGTAGTGTGTAAATATATATACAGCATCCTCATTTTACAGCATTTTTACACAAGTGCCTAAAACTGCTCTGCAGTACAGTACTCTTCTGGATCAGTTTGCTCTGTTTCTTCATGTGATTCCAGACAGACTGGATGATCAGATCTCTGTGTGGAGCACTGGCTGTTATCAGACAAACATCTCACTGGATTAATACCGTTAATGGCAAAATTAATGTTTGGAAATGTGAACTTATATTTCCTACTGACACAAAAGATAACTATAACTGACTCTGTTTTTAGCTAGTGAAAATAATAGTGTTTTAATCAACCTGGCCACTGCTGTTAGATAGTGTGGCTGCTGTAGTAAATCTGACGTCTTGACGCCCTGCAGGATGATGCTGGCAAACTATCTGGGCCGGAAGGGCTCAGAGGTGCATCTGAAGGGAGTGGTGGTATTCTCTGCAGGCTGGGATGTGTTCGAGTGCACGGCTTCACTAGAAAAACCCCTGGACCGCTTCCTCTTCAACTCCTACCTCACCAGCTGCCTGCAGGCATCCGTGGACCGGTCAGTGGGGTCAGAGGGGGATAAACCCAGCTTAATTCACTACAGTCTAGCGCGCGCGTGTGTGTGTGTGTGTGTAGACATTGTCCTCGACTGCCTCCCTTTTAGGGTCTGATCTCTTTTTGAGTGTTGCCAAATAAGATTAAACGAAATTTATTACGTATTTTCACAGAGTTTCAGAACAGGATGTTGAAATTAAACTTTGCACACATGGGGCTTATTCTGCTTTAATTAACTGTTAATCAGCTTATCAGCAACTTATTTAAAAATGGTGCATATATCATGTTACTACTGAACGGCTGCCTGAAATACAACACTAGTGCACTATTCTTACTATTTCTGTAGTATGCAGTGCACAGTATGCACATAATAACAGTAACCTTTTACATGTTATACGCTCTCCCACAATGCTGTGTGCACAATGTAACCTGCTTATGTAACCTCCTAATATTGTACATCTCTTTTATTTTTAATGCAATCGGGCAGCTACACACATTTTTACATTCATTTAAATACAAAACAACTTTAGTCAGGCATATCAACTTGCAGAATTTGCAATGTGATAACATTTGAACGCTTTACACTTCGTAGTAAAACATTACCAAATCTAAATGACCTTAAAAAGGTTTTTTTATGCCTTATTTGAATAACATCCATCCATCCGTTTTCCAAACTGCCAGTCCTGTGTAGGGTTGCAGTATTTGAATAATGTGCTTAAAGGATTAGATCACCCAAAAATGAAAATATGCTTAAAACATAATCAATAGATGAGTCTGTTTGTTCTTAGAAACAGATTTGGAGAAATGTAGCATTGCCTCACTGTCTCATCAGTGAAACGGTGGATGGGTGCCGTCACATTGAGAGTCCAGTAATCACAATAATCCACAAGGTCTGAGTCTGACGGCACCCATTCACTGCAGAGCATCCACTGGAATGTGACATCTCTCCAAATCTAATTAAGAAATAAACTCATCTTTGTGTAAATTACGGTAACATAACGCTATTTTCAAAGCAACTTATAAATACTAATAAAAAGATGACCTCAAACCACAATAACCTTACATTCTCCTCGTATCTTTTTGCAGTCACAGAACCGTTCTTGAAAAAAAATATGACATAGACCATGTGATGAAGGTGAGTCAGTCGTTCAGACTTTTGTCTGACAATTGTCACATAGTATTAATGTCGTAAGAGTACTATTGCTTGTTTTCCACAGGCTAAAACAATCCGAGAGTTTGATGAACGTTTCACATCCATCATGTTCGGTTACCCATCCAATGATGACTACTATCTAGACGCGAGCCCTATTCACAAGATCAAGTCTGTGCAGGTGCCAATGCTGTGCCTCAACGCAGCGGATGATGTCTTTTCCCCCAATCACGGTGAGTCAGACAGATTTATTAGAGTCAGAGATCACAGCCTATTATTTCCTTACTTTTAAGAAAATGTTAGTTCAGCCCAAACTGATAATTCACTTACTTACTCTCATGTTGTTCTGAACCTGTTAGACCTGGAACACAAATTATGATATTTTTGATGAAATATGAGAGCTATCAGAATCAGACTCTTTACAGGCTGCAACACAACTGGTATGATCCCAGATCCAGAAACGTCATGGACGGCGAGAGCGTCGAGGAGAGTTGAAATCAAGGTTAACTTTATGGTAATAAGCTATGACTCATTTCGGCGGCAACCAGTCAGAATGCAGTCAACCGCTTTGCAGGGCTACGGTTACGCTATACCGGGATATTTAACAGCTTATATGTGATCCTGGATCAACGTTACTTTCCAAAAATATAAACTTATACCAATCCTTACCCTTAAACCTACCCCTAACCAAAAATTATGACTAAAATCAGTAAGAAATAATAGCTGATTAACAAGGGTGTTGAAGCACCTAACTATGATTGTAAGCCTAAAACAGATATTTCCAGAAAAGTTATTCCTCAATTCTGATTGGTTGATTAGAAAGTTGTTCCAGGATCACATTCTACTTGGTGAAATCATGTCTACTTATCAAAGGAATGAGTTTCCTGTCAATAAAGTTACTTAAAAAATACTTAATTACTTAATTTAATACTTAAAAGAAAGCATGAATACTTCATACTTTAGTTTGAATAAATTGTTGTAATCATGTCTCTAAGTCTAATGTGCTCATTACAACAGGTGTGGTCATTTTAGTTTGATTGCAATGAATAGGTTTATAAATGCCATGAACTTACTGTATGATAATAATATTTAACCTAATATTTTAATATTAATATAAAATAAATTGTAAATATCATCAATAAATAAAATGAAAAAAAAATTAAAAAATTCAAAAAAGAAACCAATTAGTTGTTCATTTTGAATGACCTGTCTTATTTTTTCTTGAATATTTAATATTGCTCTTTAATTAAGGCTTTTTCTGTAGAATACTCGATTACTAAAATATTCGATAGCTGCAGCCCTATAAGTAGTTAATGAGAGAATTTTCTTTTTGGGGTGAACTAACTCTTTCCGTTTAGGGCTGGAGTGAAAGAACCTACAATTAGCTTATGACTTTATCCCATCCATGTTGAGCCAAAGCCACTCTTTTATCTCCAGCTATTCCGGTGGAGGCAGTGAAGCAGAACCCTAATGTGGCCCTGCTCATCACCTGTCACGGTGGCCATATTGGCTTCCTGGAGGGTCTGTGGCCACGGCAGAGCACCTACATGGACCGAGTCTTTCGGCAGTTCACAAGTGCCGTGTTTGAGGACAGCAGCAGTCTGGGTGATCTCTACTGACCTTCTCTTTCCATTCTCTCTACAGCCATGAGCAAAAAAAGCCGTATACATTTCCAAAATCGAAGGGCACAGGTTCACTCGAGGGCCAGGATTGTTTTTCTTTTTGTAGTCTGTTCATCTCTTTATTTGTTTCTTGTAGTCATCTCTTTTCATTGAATTCACGGAACTGGAATTCTTCGTAGAATTTCTTGCACATGTTCCATCCGTCCATCCATCGATGCACTTATTTTTTTTTTTTTAATTGCATGTCTGTGTATGACTATATTTCTAAATATGATTGAAAAAATCCACCGGGATTAAATCATCATTAGGTGATATTGCTCAAATTGAATGTCCAGAAAAACAGCCTATTGAAACCTGTTTGGACAATGTTACAAAGAAATGTCCAGGTGCGCAACTTTTTGTTTGCATAAAGAAAATGATACCTAATGTATGACTTTTTTATTGTGACATTATTCTCATGACAATTAATAGATTTTCCTTCATCCTTTTTGCATATACTGTGTTATTAAATCACCATTAATTCATTTCCAACCCGATCTCATGAAAGTGTGAAGTAATAGTATGCCTGTGGTATCTGGATACCCCAGGTAATATATTTAAAATATATTTATTTCATGCTAAGTATAGTTCAAATCTATTAGCATATTTACTAGCAGAAAACTCCAGACCTACTAATATAACATTTATTATTATGCACAATGCATATTTCTTAGTACTAGTCCTAAACTAGTCCTAGTACTAAAAGCACAATTGCATGGAATTTTATTAAGTACATAAATATGAACATATATTCATAGTATACTGAGCATGAAATAAATGTAATTCAAATACGTTTAAGTATATTTATTTTTTTACTAGGGATGCTACGTGATAGTTTAACATTGTAACTTAATCTTTCTGTTTTTTTTTTTGACTAGGAATGTGACAATTGCACTAATTTTAGTTAAAAGCACTTAACCCGTGTAGCCCTGTAAGTACAGTGTGTTTTCTTCAACCGGACGGACGTGGCTTCAAGGATTCTGTGAATGTGAAAATGACTTGAAATAGCTTTTTATATGATGTATGATTAGGCAAAATAGTGAAAAATATATATACCTAAATGTATTTGAATTACATTTATTTCATGCTCATTATACTACAAATATATTTTCCTATTTATGTACAATGCAATTGTACTTTAAGCATACTAGTTTAGTATACTAAAGTCTGCTAAATTGTAACAACTCATTTCGTAATTAATAAGTTCAGTTAAAGACATACTTGGTATATTAGAGTGTGCTGCAGTGGAACTATTCTAACAAGAATACTTTAGGTACACTTTAAATATTTTGAGGGCAATATTACACAATCCTCATTAAAAGTGACATAAACACGCATTTTAGGCTTATTAATAAGAAATATGCATTTTGCACAAGTAATAGTTTCATTCAAATGTTTATATAAGTAGGTCTCGAGTTATCTGTCAGTAAAGATAGATTTGAACTATACTTACTATGAAATAAATACATTTGACATATTTTTTTTACTAGGGATGTTGTGGGATAGATGCATATCATATGTGCACGAAAACTGCGTGTCATATGCACACCAAAGTCCATTTTTGCATATCAATATTACAAGTTTTTATTTTTATTTGGCGTACTATTTATATGCATTTTGATGAGACCAGGCTCTGTAGAATGCACATCACAAATTTATCAATGTAAAGAAGAAAAAAAGATTTATCATATTTTTAATAATCCTATGACCTGTAAGACAGAATCATAGAAAGAAATATAGTCTTATAAACATTAATAAGCATCTTTAGAACTATTGAGAAGATGAGAGTTTGTTATGACACTGGACACAGAGGGTAACAGCTTCCTAAAACATTATTTTTTGTGCTTTTAGGTTTTTATCTCCCCACTTCTGCAAAACACAGCTTGTAATTCTCTTGTTATGCTGTGTTGCTGCCAAATATTGGATTTAGTCTTTTTAACAAATTGTTTTCTGAATGTTCATAGGCATCATACATTTTTTTTAAGGAAAATAAACTTTTAAATTTTTTTTTTTGAACTTTTTTAAGTTTTTTTTTTTAACACTCTGTAAAGTGCATAAGCGCAGATCAATGAAGCTGAAGATCAAGCAGTTCCAAAAAGAAATATAAAACCGATGCTAATGGAAGAAAAGATTAAATACAATATCTCATGATGACATTGCATAATGAGAAGCTTTTTAAAAAGGCACACAACATTAGGTATTTTAGGTGTTAGGTATTTTAACAGTGTAAGGGTTAATTGTCATGTAAATAATGCAAAAAAAAGTTCATTTCCTGTATGCAAAACACCTGAACTTGTTTGATTGAGATTTCATCAAATTGCACTTCTGTGGAAATGGAGCCAAGAATGTTGTTTTGTGCAAGTCTGAAACTTTGTTGCAGACTTTACCTAAAATTCCAATAACACATTCAGTGTGTAAAGCCCAGAGACTCATCATGTATTCATTTCCAATCCTTCATCAACTTGATCTTTAAGTATCCTAAATGTCTGTAGTTTTGTGGCCCTCAGGGACTAACCCCGCTGTCTTTGTGTTTCCTGTTAGCTTGTGTTGATAGGGCCAGAAAAGATTGTATCATATCACAGTTTCATAAGAATGTACCGCTTGCACTTTTTTCCTCATTCATTGCTGTTATATTGACATAGTTTAACATTGTAACTTAATCTTTCTGTTTTTTTTTTTTGACTAGGAATGTGACAATTGCACTAATTTTAGTTAAAAGCACTTAACCCGTGTAGCCCTGTAAGTAAAGTGTGTTTTCTTGAACCGGACGGACGTGGCTTCAAGGATTCTGTGAATGTGAAAATGACTTGAGCTACCGTTTGTCTAAACTAAAATATGCTTGCTTTGAATTGACTTCAGGCTCAAATAGCTTTTTATATGATGGCGCCACTGAAATCCTACCCAGAGCTCCTTAAATGACGTAAAAAATGAAAACAGGAGCAGTCAATAGTTATATGAGAATGATAGGAATAGTTCAACCCCAAATGAATGATGTATGTTCATGAAGAAGCTCTTTATAAACGATGTAACAGAATTTGCACGTTGGTAGTTTCATGGAGGAATGATATGATGTCCAGAACTAGACATCAGTTATTGAAAGCCGCCCAGCCATGTGTTGTACATACTGACTTTTGTCTGTTATTATGATGGTGCTGCCTCATATTGCGCTTCTAACTGTCTATCTGCTCCTGTGGACTTTAAAAATGCTTTTCTCTCTGCTTCCCATCCATCCTGTTTCTGAGTAGCATGTGTCACTGTTCTAAGTGTCTTGAGTAACTATACCGACATGCGTCACATAACCTGTAGCACAACGGACATATTTTTCCATAAAGACCTCATTCCTTTTATAGATTTATAAAAGGATTGTGTATTTAACATGTGCAGCAATAAGATTTTAATACAAGATCTATGTCTGTGTAGAATAAATATATGCACATGTACTTGTATGGATTATAAGTGCATTTGTGGTCCTAAATAAATAATGGAATTAAACCATACAGCGTTTCTTTGTTATTAATGATGAAGCAATGATTTAATTATGCCCTGTTGTAATTTGATGAGGTAGCGCTATGAGCATAACTGAATATAGATGTCTTAAGGTCAGGACTCTTACTAAACATTTGAAGTTGGCTGCATATTGGACATTGCATGTTTAAATTTGTGTATAGCAAGTCATTTCCTGTTGCCAGCAGGCGGCGCTATGATCACTGAATTTTGGCGTTTAGATGTGTTCAGACCAGAGGCCTCATTTATAAAATGTTGCCCAGAAACCATCCTAAATTTGATTATTTCTCCATTATGTGTACATGCCATTCACAGAATGAGCGTACGAACAGAAATCACGCGTACGTCTCTTTCAGATGTGAAATTTATAAATCGCAAATGATCTAGAACTTGCGTGCAAATAAAAAGGTTTCAGCTCTCTAATTAATGTCATTATCCCAAATCATCATAATTTAGAGCAGCGAGCTGCAAGTTTATATTTTCAAGAATCTAGAATAATCTGACAGTAAAAAGTGCCCTGTCAGACCCTGTCATAGCACTTTTCCACATCAGAGACCATTTTTATAAATATGAATGCTAACATGGATTTAGGCATACGCACACTCTACGATCAAATCTGAGCGTATGCACGCTTTAAAAATGAGGCCCCAGGACTCTTTTCGAACGTGGGATCTTTGTAGTTTCAACAACTTCTATTCCCATAGTGAGACATGAGTCATGCTGCCACCCTTTTAGGAAACTCAAGATCTTCACAATTTAACATCACAAAGGCCTTAAGATTAGAACGACCAAATATAGTGTCACGGCCAGGAGAGCCATTCCCCAGTTCCAGTGTCACAGCCAGGAGAGCCGTTTCTTTTCCCCCGCGGATTCCGTTCCACAGTCACGGCCAGGAGAGCCGTTCCCCAGTCCACCACTTTTGGCATGTGTGCAAAGTTTCATGAGATTTTGAGCATGTTTTACCCCTCAAGAATGGAAAAATCTTTTTTAAATGGCTTAAATATGCAAATGAGACATTACATAATATCTAAATGTGCAAGAATTTGCATACATTTCCAGAAAAGAAATCTGAACATTGGATATAGGTTTAAAATCCTTTACATTTTTTTTTCTTTTTAAATATTTAGGTTATTTCAGAGGTAATTGAGGAACGTTTTGCTACTGTAAATCTGAACATACTCTGTAAAAAGATTCAGAAAATGCAGTAGATTAGAATAAAATGTTACATTTCTTTCCGTCAGTCTGAAAAAAACCCATCAGAGAAATCAAACAGCCCAAAATCCTAACACTCACCAATGCATGTGCAATGAAAGTAAGGTTTTCCAGCTTGCATGTGTACATCCGTGCTGATAAACTTCATATGAGCTCAATACAGACGTTGTTTGAAGGAACTTTGACCCAATTTTTGTTCTTTTCTGCTATAAATCTCATCCAGACTAGAAAGCAGACTGCTAACATATCTAGCAGTCTGCTTTAGACTAATTATAATCTTAGTATAAACATCTAGCCACACAGAAAAGTATTTAACAAGAAGATGAGTGTGACATTGACTATCAAAACATATGTTTAACTCAGTCTTTTTAGACTTTTTAGTATTTTTAGCATTTTATTGTTAGCCAGTGTGTCTGCTTCTTGCATAGGCTATATATATGTCTGCATCTCAGATCTACCTAAGTGAGGAAACTGTGAATTTGTGTGTGTTTGGGCATGTAAGTAGGGCATCTGGGCTCTTCTGACAATAATAGGATGTAGCAAAGCATCAAAACACCTCCTGCCAGATTTATTTTGGACTCTGCGGTTTACACTTCACCGCCTCACTCGAAACACACATAAAACCACCCACAGGCTTTTACCTTTGGCAGTCATCGTGAGGATATCTTGACAACCCCAGTGAAATGATAATATGTTCCACTGCTTTAACAGGGTTAAAGTTCACCAGTTCTCTTGGGTTGAACTGTGGTGTGATTTTATACAGTGTCCTACACAGGGATTAAAGTGAAAAAAAATCTTCTGACTGAACTTTTTTTAGGCCAAGCCATATTCCTTCAAACACACGAGAC
>JAUCNO010000663.1:15499780-15512925 GCA_032353835.1 Enteromius viviparus
GTTGCAAGTTCAGTGACGCAGTAATGACGATTTTCTCCGGCTAATCAGCGACCAGCAGAGTTTACACGTCACGTTTTAGTAACGGTACGGCTCGCTTGGAACCTCGACTGAGGTGGTACTAAAGTGAGCTGTACTGAACCGTACCGTACCGTACTATGCAGTGGAAAAGCGCCATTTGAGGCCCCGGCTGCAACGTACCGGGTGACGTCACAGTTTTAATTGTGTTGCTTGCCATATGGGGTTTTGGACCGCTCTTTTGTCTGTCACCTAGGACCTTTTTGCCTTGGGAGACCCTACCAGGGGCATATAGCCCCTGACAACATAGCTTCTAGGATCATTCAGGCACTCAAACCCCTTTACCATGGTAAGGTGGTGATCCAAGGAGAGGTATACCTCTCCTAACAATATACCTAAATGTAGTTTTCTTTAAGAATGTTGGCATCTCGCACAGTATTTTATTGGTAAAAAGCCAGTTGCAAGACAACAAGCTATTTCTCTCATTTTTAGAGTGAACACATCAGAAAAACAAAAGGATTTCTTCAAACAAAACAGTTGCATCCGATCCTTCGCTGGCTGTGCTGATTTAACATTTCTGTACATCCTATTAAACATCAGAATGTTCTGTACATCCTATTAAACATCAGAAAAACAAAACGATTACTGCATGTAAATTTGTGTGTGTAAAGCAGAGTCATATGGTGTTTTCCTGCTCCTCCCTAAGCACATTTCCTTTCTTACTGTCGATAATAGCTTTTACACTGCAGACTTCCCTGATTCATTGCCTTAGAATCAAAAGTTCAGGGGGTGTTCACTGCATGCTAATATTTTCCAGGGTTTTGTTTTGTTTCTTGGAGACTGATTTTTTTCTTCTTCCCAGAATAAAGAAATTAAAAGGGCAAGTGTCCTGGACTCCGACACTGATGGGGAAGTGCATTAAATAAAAGGAAGCCGATTCTCTCTCAGTGACAAAAATCTGCAACGAAGACTCTGAGCTGATAACAAACCATGGATAATTCAACCCCAGAGGACAACAGCTATGAGGACTATTATAACGCAGATGGACTTGAGGAATTTGGGATCTGCAAGAAAACACATGTTAAGGAATTCAGCCATGCGTTTCTTCCTGTGTTTTACTCCATTACATGTGCATTGAGCATTATTGCCAATTTGACCCTTCTAGCGTTGTTCATGAAGTACAGAACTCTGAGGAAGCTGCTGCCTCTGCACATGGTCATATCGGATGTTCTTTTCACACTGAGCCTTCCCTTCTGGGCAGTGTATGCCAGCAGTGAGTGGATCTTTGGTGATATAAGTTGTAAGGCAATCTCATTTGTTTACATGATGAGCTTGTACAGCAGCAACCTGTTTGTTGCTAGTCAGAGCTTGGAGAGATTTATGGACTTTGCACATGTCTTTTCCAGCACCAGCATCTTCAAAAGTCCAAAGAGGAATACTATCATGTGCATTTTGGTGTGGCTTTTCTCAGTTTTGGGTGCATCAGTTCACGTCACCTTCGTCGAGACGCAAAATTTCCACGACCAGAACATTTGCACGTATCACTTCAACGATAAAGTCGGATGGAAAATCTATACAAGATTTCAGATGAACATACTCGGGTTTGTCGTACCATTTGTAGTGCTCCTATTTTGTTCCATCAGGATACCGTGTGTTGCTGAGACGAGGAGCGCGTTCAAGGTGTTTAAACATGAAGCTGGATTCAGCGTCATGTTTTTTCTCCTCTGGTTTCCCTACAGTGTGGTCATTTTTCTGCACGCTTTGCAAGACCTTCACATTTTTTATGAATGCACCACTAACATACACTTTGACTTTGCCATTCATGTGACAGAATGCTTCGCTTTCATGCATGTTTTCATCAATCCTGTTCTGTACATCCTATTAAACAAAAAAGTCTGGCGACAACTCAGAAATGCCTGCAAAACCCAAACGGAGTATCTGCTCGAGGAATCCAACACTTCATCTGTCATGTCAAGTCAGGGTGAAGCTATACAATTAAAGGCAGTTCAGCGATTTCAAGCTGAAGACCTGAGCATTAGTGCTGAACGACCTAATGACTTCTTACCTGAGCCAGTGTAAAAGCTGCTTACACTTTATTATGATAGTCCACTAGACATTCTACGAATTATAATTAACTACAATGTAAACAAATTCATTTGTAACTACATGCCTACTAACTCTCAGAGTAGACTGTTTGGGTAGGTTTAGGGTTAGTAGAACAAGTTGACATATACTTGACATATACTTGACATGTAGTTGTAAAGTTACTTACTTTTAGTGGACTATCGAAATAAATTGTTACCCTTCATTTTGTTTATCACAGTGTTAACGACAATACTGTTTACATTTCATGGTTTAAATGCTAATACATAATGTTTTCAGTAAAATTCCACAAGCAAATTTAAATATGCATGCATGTGTCTCTGATTTTCTGAGACCCTGTGAGGTATCAAATTGCTAAAAAACACAGCATATAGTGTATCCCCGTTTTGCTTTCAAACTAAAATGCTTATGATTTGGCCCTGCTCAGTTTGTCTGAGATATCAGTTCACCCAGTGGTCTTTCCCCATCATTCTTATCATAAAGATAGCAGTAGCCTTGACCCTTCACACTTCAAAATAATAATTACTCTGTTAGACCTGAGGTGCACAATTAAACAATGCACAGTGGATATTTAGTCTTTTTTTATCTTCATGAACTGCAGTTAAGTTTGGATAGATGTGATGTTTTGATATCAGAATCAAATTCAGATGCAGAAAGAGTGTGCCAAGGAGTTTTTTGCCAAGGAATGTTTCTTGGTAGTGAAGCACACATTCACATTTAAATACAAGACATAACTGAACTGGAAAAAAATTAAAGTTGTTTATGCTATTTGTATAAAAAACTATGTATTACACTTTAATTAAACGATGTATACTTTATATATATATTTTATATTAAATATATTTTGCTTATATTGTTATGCAATAAAGTGCTATTTTACACCAGGATTTATTTTAATTAATTATCATAAAATATGTAGCCATTAAATTCTAAATGTATCTTTTTAAATATCATTTTTTTGACATTAAATAGTATTTTATTATTATTTTCAAATTTTATCCCAGAAATCCACAATAAAAGGTCAATTTCAATCTTTATATGTTGTTTAAAGGTCTCTTATAGCAAAACACAAACTAACAAAAAACCTGTATCAATAATACAAAGTTCAAGGCTTAGTTAAATGATCGCTCTCCGCCTCAAAAAAGCAGGTTACAGTTTATGACAGCAGTCAACCTATGAACTTGTGTTACCCGTTTTTTATCCACTGTGTTGTATAAGAACTTACAGTGGCAATCACTAGGGCACTCGGTATTGTAAATGTTTAGCAAATGCTTTAGTTAATTTAGTTAAGTTTTTGCAAAAAATTGCAAGTATTCTGAAGGTACCAATTCTAGCCAAGTGTACTCCTCTATGTTCTGCTTGTGTCTTTGAACTGGAAACATTGAATGGTCTGGGTGTGTGTTTGTGTGTGAGCCCTGCCTGTGTTTGAGATTTTTGTGGTTTTGAAAAATAGCCGGATATTAGAGTCAAACCACAATACATGTGTGTCCTGTATACATTGGTTTGATTCCAATATGTACTGCCTTAATCTGCAGTTTCAACTGAATAAATTCCCATAAACTCAAATAAATTTGGCATCTGAATGAGAAACTCCAACAAATACATATGCATTAGGACCAGCTTTAACTGTCTACACCTTTTCATTGCTAATGCTTTACCTTGTGTCTTTAGTAAATGCTGACAGTAGTTTTTTATCACCATAAAAAATTTGGTAAATCTTTATTAAAAGTGAAATAAAGCCACTTCTCAGGTGGTTCAGTGGAGAACAAAATAGGGGTCTGGCTGGAAGACATTAAAGCTGGGCAACATGGGATAAATAAACCAAGACCTTAAGCAGCACACACACTTCCTCTTCCTCTGCTTGTAAACAGCTTGCACTTCAGAGACGGGCTGCATCATGAAAACATCTGCTCTTCCATCAACACAACAAGATACCCTCTTTATTAGGCATGTTGCTTACATAAGGGCAAAAAATGTCCAGAAATGTTTTACATCTCCTTTTACAACCCTAAAGTCACTGTGTGTTTACATTCAACTAGAGTTACTCTGTTTCTTCTAACTTTGAGTGGTTTATTCCGGCGATGGTATATTGTTTACTTGTTTTATGTTTTATCAGCAAAGTAGGAGGAAGCAACATTTGGGCTGGAAAAATTGACAAACGCTCTAAGGTCCTCGACTCATCATGATGAATCATGCAAGGGAGCGAATTCCTTCTAAATAGAGGATTGCATTATGACTTGTTTTGGGGTTTTTAAATGTACTCCGCCTAACTGGGCACACTCCTAAAGATACACAACTTCTCTATATACGCAGATGATTAATAGTTCCACCATTTCAGTTTGCATTTTCCCTTTGGCCTGGACAAAGCAACTCCACTTTCATTGTAATCCAAGCTGAACCATCGGCGGCTGACCAGAGCATCACTATACAACAGACCTTCAGACCTTTTAGGTTTTGTTTCTCGGTTGGAGAAGCAAGTTCAGGTATCAATTCTCAGTTCTGTCTTCACAGACTGTTTACAGATCTTACAGTTTATTAAAGTGTCTGAGCGTATCTCAGATGATTAGAGTGCCTGACGTGTTTGATCAAAGTTTCTGAGATTCTGTAAAGGTGGACATTTGGAGGACATTTAGCAACAGGCAGTGATTCAATGTAACCTTTATTGCACCATCAAGGTCACGTCTAACTACTGCACCCAGATCTCTCTTATCTCAGTGATAAGAATAGCCTTGATCCTTTCCCTTCTACATCACTACATTATCTGCAGACTTTTATGCAGGGGCTAGATATTATATACACTCTCAGAAATAAAGGGGTTGGTACCTTTTCAAAAGGTACACTTTTGTACCTATTAGGTTCAAATATGTAAGTCCTAATATGCACCTTTAAGCTACCAAAAAGGACCCTTTAGGTACAAACATGTAACTTTTGAAAAGGTACTGCCTCAGTGACTGCTTTTGTATCTTTATTTCTGAGAGTGTATATAAATTATTCACTACTGTTCCTCACAGCTACCCATAGTATGCAATAAGTTTAGGCTTGGGATAGGATTAAGGGGTATAAAATATGGTTATGCAGAATAATATGGGTTTTTAAGTAATAACAGCCAACCTGCTAATAATATGCATGCTATTAAGTTAATTTTTCCTTCACTCAAATCATTTGTAAGTAAATATAGCATTAGTTAAAATAAAAATTAAATGATTTAATGTTTATTAAAAACTGATTACATTATCCATATAGTGTCAAACATTTTAAAACATGGCACACACACACAAAAAAATAACATAAAAATGTAATTACAAAAATCGATCTTGAAAAAGAAACTTTCTGTGAGTCACTTCCTCTCCTGCATGTGGTCACATGATAAGAACAGGGGGTTGGACTTAAACACTGCTGCCAGGAATGAGGAATTAAAAACAGAGCAGCGTGCAGCCGAGAGAACACCAAAGAGGAAGATGGGCAGCCTTTTCCAGATCCTGCTCGCTCTATTAGTCTCGGTCATAGGTGCCCTCTATCTTCTGGGGTCTTTTCGGCGCAGACGTGCTGGAGAGCCCCCTCTAGATAAGGGCCCTATTCCCTGGTTTGGCCATGTGCTGGAATTCAGGAAGGATACAGCCAAGTTCCTGCAAAGAATGAAAGAAAAACACGGAGATATATTCACAGTCCAGCTGGGAGGCTTTTATTTCCATTTCATCACAGATCCACTCTCTTTTGGCTCTGTGGTCAAAGAGGCTAGAACAAAGCTGGACTTCAGTAAATTTGCAGAACAGCTGGTTGCGAGAGTATTCGGCTATCACTCCATGGAAAGTGAACACAAGGCTCTCCAAGCATCAAGCACAAAGCATCTCATGGGAGATGGTCTGGTCGTCATGACTCAGGCCATGATGTACAATCTTCAGAATCTGATGCTCCATAGCGTTGGATCAGGAGATGACAAACAATGGCAAGAAAGCGGACTCTTCACATACAGCTATAATATTGTGTTTCGCGCTGGTTATCTGGCTCTTTTTGGAAACGAATCGGTCAAAAGCATGGGAACTTTAGACAAGGCGAAGGAAACTGACCGGAAGCATTCGGATGAGCTTTTCAAGGAATTCAGAAAATATGACCAGATGTTCCCGAATCTGGCTTATGGTGTTCTGGGACCCGGCGAGAAGATGGAGGCTGAGCGCTTGAAAAGGCTGTTCTGGAGCACGCTTTCTGTGCAGAAGATGAGATCCAGAGACAACATCAGCGGCTGGGTGAGCGACCAGCAACAGGTGAGAGACGAGCAGGGCATGCAGGAGTTCATGCAGGACCGATTCATGTTTCTGCTGCTGTGGGCGTCTCAAGGAAACACGGGTCCGGCGGCGTTCTGGCTGCTCTTGTACCTGATGAAGCACCCCGATGCAATGAGCGCTGTCAAGAAAGAAGTGGAGCAGATTCTTAGAGAAACAGGGCAGGAGGTGAAACGAGGTGGGCCGCTGATTGACCTGAGTAGGGATATGCTCCTCAAAACCCCCGTCTTAGACAGCGCGGTCGAGGAGACCCTGCGCCTCACAGCCGCCCCGGTCCTTACCAGAGCTGTTTTGCAGGATATGACCATCAACATGGCTAGCGGACAAGACTACAAGATACGCAAGGGTGACAGAGTGGCGATTTTCCCTTACATAGCCGTTCAGGTGGACCCAGAAGTTTACCCGGATCCCTACACCTTCAAGTATGACCGCTTCCTCACGCCGGATGGAAGCAAAAAGACTGATTTCTACAAAGGTGGGAAAAAACTCAAGTACTACAACATGCCTTGGGGAGCAGGGACCACTATGTGTCCGGGCAGATTCTTCGCCACAAATGAGCTGAAGCAGTTTGTCTTTCTCATGTTGTCCTACTTTGACTTTGAGCTGAACAATCCCAATGAACAGATACCAGGTATTGATATCAGACGATGGGGCTTTGGCTCCATGCAGCCAACTAAAGACATTCAGTTCAGATACAGACTCCGAGTTTGAAGAGTTTCCATTTCAATATTATTCTGCAATCTTATACACAGAAGCTTCAACAGTATTCCTTTATGAAAGCCGGCTTTAAAACTGACATGCTCACATTTACAAAATTATCCTTAAGTGTTGTATTTTCTTTTCTTTTTGCTTATCTCTCAACCTGTTTACTCTGTGCTGCCCAAAGACTGTATCAGTGAGAAGAACAGAGGTCATCAAGCATACATAAGAACAAGATATTTATAAAAAAGGGTAATTTTGTGCATAATAAATCAACCTTTTTAAAAAGATCAACATATTGTGCTGATTCCTTATGTGCTGTTTAAGAGAAAAACAAGATATATATCAAATAAATATATTTAACTCCATGTCTTTTTGTTGGTCCTAAACTAGGGAAAAGAAGACTCACGTAGGGCCAACTTTAAAGTCTCAACTATTGCACCAAGGAAATCTATAACAGGTTAAAGGTTAAAATAAAACATCAGCTCTGTCCACTTTCACAAGTTAAACAGATAAGGACTAGTTGTCACATGAACTGTAATAGATTTAATGTTTACAGTAATACACATTTGTTTTGTCCAGCAGTGGTTGTGTGTATTGATTTGGAATACTGGTGTGCTGAATATGCATTTGGAACGTTGCAGAAATTTGAATTTAAATTGTGTATTTATTTTCTTTATGTTAGCTATTTATTTATATAAAAGCATAGAGCACGCCGGGTGCAAATAAAGCAATAAATGAGGAATAGTACTACATTTTTAATGCAATGTCCCAGTCTGCATAGATTGAAATGAATAAAATAGCTCAGTATACATCTAAATGATATATTACTGTATATGTCATTCAACATAGTGAATATGCTTCTAAAGGTCATTTATGACACTGCAAGAGAGAATAAGTCTGTTATGCTGTTTAGAGTAAATATTTTAGGGATAGTTCACATGAAAATCCCACAATTCAACAAAAAGTTGAACACCATTTACGCAAGTTCATGTTTATATTTTGCTAAGTTTAAAGTGAGTGGAAGACATTATCTTGTTTTGTTTAGGCCTGGAGCTCTTGTTAAACAGGAAGGAAACACAAGTGTTGGGTCAGTACAGTATGTAGGCAGGAAGTTAAGTAAAAATCAAAAAATCATTAACCCCCAATACTTTCTTGTTAGGAGCTGGTCTTCCGGCATGCTCTTTTTAGTGCAAGACCACTGAACAATAAGATAAGCTCTATTTTTTAAGGTGATTTCTGCAGGATTGTAAGAGAATGGAAATACAAATAGAACCCATCTAACAAAGACTTTCTAGACTGCATCAATTGCAAAAAGTAAATCATCCCCATATGTTTGTCATCGAACAATGGCAAAGAGACTGGTTAGTAAAAAAAGAAAAGAAAATACAAATAGACTGTATTGACACTCACAAGAACAAGCTCCAAACAGAGCTGTGGTAGTATCTGTAATAGTGTAAGTTTCTAGTAGTTAAATACATTTAGATTTGTACTTCTTTTTTTTTTTGCACAAAACCAGTATTTCACGTTGGCTCCAATGTACCAATATATGTCATAAAGATATCTTCACTGCCTGGGCAACAGTTTTATAAATATTTTTTTAATCTTTTCATTTACTTGCTATCTTGTCATTCCAAACCTGTTCCAGTGCTGTTTTTTTCATGAAACACAAATAATTAAGCAGCAGAATTTCTAAGCTATAAATTCCATAAAATGAATGCATACCAAATCTCATTAATGTTCCTTGCTATGACAATCAATTCTTATGTTTGTCAGCAGCGGGGCACATTTACAGGCTTCTTATGCAATCTTTATTGCTCGTTTACATTGATGCACTCCCAGAAATAAAGGTAAAAACACTGTCACTGATACAGTACCTTTTCAAAAGGTAATTTTGTACTTTCGGTACGTTATAGATACACATAAGTACCAAAGGTAAACATAATTGCATCAAACGTGTACCAGTTGAAAATGTACCACCAGCTGTTGTACCTTTAACAGTGCATCCCTGTTAAAAACCAATAAACTATGCAATTCACAATAATCAGTTCACCATATAGGACTTTACAGAAAACGAACTGAAAGAGCTGACGAATGTAACCGAGATGAGAGCTCTCTGTCTGAATCACGTCGGAAACCACAATAAAAGAGACATACAAACAGAGGGAAGAACAATGGCTTCTTTGGCCTGTGGTGTGTCTCCTGAGTGTCACTGCCTGTACTTGGTGGTGAATGGTTTTGAGGGAAAATGATCCATTGTGTGTGTCTCTTTTCTTCTCACTGGTGGGATAGTGTCAATGGTTGTGGCTTCATGCTGGATTCCTGCTAATTCTACAAAGACTCGGTGAAGAGGTCTGACATCGCTATGGAGAGGTAGGGGATCTGTTGTTGTTTGTCAGTGTTTGGGTGCATGGTTTTATCTGCATGTACTATGGAAAAAAGACTTTTTATTTGTTACATAAATGAGTTACACTTTATTTTGATAGTCTACTTTAGATATTCTACTATAAGTAATTTTGTAACCACATATCAACTAATTCTCATTAATTGCCTCAAGACTAGACTGTTAGGTTAGGTTTAGGGTGAGTAGAATAAGCTGACATATACTTGTAAGTAAGTTACGTTTCTGATAGTATGTAGTATGTTGTGAACTCATCAAAATAAAGTGTACACTAATGACTGCTAGTTGATATGGAGTTACAAAGTTACTTACTGTTAGTCGATTGTCTAAAGAGGACTATCGAAATAAAGTGTTTCATGTTTAAACATTTAATAGACAATAAACATTTCACATTGTTGACAGCCTATTATAAAAATAAGTGCACAATAAGTTCAATAAATGTCATTGAATTCAGTTCATTTAAATGCCTACGGTTAACATTTCTACCTAAAGTAACCCTGATCGTTCTGATCAAAGTTCACTTGAGTGTAAATCTCTAGAGTGTGCAACAAATGCTTTTTACTATGTTACAGCCAAATGTGGTCTTTGACCAACAACAGTGACCTTGTTCTGTGAACTCACTGACCAAAGACACGTTTAGTCATGTGGGACAGATCAAACGGCACAAAGCTACATCTAGATAGTGTTTTTCTGTGCCTATGCTAAAAATAATATCAAAAGCACATTCAGCATTGTTTTATCCTCTACAAAAAAATAGATACCGCTATTGTAATGTCACATGCATGCTTTAGCGGCTCCTTTCTGCTCCCAGTGTGCTCTGGATCCACTGACAGTGCCAGGCACAAACATGATGGTCATGGACTTCATGGTGAGCAGATATACAGTATTTACCCAAACATTCAGAGCAGAATCATTCCCACTTGTTTGGATGTCTATGGCACTGATATCACTGGCAATAGCTAACAGAGCTTTAACTGTTGTATTTACAAAGTGCAACATGTCCCTGTTGTCCCTGGGTCAACATTGCGATTAACCAATCAGATTTGAAGTGAAGTTTTTGTGAAGTTAAGGCATACAATCAGTGTACTTGTACGTCAGTTTCAGTCTTCTATCATTTCTTCTGATTTTAGACATTAGCCATGGGTAAGGGTTGGTTTAGGTGTGGTCCAGACGATATTTTTGCATCAAAATTTTGTTTCAGGGTCAACAAGATATGTTGACCTACTGTAGGGACACATTGAACTTGACAAAATCAGGACGTGCGTTTTTATATTGGGGTCAGAAGGAGAACAACTCTTGAAGGAGGCATACTTTGGCAAAAACAAGCTGTTTTTGGGAGCTTACGGATAGCAGTGATACCCAGGGGATTGTTGAGCCTCTATGGTTTTTAATCTCCACTGTAAATGAGTTTTAGCATTTAAGATACCCTTTCTTTGCCCAGGGTTTCTGACTAGCTAGGTTTTGCTTTCATAATCTCTTTTATGGGTTATGAAAGGTTCATATTTTGGTTGTGGGAGTCCCCAACAACAGAGTTGTGCATAAGGTCAAAAAAGTTCAAGTTTATTTCTAAAGCAAACAGCTACAAGCGACCAAAGTGCTGTACAGTATCAATAGCAAAAATAAAATCAGTAGAAAAAATATCAAGTAAGAAAAATTAATATTCAAATACTGAAGGCCAAGGTAAAAAGTTGAGCTTTTAAGCAGGATTTAAACTCATTTTAATATGAGATGGTCAGTTTTTTCAGAGAATGGGACCAAACGCTCTATTTCCTCTTGTCTTGAGTGTGAGGGATCTGGAGGAGAAATGTTTCCTCAGATCGTAATCATCTTGCAGGAATGTAAGGGTGGAGTAAGATTGTAAGATATGACAGAGCTTAGATTGTTCAATGATTTGTAAACAAGTAGAAGATTTTTCAATTCTAAAGTGAACAGGTAACCAGCACAGGGATCTTAGACTGGGTGTAATATAAACACATTTTTTTTTGCATCCTTTCAGATATCTAGCTGCTGCATTTTTGGGTTTTGAGATGCCGTAATACAAAGAATTGCAGTAATCCAGCCGTGAAGCAATAAAGGCATGGATAGCAATCTCTAGAGAAGCTTCAGAAAGAAAAGGTTTGGTTTTAGAAAGGGAGCAGAGAAAAAATAAGCTAGAGCCTACTACTGAACTAATCTGTTTATCGAAATGTAAATTTCGCACTTGAGTTTAGATGCAAGTTGGTTATGCTGTCTAAAGTCAGAGGAGCTAAAAACTTTTTTATCTGTGTTTAAGAAAGCAAAATTCTTAGAGAACCAGGATTGCAGGATTTAACATCATCAAAAAACAAAAAAAGAACAATGACAGTGTCTTATAATACGTATATATTTTAATCTTACTTGCGCAGAGACTCCCAAACGATTCACTCAACGATTCATTTTTCTGAACCCCTTGTTTGTGTGATGTTAATCTGCGGTGCTTGGTCCAGTTGTTCTAATTTTCATTGGATCTTGCCTGTCATGCCTGATAAAGGAGCACCTAGTGGCAAAGAACGAATTTGCATTTTCAGAAAATGACTAATTTGAGTGATTCAGTGCTACTCTATCCTTACATAATAACTTCTTACATTTAGATGTAAGTTATAATTATTACTGTTATAATACATACATGTGAAACCGAATTTACACACTATACACTATATGCTTGTATCAGGCCTGTTTACTTTTGACCAAATCTGATTATGCACAGATGTTTTTCTGACATGCCTCATCAGTAGGTTTGGGTGCTGTTTATGAAGTTTGCCCAACCTACAGAGTTTGAAAGGACAATCTTACATGGCACATATATCACCTCTGAAACAATGGCAGTTTTTCCAGTTTTGAGCTATTTTCAAGAGGTTGTAAGGACGGACAGCTTATCAGTATCTCACGCATACACCGGCAAGAGGAAATGTGTTCTGGCCTCATTGGAGGTAAGCACATAGTACTTTGGGTGCATAATAAGTTTCTGTTGCTAAGGGCTGTGCATATCCTAGGTCAGTTGAATTTAGGGGCAGATCTTCACTTGAGGGGTGCGTTGAGGGCTAGTCTACATCCTCAGACCGGGAGCTTTAGCAGGGCAGTGCTGGATCTGTTTTACTTCAAACGAGACAACCCATAACTCCCTTTGGTTCTCCCTTTCTTATTTTTTACCTCTGGGGATAGGCAGTCTGGCTCATGTATGGCCAAAGGCCTGCTTATTTGCTTCCTAAAACTATTTTGAATACATAAGCCCCCTCTGCTGACTTTATTAAGTGTCATATTTTCTGTAATGCATGCTTGATCAGGTTTTAAAGGTCTGGGAGATGCATTACAGAAAGATTCTAACTTTAAAATATTATCTTATCTGTTTGGGAACCATGGTAAAAGCTAATTGCAGGATAACCTAATTTAACATATCATCATTGAAGACCTAAGATATGAAACTTTTTATAATATACCCCCTGGACTTCAGGCAGGCCAAGCTGCTGGGCTCTTCTACTATGAAGCCAATGCTGTTGTAATAGCTGCAGTATGTGCTTTTGTATTGTCCTGCTGAAATACCAACACAGTTTTACAAGCAATTCGTACATATTCGTACGAGGTGCCAAATTTGTGCCAATTCGTACTAATTCGTACGACCTCACTCGTAC
>JAUCNO010000663.1:15513025-15560316 GCA_032353835.1 Enteromius viviparus
GTTTCTCCCAAGGATTTTGTTCTCCATTCTCTCATGGATGGAGTTTTGGTTCCTTGCCGCTGTCGCCTCTCACTTGCTTAGTTGGGGGCAACTGATTTCAAATAATTATTGTCGTTTTGAGTACAGAGACCATCTTTGCATTTGATAAATAAATAAATAAATAAATAAATAAATAAATAAATAATTTTAATTTCATCATTATACATTACCATCACTCTGTTCTCTTATTTGATAATGTTCAGTGCTTTGCTACAATCTGTATTTTTAAAAACGCTATAGAAATAAAAGTGATTGATTGATTGAATGATAAATGATAAAATGATAAAATGAACAGACAGATGCATTAACTTGGACTTGCAATGCCCATGAATGTAAGCCATTAAGGCGGATGTGTGCTACAAAAGTTTGTCTAGTAATCCAGTTGTAGACAATCTCAAAATGTCTGAGCTACACGACATTCGAAAACAATGTTGCATTTGTAATATTTTTCTAAATAAAACCAGTAATTCATTATAAATGAAGAACTGTTCACATTAAGACCAGAAGTACATTTTAAGTGAATTAATATATAAATGCAGCCTGGTTTCTAGTGCTTGAACATGTTGTGTGGTACAACTCTGCTTCCCAGTTTTAATTAAACACTCAAAAGTGTGCACTTCCATCACCACTGAAGCACATACTTTTACTGTGCAGCAGAAGTATGTGTTTTGGGATGTGGCCATGTTTGGATTGGCTTGACCTCGGTCCTCACAGCACGCCTTTCACTGTTTCCTCGGACACCAGCGTTTGATTTAGAACCAAACGACCATCCAGATCTCCTAAGAAAGTGACAGGACCACACTCAGACACACACATCTTAGACAAGAACAGCCTGTACACTTCCCTCCCTAAAAACTGACACTTACTGTCACAAAACTGTGTAGAGGCGAGCGGCGTGCACTGCGATGACAGTTATCTTCCCCGCTACACCCACGCCATTCCCTGCGCATCACTCCAAACACTCTCTCTCTCTCTCTCTCTCTCTCTCCTGTGCTCATCTCAGACAAATGAAAGTGAAGTAGATTTAGTGGTGTACAGCGGCTCAGGAGGTTTAATCTCCTGTGACTGCTATAATGTACCTTTCTTTTGCATTCTACTTTACTCTCCAAATTCTGAAGGGCTGTTTCAGCATCAACAACACCTCACAGGAGTACAGCAGTGGTTTAGTCAAAGCACAAACATTACAACACGACAAAGCGCCATCTGTGGTTGTGTTCACAGAGAAATCACTGACACGCAGACGCTGAGGGAACTACTGCACCTCCATCAGAAATACTGTACTTACTGGATTACGAGGAGCCATCCATCTCAAAACACAAGAAAACCTATTTAGGGGTGAGTTTTGGTCACATGTCAGGTCCATGACATGTTTCATCCACAATAATAGAATTGAATCTGTATAATTCAATGATTTTTTCCCCCACCAAAATAAAACAAACTAAAAAATTGAATAAAAAACAAAACAAAACAACAATTATATATATATATATATATATATAGTGTGTGCTGAAATTCTGAAATTTAAACCACATTTGATAATAACCGCTGTCTATGAATTCTTTATAATTTAAACAGCATTTTGTTCCCATTACAGTAATGAGAATAATATTTTTTTTGTGTGCATTACAATCAATATATATATATATTTTTTTTATATTTTTATATAATACATTTATTACAATAAGGCACTGATTTTGAAGATTCTGAAGTTCTAATTTAACAACAAGAATTACAAATACACAAATGTCATGCAATAAATTATTAGACAAAAAAAATCTGATAAAATCTAGGCTAATTGAGGTTGAGGCAAAAAAATAATGTTTGGGGGAAAATAAATAAATAAACAACGATTCCAGACAAAATCAGATACCAGACAGCAGCATTTCACTAATTATCAAGCCAACTTGATAAACATTCATTCATTGCTTTACTGTGTTAAAATGCCTACCCACTCTCGCGGTATTTTTTTGTGGCAAGGACACGTTTATTTTGTTATTTTTGTAAGTCCAGCATATTTTTTTACACTTAGATGCATCCAATGGAATCTAAGTTTAAAAACCGTGCTGGTCTTACAAAAATAACAAAATAAATGTGTGAGACTGGGTTGTAAAATGTTATAACAGACAAACTAAGCATGACTTAAGATGTTGAAAACTCACATCTGTCCTCGACAAGTGCAGCTTCAGGACAAGTTTTAGTTTGTTCAAATCACACTCACATGAGCAACAGTAGTTGTAATGCTGGATGTAATAAGCCCCATTAATCAAAGACGTGAGGATCAGCTCTGTGAATCATAAACTCATTATGTGAGTCAGACAGAAAAGTCTCATTACACGTCTGAAACAACAAGAGCAAACAAACAAATAAATGCATGTTGTCCAGAGAGAGAGAGAGAGAGACTACGAAACTTTGAAGAGTCCAACTAATGACCACAACAAATACACACACACACGCACTACACCTCCGCTGTAAATGCTCTCACACACATCACCATCACCCGTTCTGTTTCAATACAAAGCATTTAACTGCCATGATCTGCATACTATAAATGCCAAAGCATGGCACAAACAATGAGCAGTAATAGAAATTTAAGCAATTCAGAGCAGAATTATTCAGAACAGCACAGTACAGAAACTCTCTAGCTGTCAGATGTGAAGATACTCACAGACGCACGGATCCTGAGCGATCAGCACACGCTCCTCACCACAACACACACGACTCCAGCTACGATCCTCCAGATACACTAGAAAACACCGGCGTGAGTGATGGAGCGAGAGAGAGAGAGAATGGGAGGAGAATCTCACACACACACTCCTCTGACAGCAGGTCTGATCCTCACACACTCCACCACCTTCAGTACTCTGCACATGCTTACAGTGACATGACAGGGATTATATTATTGCCACTTTTGTGTGTGTGTGTGATGACAAAAATACTGAATATGTAGTTGTAGGAACATATTTATAGACCTAAAATGTACAAATCTGAGAAATGGTTTAAAAATTGTGATTAAAAAATAAATGGATTTATTATAAATATAAAAATATGGATATTCAGTTATAAAGCAATACTGTATATCATGAAACAATGTATATAAATCATATTTTATATATGGCGTAAATCCAACACAGTCTCACGAGCAATTCGTACATATTCGTACGAGGTGCCAAATTTGTGCCAATTCGTACGATTTCGTACGATTTGTCAAAAATCACGTGATGGGTAGGTTTAGGGGCGGGGTTATGTTTAGGTCATTCGTACAAATTCATACGAATTGCCATCTCGTAAAATACGTGCGAATTGCCGTGAGATCAGGTTGGAAATACACATCATCTGGAGGGGAGCATATGTTGTTTTAAAACTTTTCAGCATTCATAGTGCCTTCCAAAACATGCAAGATGCCCACACTGTATGCACTATGCACCCTATCCCATCAGAGATGCTGGCTTTTGAACTGAAAAAACACTGGAAGGTCTCCTTCTCTTTATCCCAAAGGACACGGCATCCTTGTCCCTTACACACAGAGATTTCTCCAGTTTCTCTGAATCGTTCGATGATGTTATGCACTGTAGATTTGCAAAGCCTTTGCAATTTTGATGTTGAGGAACGTTGTTTTCTGCAATCTTTTTCCGCACTCTTCCTCAGATTGATGAGCTCCTGCCCATCTTTACTTCTGAGAGACATCCCTTTTATGTTACAGACCTGATGTCAATAAACACAGTTGCTAGATGTTCTGACACTTTTAAAAATATCTTGCTTTTTCAGCCCTTCGCTGCCTCCGTGCCAGCTTTTTTGAGACCTGTAGCAGGGATCAAATTGAAATGAGTTAGCAATTTCTCCATTTAAACAGTTCTGTTGTAAATAAAATATTGTCTCATGTGATTTGAAAGTCTTTTAGTTTTCATTTTATTCAAACGTCTCAACATTTCCGGAATTCTGGTTGTAAGAAAACATTATATTTTGCATCTCATGCAATAACATTCATACAGCATTAAGGGGAGCTTGAATGTAACCTATACCTTAATATTTACGGCCACTGTATACATAAAGAAGAATTTACTGTATATTCTATAAGCTTTATTTACATAGAATTAACAATATAAACTAGGAAATGAGGCTTTTGACCTTTTAAAAGGAAAACAAGTTTAAGTTCTTAGTTTTATTTAGACTTGCTCTAACATCTGCTAGAGAAGGTTTATATAAGCTTTTCTTGTTTACAGACAACCTGGAAGTGGGTGAAGATTTCCTGCACATAAATCTTGTGCTTTTGTAAGAGTTCTTTTAAAATTATTAAAAATCTAATAAATCTAATACATTTGAACCCCATTTAGACAGACTCTTATACGGACCTCAAAAGGCTGAGATTCTGTTAAAATGAATCACTTTTTTTAAAGCAATCTTAATTTAGATATTTCATTACGCTACAACCCACTTATGGTCACAATCTGGCTAGTTTAATCAGAAATCTGGCCTACTGCTTGCTCATCACTAAATTAAAGCCGGTGGAGTAAAGAACAGCAGAGCAGTGACTGACAACTGAACAACTGAAACACAGCAAATGAAAAGCCAATGAGCTTTTGATACCACAGACATAATGTCTTCTAAAAGGTTTCATAAGTTGAGTATGGAATTTATATATTTATTTATTTGATTATATATCATTTGTTGATGAGACATTCTACTGTACAGGTCACACTATTCTTCGCACACGCTTTGTGTCTTCATTGGGAACCATTAAACTTATTTACATGGAAAAACAGCAAAGTCATTTAAAGCTCTGGGTGCAAGCTGGGGGTCGTCCATAAAAGTCACTCTACATTTCACAGCCCTGCCATCTAGCGGTTTCAAAAAATAGCACACCTGCAAATATACTATTATAATGATGCTATTGATATTTTATGATAAACCTAATTCTAAAAAAAAAAAAAAAAACTACAACTGAACAACAATATTTATTTAAGATCATTTATATATATATTTATAATATATGCTATTTTGCATGCATTATCAGCTGAAAATAAAATGCACCTGAAATCTAGAATTTTTTTTATCACAAGTGATTTCACAAGTTTGTGCAAAGCCTGATGATCATATTATGCAGCATTCTTTAAAATGATGCAAAAAGAATGTAATGGAATCAGGGAAATCTAACCAATGACATGCTTTAAATTAAAATTCCAAAACAGACTTCTGATCACAGCATAGGAGTAAAAAATAAACAATAAACAAACAAACAATCAGCTGTATTGTGGGACCGGCATGCCTGTCTATACACATCAGTATAGCAGAAATATCACTGCATAAATTATGCGCATATCTTCCTCTCGTGTCATGTCATATATGATGGCCATGAGATAGTGCTGGTGAGCGTAATAATCTTGGTCAGTGATGGCTGTTTTTGCTGTCAGAGCTGAAGTGGGGAGGCCTGGGGTGTGAGCTGGCTGAGTTCACCCAGAATGCTGCAGCTCTGCTGGGCCTCTGAGGAGGAGATCTGGATCTCCGTTGCTATTACAGCCCTGCTGACCCCGGGAGTGAAGAAGAGTCCTATGGCTGCGCCTCACCCCCTGCATGACGTGGGCAGTTTTGACAAGATCATGTGAAAGAGAAATGACCTCAGGCTTGTCGAAGCGGAGTGTTAAAAACTATTGCATACGACGAGCGCAGTGTCTATGATTGTGTTGGCATGCATGCAACAGCTGTACGCTCCACAAGTTTTGGTGTCTGGGTTCGCTTTAAACAAAAGTGTTCAAATGCATAGACTTATAATGAAGGAAAAAGCCAAGCTCCATACAAACATGCTAAAAACAACAAAAAACATGCTTTTCTAGCCAAGATGTTTTGTCTTGGTTCCAGACATAATATCTAGCAAGACAAAAAATAAGTTTGAAACAAGCAAAAAGTAATGAGATATTGTCTTCTGTTTGAGATTATTTAGATTTTTCTGAGCAAAAAGTCACAAGACAATATTTGCACTTGTCTTGAAAATCTTGATTTAAATATTTCTATTTTATAAACTTATTAAGACTAGGTTATGAAATCATTTTTTGCAGTGTAAAAATTTAGAAATGGCTTATTACACACTACAGTGAGTTTTGCATGAGACTTTTCTCTCCAGAACATATGAACGTTTTATCTATTAATGCTATTGTTTGTGTTTATTATGCAATGTATTTATCTGTAACTGAATCAGATTATGGAAAAAAGCCTGTGTCTGTTAAAGTGCTGTTTGTGAAATATTGTTTTCAACTTTAGCAGGACTAAAGGAAATGGAAAAAAATATTCTTATCCAGGAAAACCCCTCACATGCCATCTGACATCTGCAGACGTGAGTTATGAAAAAAGCAAGGTGCCTTGACGCAAGCAAGGAAAAGAGTTCCAGAGCAGCAGGGTTCAGTAAGAAATCTTAAATGTGTTTACATGTATAAGGAGGTCATGGCCAGCAGTTTACACACAGACAGTCTTAAATCAGTCTCGTGATGAAGCCATTTCAGTCCTCACAAGATGACACTTTACTGTTCTCTGCGAGGAAAGGGAAGCATTTCATGAATCACTGAACAGACAGAAAAGTCATTTCCTTCAGTAGCCATGCTCTGAAGGAGAGTTACTGAATTGCTACTACAGAGCTTTATATTGTTAATTTCCAGGGTATACTAACATATATGCACCATACAGTATTTACATTTAGCACTTGAAGAGCCTGTCTGTACTGTTTGTAACATCATGAAGTAAAGAATATCATTACATAATCAAATAGCCAACACTTTACAATATGATTACATATTTATATGTAAAAAAAAACCACAATACTCTTGTGTTGTATATCCGTTAATATTAAATAGAAGGTTTTAGAATATTAAAATATTATACATCATGATACCTTATAAATTCAGTGTTAAATCCATATAAAAATAGCATATATATATATATAAGGAAAATTACGCATATGGTAGTGCTGTCAAACAATAAATCAGAATTAATTGCATCTAAAATAGAAGTTTTCGTTTACTCACTATATGTGTGTGTGTGTGTGTGAACTGTGTATATTTATTTTGTATATATAAATACACATGTACAATATATATATATTGATTATATGGAAATATATATATATATATATATATATGCATATAAATTTAGATACTGTATTTATATTAATATATTAAATATAAATATATTTAAATGTAATTAAAAGTTTCTAATTTTAAGTTTTCAAATAAGTTTTTAGAGAATAAAATGTCAACATTTACTTGAAATAACGTTGCATTGTATTTTTATGAAAATTCAAACAGCATGCTTGTTCTGACTTGTACATATTAAAATAATTAGTAAGCATATTCAGTTTTATGTGCTTTAAATTAGTAAAAAATGGGTACAAATGCTGACAAATGGGTAAAACATAGGATAGTGGCAAAAAAAGGTAAAATTACAACTAAGTAGTAAATAAATGTGTTTTGTTGTAAATGTGCCTGACAAGATTGTTACTCTGAATGATGTTTTAGTGGGTACATTTAGTACATCAGTGAAAAGTGTGGGATAATAATTTTGGAAAACAAAAAAAGCTATTAATTTAAATAGAAAACTTGTAAAATAATTATTTATTTAATTTTTTTTTTTTTAATAAACTGTAATAATTTAAAGTTATATATAAACTTTTTTTAAAAATATATTTTTAAATGACCTACTACTACTTTTTTAGAGCTCTGTGATCAACTGCAGTTAAGATTGAGAATATGAATAGATTTATCAAGGTTCTTAAGTGCAGGTCTAGTGTATTTTTTGTTTAATCTGTAATTTGTTTGGTCCTCGAGCCTTTGAGCCTGATCTTGGATAGGAGAATGTGTTTCTGTACAGTCACGTCACAACATGCTGACTCGGCTGCAGCAGTAGATATACATTATCTCATCATTTGTGTGACGTTCCAGCAATGTCCTTCTGCACATGATTATAGCTGTACATGAGACTTCAGACTTCTGAGGGAAGTTTCTTTGGCAATGTTGGCATGAAGCTTTGGGCAGTTGTTCTAAGTCACCTCAGTAGATTCATGTTTTCATCAAACTCTCTGTAAGTGGCACTGACCCAAAGGCAGCCCTAAGCCTGGCTCAATGAGAAGATGTAACCAAATGAGACTGCCACAACAGAAACCGCCTATAGGTTAGCCGGCACTCTAGCTGATGGGTGTGTGTGTGTGTGTGACTGAGGGAGAGTCAGTACATGGTAGTAGCTCTTTGGAAGGGCTTTGGAGATACATGCTTGTTGTTTAGATGCGGGTTTCTGTCAGTGTTTCTCTGAGGGCACTTCTTAGTTGAACTTGACTTATTACATAAACCCTGACATCTGTGACCTAGGACCACCCCAATGAACTTAAGATTTTTGGAGAAACTAAAGTTGACATTAGAAAGAGCAAATACTGGTTGCTCACTTCACCAGCCAGTCCAGCTGCATCATTCTGACTGAAAAAAGCAACCAAGCTAGCGTTGAGGACAGATGATGTTGCCTAACCCATTATTGAAACCAACCCAGGCTCATTGGAAATACGTGCTTCTACGTACATTTCTGCAACCCTGTAATTATGTACCTTACAGCACGTTCAAAGAGAAATGTCTAGAGAGTGTCGCATTTTAACTGGAAACTTTCAGTTTTGCAGAAATGTATGAAGAGGGACGTATTTCCAACGAACCTAACTAACTAAATCCCCGATATTAGGTTTTCATTAACTCACTCTCATCTCATCCCAAAACATGCATAATGCCTTATTACGAAATTATGTTACATACAGTATTTTACAAATATAACTTATCATACTTGAGCATACATTTACCACTATTCTGTAGAGACTGCGTCCATTTAGTCCTGATGTGCACCATTTTTGCAGCATACATAAGGATGTACTTGACAGTCAAGAAGGGTGGATTTGCTACAGTTGTTACAGTTTGTTATATGATATCAGATGTTTCCTCTGATTGTAATAAACCACAGGCATGTGCAGAATGCTTAAATTTGCATACAGTCATCAGTATGTTCTTTTTGATGATGATTGCATATTGATTTGAATGATTTTGGTGATTGCATATTTGGAGACGTACAGATTTTGGAGCAATGCACGGCATATGACTCAGTTGCATCCCTTAGAAGGGGGTGGCATGACTGGATGCAGGAGCTAAATTAAGTTTCAGCAGACATTTATCTTGAGAATAACCGATGAGGGGTGTATGGTGTTTACAGTGTGTTCTGTGGTGGAAGTGGTCAGAGAGGCATGGCCTCTGGAGAATGGAGGCCAGCAGATCATCTGAATGGGTTTGCTGCACATCCAGAGAGGCTTAAGAACACACACGTCCATAGAAGTCCACTGATAGTGTTCTGCTCATTGAACATACAATGCTCTGCCATGGCACTATGTGTACAGAGGCACTGCCTCTAGAAAACAGCCTTTCTTCTGCAGAGCTGTGATGAGCGGAACAAATTAAAACCATTATATAACACTAAGATATAAAGGTTCATCACCGTCTTTCTGCATTCAAGTTCTGAATAGTCATTTGTATTGTCCAAGTTACACATTTATTCAGATAATATACTGCATAATTTATAAAAAAAAATATATTCACATGACTTTCAAGTACAGTATAGTCAGATATACACAGAATCTATACTATTTTAGTTCTCTGCAGGGTTTGAAACCAGCAGGTAACGGGCAAAAATTGTACCTAAATGATCAAAATAGACCCAAACAGTATTAAACTGTATATTTATTCCGTCTATGTAGCTCAACAAATGCCATTTCCCTACAGATGTATTTAATGTGTTGTATTATAATCAACATTACAATTATCACAGTATCCAGGGAAATAATGATTTCATGAATTAATATTTCTGTTGTGTGACTTCTGTTGATGTTGATGAGAATGCATTGATAACAGCCTATTCTGATTGATTCAATTACTTATTTGACCTAAAAAATGCCTGTGGAAATCACTTAGAAGATGCAATTATTGCTTATTAATGAAAAGTTCAACAAGATGCATGAATTCTGGGACAGTCATTCACCTCTCTTTAAAAGAAGGGGATTGTCTGGATAAAGCAACGTGTTACTTTATGGTACTCAGAGAGAAAAAGAAACTGAAATCAAACGGTCAAAGAAAGGAGCCCAGAGCCTAATAAGAAGTCAGTGTTTGGCTTGTTGGAGTTACTCCAGGTTGCAAGAATCTGTCCAAACCAGGAATGCATTTTGAACCCCATCCAACCAATGTCTCCACTTTTCCAAGGCCAGCTTGACAGCCAACGGTTTACAATGAGGGTCAAGCGATATTACAGCAAGATTTGAAATTTTTCAGCTAAATCAACTGCATTTTGATAAATGCCATGAGCATGATCTAAAATCCACTTGCATTTCGGTTTTACGATTACCCCAGACTGTTTTTCAATGTAGCCTATCTCTGAAATATCTAATACTTAAATACATAAGATGACCTGTTACACATCAAACTGTTAAAGATCGAATTGAAGCAGTCTATTTATACTTGGGCACAGAGTTTATTAACCTGCTCATCATAAAGAATGAGATCATCATCATTTATGCTACAATGTTCCTTGGAGAACGTCAAAGCATTGGATAAGACACGGTGTAGTGCATTGAATATTTCGTCTTTCCATCTTCGCCTGGGCAGAACAACTAAATATTATGACATACAAGAGAGCATAAAATGTCAGACAAATAAACGCTTTATTTTTAGTAGGCTAAATCTGCCTGAAGTGACGTTCAGTATGTTTAGGTTCCTCTGTAAATGAAACAACACAGTATTTAAATGGACCTATTCTTAACATAAATGTGAGCCAGTCACACTTCAATAAATACTCTTCTATAGTATATTCAATTGGTTTTGTTATGATTACAGCACGTGAGGGCATCATGGCAATTGTGCTGGAACACGCCAGCGGTCAGTCTAGGAGTTTAAACCCTTGATTCAGGCCCATTAGCCTGAGGAACTCGTTCTCTCGCTGTTTTTTTCTTTCTTTTTATACTTCCTCTCTCGACGGAGACGAGCGCGAGTCAGAGATGAGAGCGAGACGTCACTGAGACCGACCGTCTACAATGTGCTCGCGGGATGCGGTGCGATCTCTGCGGCTGTTAGATGGTGATGGACCGCGATTCTTTTGAGCGTGGACCCGCTTCGCTGAGCGCACCTGTGATGGAAAGCTGAGGGTCTCCGCAGTCTAGCGGGAAGTTATGACCGGATGGAGCGCGCGTCCTCTGGAGGTGTTTCCTCGGCGCAACTTCCCAAGGTAGCTTCCTCGTAGTATGTACACACGTGTGAGAGACGAGCTAGAAATACCACTGAAATTATTCGGCTGTGTAACGTATTTATTTTGTAATCGAAAGAGTTACAGTGCTTTTTTGTATTTGGAATTTCTTTATGTTATGTTTAAAAATAAATAAATACATTAAAATGCAATAAAATAATAATAATAAGTATAGTGACAGATAAATAGATAAAAATATGTAAAATAAAATTAAATAATATATCAAAATGGAACCATTCATTTTAAGGACACTTTAAAATGCAAGGCAATGCAGTGCAAGTATCAAAATACTTAAAAAATTATGTCCTATTGATACTTTGTGCCTTATTTTTATGGATTCATTCTACAAAGTATTTTTTTTCTTCAATGTTTGTTTATTTCCAGGTTTTAAGGAAATACAGAGTTTGATGCAATTGATATTTGCTCATTCTTCACTGCAGTTAGAATAGCCTTTATTACGAGACAATTACAAGTAATATTTGAATGTACACATTTATACACATACTCTATACTGTATATAATAATATAAGTTAAATGTAGCTCAAGCTGATTTTTTGAAGTGAAAGGGATGCTTAAGTTAACAAGAATTAATTAAGGGTATATTTCCAAGACATTTCACTTTGCTTAATACTATATGGCAGATTGGTGCACTGAACTGGCTGTGACAATATTCATGTTTAGTTGCACGCTGCAGATTTTTTACATTTTGTCTGTGTTTTGCAGTTTCATGGGCAGGACAGATATCAGATGCACACAGAAGTACTGTAGCTGTGTCCAAAGAAATATGTAAACGTTTACAACAGAATCATCTAATCTCTTTATCAAATCTCCTCTGTGTTTTTGTCTTCTGGAAAAGAGAAGGGTAAAATAATTAGTCATCCTTTGACATATATTTAGATTTATTATCTGCATGTTTACTCTGAACTTTGTTATAGGCAGTTCTTGCACACACACACACACACGCACACACACACACACACACACACACACACACACACACACACACACACACACACACATTCAGGGGCTTATTTACAGTGTCTTTAAGTGGCACCAACCAGATAACTTTTTGGGACTGTATTTGAAAGTCTTTGCAATTCCTCCAGATTTGATTGCATGAATGAGACTGAAGTAATGAGGTGAAGAATGATTTTAAATGCAAAATAACATGCAGTGATATCAGTCTGGCTTATTTTGCATTGACTGATGAAAAAGTGACTAATAGAGATGCATAACCATAACTGAACTCGATGTGACCTTACCTAAGCTGACCTTCGCATGTTATTCTCTGACTCTTTACCCCATGCATGCACACAACCTGATGACAACAAACATATTGCTAAAAACACTGAGCAAAATTATTTATTTATTTCAGACTCAGGCTGAGGTTTTAGCAACTGCATGTAAAGACTGCACACTTTTTTTTCTTTTTTTAAACGTTCCTTTGAAAATATCCACTCAACCAAACACCTATTTTCCCCGAGGTGTCTCAGGCTATGAGGTTCCACGCATAGTGAGTACCATCTGTGTCCAGTTATCCTTGCTTTCCTCTAAGATACACAATGTGAGCCTGTGGCAGCCATTCCTGCCGGTTCAGATGGTATGGGAGAAGGCAAATCCCACATTAGGGAATGGCATGTTGAAAACACGAACAGGGGCCAGTTCCTATACTCCAGGGAGAAACTTATTTTTTTTGCAAACCTTTCCAAACAAGTGAATCTATGTTTGAATTGACTGTTTACTAAGCTCTGCTTCTTGGGGTTGATTTTGCTCACTCAGACTTTACATCTGGCAGGAATGAATTTGGAGATTTCTATGAATTAGATCCTTTTTGACCCCTTGATTTGAAAAAAGGGAGTGAGTCTATGCATATGTCATACATACACCATAAAACACATGACTGTGATGTCACTGTGCAGATTGAAGTTACAGTTACTGAACATAAATATAGGATACATATGCATTTTTTGCATCACAACTCTTCAAATGTAGAAGTGAATAGTAAAGTAGTATATATGCAATAAACGTCAACTATATGCATATGTTTTAACAAATAACTGACTTTTTTTTGTTAATTAAATGTTTAATACAATTGAGTGTACAATTAAGGATTTTTCAAATACTAGACATAACGTCAACTATTGATGGTACATATACATGTAGTTTATTTAATAGGATTGTGTAATGTTTACTATGATATCACTTTGTTTTGAAAGAGCTAAAGTCTCAGTTATGTGTTGGATCATGTTCTGAATAATCTTTGTCAGACAGACCCATGGGCTGAGCTTTGACTGAAATTTTGACCGAGTTTTGTCCTTAGGGTCTTCTTTAGAAACAATTCAACTGTGACCTGAAATAAACCGGAGTTCGGAAATGACTTGATTTGTGAGTAGTGAGAGTTCACTGGCTTCAGTGAATGACAGACAATATACAGTACAGTATATATATGGTACAGTCTGACAAGATTAATTTTGCACAACAGTTTTGCTGTGTTTAACACCTTCAATCATCCTAAAGATCTTTTACTTCAAAAGTCTCCAAACTTGGTCGTGGAGGGCTGGTGTTCTGCAGAGTTTAGCTTCTGCCCAGTGACTGCGGTTTGACCCACAGAGTGGCAAAAAGACTGAATGGCAGCACTGGTTTTTAGTGTAAATGCTTGGCAAAACACATCTAAAATGAGAAAGAACCTTGCGGCTAACTGTACAAATACACTAGTTTTGACAAGAAATCTGAGTTTTTTTTTGCACACTGGCGAAAGCTACAGAAAAGAGAACAAATGGATCCCTGCAGTTCAAAGAAACTGTAGAAATTTCTTAATAATAATTTCTCTAATAATATTTATAATGATAAAAGTGATCAGATTTAGACCAATCAATTTTGTATTGACAAAATGCATAGGCGAACTTGCTTTATGTATTCTTCCATTGCTGAAATAAGTCACATGTAAATGTTAGGAAACATCATTCCTGGCTGCATATTAATGTAACACAGGATTTGATTATTGTTTGATTTACTCCCATTTTCGTAGCTTCCCTATAAAATCCAGTCATGCAGCAGGTTGTTTTGTCTCCCAGTTCGTCGTGAGGGGGCGTGTCCTATAGCCGGAAAGTGGCGTCAGTGCATACCCTCAATATACCTAGTAAGACCTTGATTAGCCGGTTCAGGTATGTTTGATTAGGGTTGTAGCTAAACTCTACAGGAAACCGACCCTCCAGTTTGGTGACGCCTTTTTTTTTGACTAATCTAAATCTTGCACCCTGCAAACATCACTGACATGTTTTTTTTAAGCAGAATGTTTCCTTGTTATTGAAGTTGCATAATTCAGGTCATGGCAATCAAGTCTTTTGTGTCAAAAGCATAATTTTTCCCAGGATCTTTTATATGAATGCATGTAGATTTTTTCCTTTTGGTTAAACTTTACTTGGTAGATCACTTTAGATATTCTACTTACTATAAGTAACTACATGTCAACTAATTCTCTTTAAATGGCAAAACTACATCTCGGACCTCTCAGATTAGACTGTTAGGCTAGGTTTAGGGTTAGTAGAAGTTGACAAATACCTGCAAAGTTTCAGTATGTTGTGGACTCATCAAAATAAAGTGTTAGAAGATATTAAGCAGACAGTCTACTAACACTTTAATGACTGCTAGCTGACATGTAGTTACTTTTAGAAGAAATTTTAAAGTGGACTTTCGAAATAAAGCAACCTGGTCTCATAAAAGAAGTTTCAGAGAAATGTTTCAAAGAGAAATGTCCACTGAGTGGCACTATAACACAGGTTCAATATGTGAACCCTGGTACATTTCTATCACGTTGATATAGGTACATATTGCTGTGTTTTCATTACATTGCTTCAGTGACATATTTTAACGGTTCAGAGTTTAAATATCCGGGACTGTTGCTAAAAGCTAATGATCTATCATGTTGGAAATACACCCTACACCAAATCCAACCCAAAATCTACCCGATAGTGTTAACAAACGCAAAACTGATATGAAAACGCAGATTCGAACTGTCTTATTGAACCCTAGTTCCAAAGGTTTCAAACCGGAGCTCCTCACCTCTCAAGTACATCTCTGTACTCCGTGAGCTACCAAACAAATCTACCGCCTATGAAAATACATAGATGTGAAACTAGATATGTGTGTGATGCTCACATTCAAAAGCAAATCTCCCATTATATTAATATTGCTTTGTAGACGTAACATAATATTCTTTCAGTAATTGGTTGAAAATTATCCTTCATTAACTGAAACTCTACATTTGTGTGAAAAGGAATAAAAGGTGTTGGAGATATATTGTCTCTAGTGTTCATTTCTTTTGGAAACTGCAATGATATGTACTTATTTGTACATATTTTGTGTCTGACTAAAAAGTGCACCCAGGTACGTTTATACCATGAGACCAGGTAGAAATAAGGTGTTAACTTTTTTCAACCTACATTTCTCATTTTCCTTTTTTGCAGAACATAAGTAAAGAGTCTCTGTCACCAACATGAGTTGGAGCTTTCTCACTCGGCTATTGGAGGAAATCCACAACCACTCCACTTTTGTGGGGAAAGTTTGGCTGACTGTGTTAATTATTTTCCGCATCGTTCTGACCGCGGTGGGAGGTGAGTCAATCTACTCGGATGAGCAGGCAAAGTTTACCTGCAACACTAAACAACCTGGCTGTGACAACGTATGCTACGACTCCTTCGCCCCGCTGTCCCACGTCCGGTTCTGGGTGTTCCAGATCATCATGATATCCACCCCCTCCGTCATGTATCTGGGTTACGCCATCCATAAGATCGCCCGTACCTCGGAGGAGGATCGGTGCAAGAACCAGATTTACCACAAGAGGAACTGCCACAGTCGGTGGAGAAACGGACACCGCCTAGATGAAGTCTTGGAGGAAGACGATGATGCCGAGCCGATGATCTATGAAGAAGACACTTTGGATGAGCAGGAGGTCAAACCTGAGACAGACAAGGGAAAAAACCAAGATACAGTGAAGCATGATGGCCGCCGTAAGATCATGCAAGAAGGCTTGATGAGAATGTATGTACTTCAGCTTTTATCCCGTGCTGTCTTCGAGGTGGGGTTTCTCACGGGTCAATATCTCCTTTATGGCTTCCGTGTTAACCCTTCGTACGTCTGCAACAAGATTCCATGTCCGCACAGAGTAGACTGCTTCGTCTCACGGCCCACCGAGAAAACCATCTTTTTACTCATCATGTACGTGGTGAGCTGTCTTTGTCTGCTGCTCAATGTTTGTGAGATGTTCCACTTGGGGATCGGTGCCTTCCGTGACACTCTTCGCAAGCGTCGAAACCACGGCCAGCAACCTCCATACGGCTACCCTTACTCCAGGAACATTTCCAGTTCTCCGCCAGGGTACAACCTAGTGGTTAAATCTGACAAACCGGGTCGCATTCCCAACAGCATCATCCTGCAGGACCAGAACATGCCCAGAGTGCTGCCTGAACAGCACTGCACAAGTCCTGATGAGAATATTCCCTCAGACCTGGCTACGCTGCACCACCATTTACGAGTAGCCCAGGAACAACTTGACATGGCGTTTCAGACATATAGCACAAAAAACGCTCAGATCTCCAGAGCTAGCAGCCCTGTGTCTGGAGGCACAATGACAGAGCAGAACCGGGTCAACACAGCTCAGGAGAAACAGGGCGCACGACCTAAAGCTAGCACTGAGAGGGCCGGGACAATAGCAAAAAATGGAAAGAGTTCTGTATGGATTTAATTCTTATCTGACTAGTCATGAACCGTTATCCTCCAAAACATGTTGTTTAGTTAGTGAGGCCATGACTGAACATTATGTACCCAAGTTCTGTTGAACATTAAACAAAACTGAAAAATAAATATATTGTAGAAGGGTAGTGTTCATTTCAGAAACTCTTTACATTGCTTTACTGTGTTCTCCCTTCCTCAGAATAATTCTTTATGTGCTTCTGTACATTTGTTAAATATATTAATTGTGTCTATTCTCTAAATTCCAATGCATGCAAGTGTATTGACCATATTGGAGGTCTGTCAAACGATTTAGTCTTGAATGGATCGTTGATTTATTTGGACTCTATTAGAACAACCCCAGTATATCTGCTGTTAGACTATAAATTCTCCTCTTTATGTTCTCCTATTATTATTATTCTGTGGCTCTGTTTCAAACCAAAGTGAGCTGCCACCTATCCCTAAGTCTTACATGCCTCCTGGCGATTCAAAGGCTGATCATGTCAGCAAGCAATAAGATTATGCTGCATTAAAAAATTCTTTATTTTGGCCAGATAATGAGACTTCACAGGTACTGTATGGATAAAGCAATTCCAGAATGCATTGTGGTGAAAATATGATCAAAGGTGAAGAAAGAGAGCAAGAGCAACCCTACTATACTTGCTGCATATATATATATATATATATATATATATATATATATATATATATACAAAACCAAAATTGTTATCTTATTAAAAAAAAAATCACTTTTACACAATTTAACAACATTACAGCATTACATCTTGTCAAATTTAATTGGAATCAAATGACAGTGTCAATTCTGAGTTATTTGTGATCAGTCACATTTAATAGTGTTGCTCCCTATGTAAAATGGTTTTATTTTGAAGACAATAGAATGTGAGGCAACTCAATAGGTTTTGGAACGGAGCTTTACTCAATCCCATGCCGTCCCAGATATATATGACTTTCTTTCTTCTGCGGGACATGAACAAAGATTTTAGAGAAAACATCCTTCTTTGTGAGTCCATATAATGCAAGTGGATGGGTCTCCCAAAGTTGATGCTTTTATAACCTAGCAGAACATAAAAATGTTAATGCACACCACTCATACTGATGATGAGTCAATGTCTTCAGAAGCAGAATGATAGAAAACTGCATGAGAAGTGACGGTCCTCTGTGCTTCTGTGTCACTTCATGTAAAAGATCACAGGTGGTGAGTTTGATCAGGGTTTGAATGAATTTGAGGAACCCTGGAGCAGTGTCTGTGCAGGCAGCCTTGTGTTGATGTATTCGTCTCTATTATGTAACAAAAATCAGGAATTAGAAAACAAGCTTATTTTCCATAAAATGTTTTTTTAACAGCTTGTTTTTATAGAAAAATGACCTCTTAGACATCAAAAGATACGGGAAATGTGATTTCTCAAATCATGACCCTGTTGTGAAGTGTGCTGTAAGCATGTTTGGAAAATTGCATGAGAACTTACTGTACGTACTGTACTTCTGTGTCACTATTTGTGCAAGTTTCACAACATCCACAAGCAACACATTACGTGTGAACTTATGAACCTGCAGATGAGAGTTGGCCAGAAGCTTTGGTTTAGTTTATTGTTTTACTCCAGAAGACATTGGTTCATCAGCTGGGACTGTGTGGGTTATACCATGTTCCATGTTTTTTGATGGTGTGTCAACTTTAAAACATCCATATAATTGCACAAGATTAAATACTTCCCTAAAAATCTGTATGTGTTCCATAGAAGAAAAAAGGTCACATATAGGACGGCATGAGGGAAAGTAAATGATGAGAGCATTTTTTGGGCGAGGGATGCCTTTAACTAGTCCCCGAAATTATGGATTAAGCATGCAATGATAAATTGTGCCATTGGATTATGAAGGTATTTTAAAGGAGTTTTTTTTTTTACAAATAAACCCTCAACTTCTACAGAACAAAAGTTGCCTACAGTAGATAAGGACTGAGGCTTTCAAGTTCAAGGACTCAAAAAGTCATCATTATGACTTGTGTGTTATATTCTGAGCTTTTTTAAAGCCATACAGCAGTTCTCTGAATTTAGGTTATTATTCACTGAAAATCATTTATGAGCAGTTCAAATTATTTGCCATGTTCTAGTTCCTTGTCAAAGTGGGTGATACTGATTAAGTTATGAATCAAATTACATAAACCTGAATATCTGCATGAAGTTGGCCAGGTAAGAACATCACTGCACACCTTATCAGGAATGTGGCAGTCATTCTGGGAATGAGGTGACTAAAAGCAGCATTACTTCTGAATTAACTTATTTAGCTATTTTATGTATTATTTCTTATTATTTTTTTCCAAGACCATTACACACACAATTTACCTCTTAAACTGTCTGGTGTAACAACTATGAGTAGATATAACTATGTTTTGATGTGTTGGTGGCAAATTTATATGACTTTTTATGACTTGATTCTTAAAAAAACAAACATATTTTAGGGAGTATTTTGTAAGCAAGATTAAGAAGTAAGACTTCAAAGCTGTGTAAAATGTTTTCTTTGAGAATCACTATTCCAAAATGTGCCTTTACAAATTAAAATTTTACTGATGATGTGTTATGATGATTTAGAATAATAATAAATGTGGATCATTTATCAAGATTCTTTGACATTTGAGTTTTTTCCTTTTTTGAAATCTGATTTTTTTTTCTTTCGCCCTATAGTATATACTGTTCACTAAAACATTATTTCAGAAATGTGCATTATTGCAATGTTCAAACGTGTGTGAATGGCAATCCAAAAAACGCACACAAGAGGTCCATGTATAAAGTGTGATAGCTGACCAAGAACTGGATCACTTGGCATGTCAGAGGTGAGCTCAATTTGTATTTTTTTACTTTGTGCCCAGATACGGTATATGTACAGATAAGCACATGGATAACAGATGAGTCTAATAAACCTGCCATTGTGTATTACAAACAGTGTTGGCTCTTTTACTAACTACTTTATTTTTTCCCTTTTGTAAGTTGTCTTTGGGCAAAAGTGTCGGCCATATGGATAAATGTACCATTAAATCATTTATTTTCAGTAGTTTGACCAATAGAAACAGCCAAATGTTTGAATCGACACATCCCAGAAACATTTGTCAATATATAGATTTAGAGTGCTATTAGTTATTCATCATATTTCAGTCTGGTCTTGGACCTGATGCTCCTTGCTTTGCTCTTATATGAATAAAATATATTTAGAGTCAAATTTTTTTAGATTTGTAGCTAAATTAAATGCAAAGCAACAATTTAAATGATTGTTTAGACCAAAACAAAATTACATCATTTTTAGTATAATCAACAAAATTGTAGTTTAAACTGTGAAAGTATGGTTTTAAAGGATGCCAGTCCACTGTAGAAAGCATAATTACAATATTTTATATTGACTTTTCCAATATGCACTTATTTTCAGATTTTTTTTTTTACAATTATACATAAGTTTCTAATAAACTGAATAGCTTGTTGTCCTTGTATAATTTCCATCAATGTTAATGAACCCCTTGTAGGGGTCTGGACAATTTTTGTTATAACTCTGGATTCGTCTGAAAGAGGAAAGTCACATACACCTAGGATGCCTAGGGTTAGTAATTTTAATTTTGGGGTGAACTATCCCTTTAAAGACACGCCCACAATAGAGAAATATTATTAATATTCATGTCAGTGCCAGCAAATTTTAGGAACCAAATATAGTTGCTATGTTATTTTAGCATCGCATCGTTTAGAAAGCGACCCAAACGGTAAAAGTGCGACAGAATAGACCGAATATGTTCCCCTTTGGCTTTGTTGCTACCTCATAAATATTAATGACACACGTAACTGATTGGACGGGCCAGGAAGGACGTGCTTGATTATATTATAAATATTCATGAGGTAAACCTTTGCCATAGTAGGATTCGTATGACACACTGCCAGCAAACGCACACGCAGTGCAGTATGGGAATGAAAATGGAAGGTTGGAGACCAAATACTTGTGTCGTTTTGAGGAACTTTGAGCTTTCATAGTCGCGCTGAGGAAAATAACACAATGCAGAGAGTGGTTTTATTTAGCAGCGCTTTCAGAGCGATAGGCGGACTTCACGCGCGCTACTTTCTCTGCTCGAGGCATGAGAGTGCGTGCAGGACTCAGCTTAGAAAACACTCCCAAGATCAAACTAGCAATAATACAGCCCAGTTTAGCTGTTACAGCTTACCGCACAGGACTCTCATCAATGTGTCTGGACAAGACACGAGCTCATTTCTTCAAGGAATAATAACCAATGACATGGCTCTTCTGGAAGAGGATGCAGTGTGTGCGATGTATGCTCACATTCTCAATGTTCAAGGCAGGACACTGTACGACATCATCCTTTACAGGTAATATATACTTTTTTATATCACTTTTGGTTTGCATTGTAAAGTAGACAGGGAATGTCGTATTAATGTGTTTTTTAGAGGTGCTGAAGTTTAAGGTTAGTAAGATGTGGGCGTGACCTCATTATCTCACTGTCCCACCCATAGGTCCCACCCTTGACTACTAACTTGCTGATATCAAGTTGTTCTTCAGCTCTGTTCTTTGTATGTCAGTAAAGCCAACATGGTTTAGCAGTTCATAAACATCACAAGGAACTGATATGTAAAGCAGGTTACAGATGAGATTAATAAAAGCACATGCCATGTCACCCAAAAATACTCATTCTCAGGGCAGCAGCCAAGATGTGGATGAGCTTGTTTCTTCATGGGAACGGAGTTGGAGAAATTTAGCATTACTCAGCAAGGTTTACTAATGGATGCTCTGCAGTGCATGAGTGCCTTCATCATGATTGCCCAAACTGTTGATGATAACCTCATAATAATAAACGCTAAGTCTTCATTCATCGTTAAACTTCAGGAGAGAAATTTTTGCACAGATGAATTAATTGTTTTGAAAAAGCATCAGTATTTGACCATTCTACTTTAGGGCTGCATGGTAATGGATGAACTGACAATCACGATTAGTAAGAATTATTATTCTCGATAAGAATTATTGCACTTTCACATATGTACAAATCAGAAAAACGTCAACGTGGTTTAAATTCCTTTATCTAGTTTCCTGATTTATCTTGTTTAGTCGATCATATAATGAACACTCTCTACATCGAAAACAATGCAAACCAGAAACTTCTTACAAAAGGTGGAAGCATCTAATATCAAGTCGAACCAAGTTATTTTAACGTTTTCTATTAAAACAACAACGACTTTGTGACACAAAAGTTGCGCGAGTACATTTTTTTAAGTAGCTGAGCAAACAGCTGAGATCCATATTTAGATTCATTAGTGTTCATTACTGAGAAGTTTTATTGCAGAAATAGGTGATGAAAAAACGAGGTAGTGTTTCCGAATGACAGAATGTTTCGTGGAAACAAGAAATGTAAAAAGTGCTAGTAAAGTTCACGAACAACACAGCATTACATTTTTTTAGAGAGAATCTAAACATGCAGTATACAAAGTATTTTGCATGTGTGTATTAATTATGTATTTTCTTTGTTATTCAGTTTAAAAGGAAACCCAGACGGACTCAATGGTGTACTTCTGGAGTGTGACAGCACTGTACAGGACTCCATTATGCAGCTTCTGAAAGTTTACAAGATACGTCGCAAAGTAAAGTTCAGCTTGTGTCCCAGTCTCTCGCTATGGGCTCTGTTACCTCAAAATAAAGCTGCAGTACTGGGGCAGTCAAAGCCTGATGTGACTGCAGCAGATAAAGTGTTAGTACTGGAGCAAGACCCAAGAACTGAACTCATGGGCTGGAGAATGATCACTAGCTGTCAGAACAACCCACAGGAGATGGTCTCCGCCTGTCGAGAGGGAGACACTGAAGAATACCACAAACATCGCTATCAAATTGGTATTAAACGACTTGTATTATTAGCATTTTAGTTCTCTGTCTTAGGAAAGTTGACAAGACATGTTAAGCTGTTCTTCACTGTAACTTAATCTGAAACTTTAAAACATAATTTAGAACATTGCCAGAATATGTAAAAAAAAAAAAAAGATCAGTAGGAAATTTTAGTGTCTAAAATATAGATGCTCCCTAATACATACACTACCAGTGAGAAGTTTGGACACAGTCATCATCAATATTGTTGGGTAATAGTAGCATTTTGTCCTTTTAAATGTACTAAAATAGTATTGAAGAGTCAGCACATCCTTTGTGATCTGATGGTAACCCTGTAATTGAACACATTTCTACAGGACTGCCTGAAGGAGTGAAAGACCTTCCGCCAGGCGAGGCCCTTCCTCTGGAGTCTAATCTCGTCTACATGCAGGGAATTAACTTCAGCAAGGGATGCTACATCGGACAGGAGCTGACTGCCAGGACTCACCACACTGGTGTGATACGAAAGCGCCTGATGCCCGTTACCATGTCTGCTCCGGCTGAGACTCTGAACCAAGGAGCCGCTCTGGAGACTGTGGGGGGGAAACCAGCTGGGAAACACAGAGCAGGAATCGGCATGCTGGGACTGAGCCTCGTACGCTTGGCTCATGCCAAAGAGCCACTCAAACTGAAATCCTCCGACGGCGCAGAAGTGACTTTACAGGCTACCGTACCTGACTGGTGGCCAAAAAACAGTAAAGAATAATGAACACTAGAAAGGTCAAAGAATGAACTGTGATGCAGATATTTATTCAGTTCGTTTAAGAAATGAACTTTAACTTTCACACAGAAATCTGATGACAATGTTTTAGTTGACACTTTAAAATAAAATGTTTAAAAAACGTATTGTTGTTGTTAATTAAAATGGTATTTTAAATACTCTTACCTTGGTTTTGTTTAAAATAAATGGGTGCTATCCAATAATTATGTGTGACTCTGGAGCACAAAACAATAAGTTGCACAGGAATATTTATATGGGTCAATGCCAAACATCATTAGGATATGAAGTAATGATCATGTTCCATGTAGATATTTTGTAAGGCTTCTGCTATAAACATATCAAAACTTAATTTTTGATGAGTAATTTGCATAGCTAAGAACTTAATTTGGACAATATTTCGATTCTTTGCACCCTCAGAACCATACATCAACGAAAAGCTTATTTATTCTGATGATATTTAAATGTGGCAAATATGAAATCTTACTAAAAAAAACCTTTATGCCTGGTTTTGTGGTCACATTTAATTTACATAAAGCAAACACATGACTGAAACTTCAAACACCAATAAGAAATCTACTCAAATTGTGTTTTATCTTCTTTGATGTAGAACTTGAAGGAGCATGTCAACATCTCAAGTCTGTGCTCATACCCTAATATTTATCATCCGTGTTGGGGGTAATATATTACAAGCAATGTGAGTTACATAATCAGATTGCTTCAAGTAACTAGTAGTTGCATTACTTGCAACAGTGTTACTGTACTTGTTCAAATAAGCAACATGTGAAGTTTTATGAAGTAACGCAACATTTGAATGCACTACTTTTAAAGGTAACTCCTCAACTATGTTTGCCATAATAAAAATATAATGACTGCATAAACAGCAATTAAACAAGTAATAACACAAATATGTTGTTAAAAGAATTTATGAACATTTGCCATAGCTGATCTTCCACATACAGTATTATGTTCATACAATGGTTCGAACAGCCTCTCTGATCTCCTGAAGCAGCTCCTCAGGTTTGAAGCTCAGAGTTGAAAGGTCTAGTCTTTTGAAGTCTTCATTGCTAAGCATGCCCTCAAATATATGCAATACTCTCTGAAGGTCAAAGGCCGCATGCTGAGGGCCTAAAGCACACAGACTTTCAGCAAGGTGTTCCTGGCAATTATCTGCATTTCTGGGACATGAATTTAAAAAGGACATCCGATTATTTGCAATAGTCTTAAGGAAAGAGGCAAACTCTCCATAATCGATTCCTGTACATGATTTCATGATCACCTGAAAAAGAACATAATCAATGTATCACTAAAGGGACATTAAAATGACTTTACAGTAGTACCACAGCAGCAGCAGCAGCACATAAGGAGTCTTCATTAGTCGCATTTTGGACCTGAAAAGGTGATGATGGAAAATAAGAGTTACCTGACAATGCTGATGCCAGGTATCCATAGTATCCCGCCATTCCTCGATTTCTCTCTGGACAGAAGAAAGCTCTTCTTGCAGAAACTGCCACATGATATCCAGATTACAGCCATTCAGCCAGTTATGATTGATGGAAATAGTATCCTCCTATTATTTAAAGATGCATTATTGAAACAACATGAAGTGCACTAAACATTACATTACCAAGGCATTTAGTAAATAATAAAAAGTTTCAAATTAGAATAAATAAATTTTTCAAATAACATAAATCAAAAAGGATTAACTGCATGTCATGTGACCAATAACCAATGTTACAGAACCATAAACATGCAAATGTGATATCTAAAATATTTATTAAACTGTATACTGCAAGTTATCAAGTTCACCTTGTAATCGGGAAGTTTATATTTCTCACATATTTGATATTTTTTCAAGCATGTGTATTTGGGCAAATTGGAGCAAAACTCTGCAGGACATTGTTCCTCCAGGAAACACATGTGGACACCATTAAGCAACTATTACTCACCAAATTGTAAACTTGATGATGCCAACCACTAGGTACAAATATGATCTCCCCAGCTTCTTGAATGATCTCTAAAGGCTGACAGGCCTCTTCAAACTGTGGATACAGACCCTTGTCTTGAAGTACGGGTGCTGTGACGTCATAGGCCAAGTTGCCGTGACAGTCCCGCAAAAATTCCTCTTGGCCGGGAGGGTACAGAAGCCACTTCTTACGTCCACAGATGTTAGCAGACCAACTGTACGAGTGAAACACGTCTGCATGGAAAGGCGTCCTAGAGGCATGACATACAAAGAGATGACAAGAAGTTAATATGTCCTTAAACATTTTTTTAAAAAGTGCTATCATTTCTGTATTATGTGTTATTTTTGCTTTAGAAAGATGCAATTTCCAATGAAATCTGGCCCTTTGTGCAACTTACATGCCATTGCATTTCAGATTTTCTTCAAAACACACAAATGAAATTATTTATAGAACAAAAAAACAGACTTCACATTTGGATCCAGACTTTTACACGCTTAGAACTGCATACGATAAATAAATGAAACTCTACCATGACCCCTTCGGCCCCATGTAGACAAACCGATAATCATCCACTTCAATTGTGTCCCAATATTCATTCAGCCAATCAGAGGAGAAGTAAATTGGGGTCTTGTAAGTATTATGTTCAGGAAAGTTCCTACAATGAACATAAACATATTCAACATTATGACAGTGAAATAATCTATATTTTCTTTATTTAACTATCGTGTTTCCAAACTAATATTGTGCATCCTATTCAAAGCTGTTGCACTACATGCTTTAGAAGAGCTGTACCTTTGCATATGCCAGTCCTTTAAGTAAAGGCATCCTTTGGGTGAAGAATGACCATTCTGTATGTACTCTCTCCAGTACTGGATAAACTCCTTAAAAGGTATGATCTGCTTCGGGTTGGAGTTGTATTCTTTTGCACTGCAGTTTGCAACAGGAACAGGAGTCTCATCTGCATAATAAAATGAGGCCATTTGTGGATATAACATATTGAGATAACAAATCTATTATTTTTATCACTTTGGTACTTTTTTTTTTTTGCAGCTGGTCAATTGGTATTCAACAATACACAGCAAAATCAATTATTCCAGCAACGCAAGGAAAGGAAAATGCAGTTATATATTTCCTCAATCTAGATTTCAGAGATGAAGCAGGACCTATTTATCATTATCACGAACTTATAATAGATGACACGTTGATGCAAGAATAATAATATAATTAAAAATGCATTCTTGGCTCACCAAATTCTTGCAGAAGTCTTTGTAAGTTTGGTTTTCCATCAGCCGTGACCCATTTTTTTCTGCAGTTCCAGTCTTCTGTGAATTTCTTGGAAAACATGCAGGGTTGGTTCGAGATCAAGTACTTCTTGAAGAATTTGGAGTAGGGTATTTGTCTCTCTATGTACTCAATGAAATGAGAGGAGCAGTGCTGATGGATCTGCCTGGGCATTTTGACCAAACTGCAGCAGTTATGAAAGGTTTCTCTATCCATGACATGTCAGAATGGAGCTCAGCCTAATTTACGGTAACTCAGTCACTAACACAAGTTTCCACATGATATTCCATGTTTTTATGCCATGTTAAAAACAAAACTCAATACTGCTGACTTGATAGCAGCAGAACACATGCTTCTCTCGTGACAGCTTTGCGTGGTTATTTTAAGCTTTAGAAGCGCGACTAATGTATCGAATGTTTAACGTCACGCTTACGTATATTTTAATTATCGATGCGAGGCGAATATCTTTTTCTATATGCTTATAAATCGAAAATATTTGGGTTTTTCTGCGCCGGGCTTGGAACATGTCTACCTGGTTTCCCACCGGAAAAGAAACGTGTGCACACCAACCCAAGCATTTGGTTATTTTCGTGCGTAAAAAATAGCTGTATATTACAAAATGCAATATCATTAAATTGCTTGTAAATAAATCTAAGTCGAGGCCCCTAATTAGCCATCGCCACATTATATGTGCGTGCGTGACGTTAAGCGGAACCTTTAATATAGTTTTTTTGCACATCGGAGTGTAAACATGAGCGCACTAAAACAAGCACCTCCGAGTCCAGTCTTTGGTTCGGCTGTATTTACATCGCTAAGACGCGACAAGGAAACAGACTTTGTTGTTTTTTACGTTTCTTATTTAGGGCGTTGCAGTAAACGTTAACGGGAAACACTGAGGCGGTAAATGTCCCGCAACCGACTACGATGCGTAGAGATGTTATTGTTTTAATGCGTAAAATACGTCACACCCTGCTGCTGTAGCTGTCACTTGAAAGTCAACATCATCCTAAAAGGTATGACATAAATTATCTTCATGTTGTTTTTTGTATATCACATAATGCCAACCACACCAGTATCTACTGTTATTGCGCATACAGAACCACATGAAAAATAAACATGTAAACAAATGTGATTTAATAAAGAACTTTTTTTGTTGATTCCACAAGATTCAGGAATTGCATGTTTTTCAATAAAAACAAAGGAAAATAGGTGTTTTAATACGTCGTCATTGTGTGTGTGTCTGTGTTTTAATAATTTAAAAGAATAATATGAACATAACAATATAATTTTTTGTGTTGCTCTTTGAAAATTGTACAGGGCTGTGTTTACTAAAAGCATTGTAAACCTAAGATTGTATAAATATTATAACCAATGCAGTTTCTCAACATGTGGCTGAGAGAATAGTAAGTATGCCTTTAGTGTAAATAAAAGTGACTGACGATGGCTGCTTACTAATTTTCTATATGCACTTGGCAGGTGAGCTCCCTTAGTCAGGGCAGCTGTGCCAAATCATCAGAAAAAGATGAGCCAGGAGGCATCCATCCATACCTGGCCCGGCTCTTATTACATCAACAGCGAGAAACGCTGGGCCAGTGGCATCCTCTCCTTAACTCGCACCACCCTACGCTTCAAATCTGAGCAGAATCAGGAGAATCTGATTAGCCTGAGGCTTTCGAGCATCATGGAGATCAAGATGGAGTCGTCCAGCTTCATTTTTAGTGCTCTTACGGTGTTGGAGCAGGGAAACATCAAGCACTGGTTTGGGTCTCTCAAGCCTTGCCGTACTGCCGTCTACCACGTGCTAGAGCACTTCTGGAGGGAAAGGCTGCTGTCCCCCACAGAGCCCCGCGGAGCTGAAGCTCCTCTCAGCAAGGGCCAGGAGCTGATCAGCCTGATTTCTGGAGCCCAGCGGAGGCTGGAGGATACTGGAAAAGTCCTGAACCACCAGGGAGAGCAGTTCGACAACATGATTCAGGGCCTGGACAAGATCGAGTCAGACCTGAGCGTGGCAGATAAGTAGGTTTTGCTCCGATTCAGAAACTGTGATACATAACTTGTACTAGAGACATGAATGATAATTCAAATTTTAATGAGATCTTTCATGACCTATTTGTGCTTCTAATAACTCATGTTAATGTTAAAGGGATAGTTTATCCAAAAATATAAACTCCGTCATATACTTTCCAAAGCTGTAAGAAGTTTTTTCATCTTCTGAACGCATCTGAAGATATTTTAGAGAGCTCTCTGACCTACACAGACAGCAAGGATCCTTACACAGCCAAGGCTCAGAAATGTAGCAAGGAGATTGTTAAAATAATCCATAATCCAGCTCTCGAAATGCACCACAAAGATCTTAATTTGTGTTCTGAAGATGAAACCTTACAGTTTTGGAGGGTGAGTAATTAATGACAGAGTTTGGTTAAAATTAAAAGTGTGTTAATTGAAGTCAAGAACATCCACTCTCATCATACCCCACAGTCATGTGTTGTTTATACTTCATAATGATTTAATTACATATTGCCATGTGTTTTCTTTTGTGCAGACTTCTCTCTGAACTTGAGTGTCCTTCTTGGTGGCCTTTTGGCAAAATGCCATGGAAGAGCCACCAGGAGGCCAAATCTGAGGCAGCATCCAAAGCGGCCTGTGCTAAAGGATCGGCCAAGGGCCAAAGAGTCATAACCAGCATTCCGGCTATTGTCTCCCGTGTTGGAAGCTCTGGAACCATGAAACCAGGTAGCCTGATAGTGTTGGTCTCCTCTCTGGAGGTTCGAGATGCAAACGGACAGCTCCTCCATTGCTTTGAGAAGGAAGAGGTGGATGATATCTATGTGGAGAGCCCCTACGAGATCAGCGTTCGGCAGCGCTTCATCGGAAAACCTGACATCTGTTTCCGAATTCTCTCTGCTAGGATGACTGAAGCTTTATCTGTACTGGAAATGCAGTATAAGAAGAAGGTTGAGATCACGCGTGACTATGCGGCATTTCAGGCAACTTTGGCAACCACACCAGGAAGCCCAGAAGGTGGAGGAAACATTTGGAGTGCAGGTACACTTATTTCATGGCAGCTTTTAATCTATAACAGCTCCCCAGGCACACCAGAATGTTTACTTGTACATGTATCAAGGATACAAATAAATCCTTCATTTGCAGCTTACCAGAAAATCTTTGATTCTTTGCACTTTGTGTTCTTTTTGTTGTTGTTGCCATTTGCAAGAAATTAGTAGCTCGTTCTCTCTCAACCCATCCAAACACACTCCCAAAGCTTTGCATAGTATCATTAGCATGAAAAATATGACTAAAATTATGAATCGATTATGTGTCGAAATGCACAAGCGTATCGAAAGCAGCGTATCTTTAGGGATTGCGTGGAATTTTATATTGGGTTTTATTCTAAGAGAGTTATAAAACCCTTTTTTGTGTAATACTTTATTTTGATAGACATTCTACTAACAGTCAGTAACTATGTAACTACAGGTCAACTAGCAGTCATTAGAGTATTAGTAGACGTCTGATTAATATCTCCTTACACTTAATGTTGATGGGTCAACAACATGCTACATACGGACTATCAGAAACTTTACAAGCATATGTCATATGAAGCAATTGATAGTTGTACCATATTTGTTACAAGGTGAGTTTTTTGGGGCCTTAAATTTTAATGGCTACCATATAGGACAAAGTTAAAAGTTTAAATCCCAACAAATGCCTGTTAATGTAATTGTGATCATATCGTGTACCAAAAGTGCTTTGGTCAAAAGGGATCAAATATTCAGCAAGCCAGGTTTTATCAGTTGTTTGTCTGCATTATATTTATTCTTGTTCTTCAGACATTCCCCTTAAATGCAATAAATATCAGCTGTTTGACCCACAGAGGCCTCATACACATTTCAGCTAAATTCAGTTGTTGATTCACCTTTTAGTGCTTAACTTTAGCGCTTTATACACAGTTCAGCTGTTTACAGGAGTGATAACTGCATTCCACAATCACATTTACACAGGTTGTGCATTTACAAAACATTTCACAGTCTGCATGTGACATGGTCAAACTGAAAATAAATAAATAAATCAGCAATTTGGACATGGAGCCACATTTAAAAAATAAAACTGCAAAAAAAGTTTCTTAAAACCCAAGACAAATTTATATTAAGAGATGTTTAATAGTTAAGTAATAAAAAAAAAAATCTCAGTAAATATATTTAAGAAAAACTTTATTTATTAAATATTTTTTTTTATAACAGCAATACACATGATAAATGTAATCTGAGATGATAGGCTCATAAATTAAACAAAGCTTTATGATATTTTAATATTGGGATTTTCAGAATGTATAGATGTAAGCCTTTAAGTATTTCTACCACATGGTGGCAGTCATGCTCCAAGATCTAATACAGGTCATTTAAAAGAGATAGATCCCCATGTACACTACTTCTTGGTTAATTTTTTACCAGCATTTTATTATGATCTTAACATCAAATCTCAAGGAAATGTGACTTGGCTCTGTGTCTTCAGGTCATGGGCAGGACACGGAGATGCCGTTGGAGGTGCCTGCTGGTGAACTGACACAACTGCAGCTTCAGGTGCTTCAGCCCACTGTAACTGAGGCAGAGGCACAGGAACTAAAACAGGTTGGAATCAGTTTAGTTCAAACTTTACTCAAAAAGCACACGTTATTATCAACATAGACAAATATTTTAGAAGCATGTGGCCTCATGGGGGCAGAAATGTTGAGACACACGATCACTTAAATGCTTATCTTGGTAATCCTTTTTTGTTGAAAACTTTTGTTCATTTAACAAATTACTTCCAATCAATCTCATCGGATGCTCATTTTCCACAAGTTGATATGATTCTTTAGGGCAAGGGTGTCAAACTGCCCTGCTTCAACACACACTCCATGTAGCTTTCAAATAAGCCTGGGGCCTGTTCCATGAAACAAGTTTACCAAATAAGCCAGGCTTATTGCAGATAGTCTGACTTATTTTAATACAAATTAACTGGCAATAAGTCAGACTAACTTAAATAAGCCTGGCTTATACTCTAATCCTGGTTTATGGAACAGGCCCCCGAAGGACTTGATTAGCTGGATCCGGTGTGTTTATTTAGGGTTGCATCTAAACCAAGGTTCATCATGGAGGTGTCCTTCAGCTCCAACTTCTACCTGGAAGTTTTAAGTATACCTAGTAAGACCTTGATTAGCTACTTTGGGTGTGTTTGATTAGCGTTGGAGCTGAACTCTGCAGGGGCACTGGCGCTCCAGGACTGAACTTGGTGACCCCTCTGTGACCCCTTGGTGACTCTGCATGGCTCTGGCCCTTCATGAACTAAGTTTAACATCCCTGATTTAGGGTCTTAATGAAAAGTCTATAACATACTTTTTTCTCAATGGTACTGTAAAACAACACACTCTTTACCTTGCCAAAAACAGCTCTGTTCACAGCAAGCTGAATTGGTGCATGTCCCTTTAAATGCTAATGAGCTCTGCTGGCCCAGCTCCTCTCTTCTGTCGGGTAATAAGCCGTTCTCCGAGATGAATGGCAATGATTCAAGCAAAACTCTCTTCATTTTTACTTCTTAAATCAAGGCAATTATTTTTTTTACTTTTACATATTTTGGCTGGAAACAAGACAAAAAATTTAAGTTAGAAAAACATTTTGTTTGCAGTGCATTTATGTTCAAACACCATGTAAAAGTGAATTTTGCACCCCTTTAAGCATTTTTAAGTAGTCTTGATCACTGTAACTTGTGTTTAGCTGCATCCACACCTTTAGGTCTTAATATTCAGTTGAAGTCATCTTGTTCAAAAGTTTACACCCCTGGCTCTCACTGTTGTGTGTTTCCTTGTGCACTTGGACGATTGGAATCAGACACTTCACAATTAATTTGTTCGTAAGTTTTAAACTGGAAATAAACAACCTGCCCAATTTAAGGTATAATTTATGTTGGTAGTAGTAACAGGTTGGGGGCAAGATACATTTAACAGGCTTAGGGCTATGTTCAAATCAGAATAAAAAAAAAAAATGGACACAAAAACTGAGTGAACATACTTGAACTACAGTGTGACGTGTGTGTGGCTTGGGTTTTTTATGAGACAGGAGTGGGCAGCTGACTCTAGGCATTTCCCAAACTCACAAAGATATAAGGCTTCAGTACTATCATCATCAGACAGCCAAAGTGCCAGCTGTAAAACCCTCTCAGTGCTCAGCTGAGGTGCTGCATGGTACGCAGCAACCAGACATAAACACTGAAGCAAAAACAGTTGAGCGATTTTCATTGAGTGCATTATAATGGGGATGTGCGGAATGGTGCTCATCGTGTTGAACCATTTCAAAACACAATATTATTGCTATGACCAGAGATAATTGATGGTTGGTCAACCATCACAGATATCACTTTTCAGGATGGTTTTGGGGTTGAGAAACACTAAAAACAAGCATGTTAAAATGCCATGAGGAGATGGAAAATAAGTTTTAAAGGAATGAGGCAGGGCAGCTAGACTGTAATACATAGACTTAGCACAAACTGTTTATAAAAAAAACTGTAACCTGTTTACAATAGGAAGGAAGTGCCCATAACAAAAGACACTTTACATTTTTATTGTAATTATTATTATTATGCACAAGGCTGTTTTCAGTGATTTAAGGATGTAGGGTGCAAGGCACAGAATATAATACTTTATAGTCAATCACCAAAATTATTGACTTTATGAGCAGAAACATTGATTCAGAATCACTGTAAGAGAATATTTGTGTGGCACCATTATTAGGATTATGCAAAATGCTGTATGAATATAAAAAATCTAGATTCATTAAAGTTTTTTTTTTTTGCTGACCTGGCAGTGGTCCAGAAGACATTCATTGACACGCTCACAAAGAGGAGGTAATTAATAAAAGAGTGCTGTTTTAATGCATATTTAATGCAAAGTTGACTGAAAGGAAGAAATTAGGTAGAAACAGTGCAGAAGCAACAGTTATGACCACAAGCTTGAGTATACTGCCAAGCGAAGCCGATTCAGACACTTGGGACAGCTTCACAAGTACTGAACTGAAGCTGCATCAAGAGTTACCCACTCAGTCGTCTTCAGGAAACAGACTCAGCATCAGAAGCATCTTACCTGGGCTAAATACAAAGGGAATTGGACTGTTGCTCCAAATTCTTCTTTTCAGATAAAAGAAGACTCTTGGAAATCAAGGTCTGGAGGAAGACTGGAGAGCCACAGAATCCAAGCTGCTTGAAGTCCAGTGTGAAGTTTTCGAAGCCAGAGATGATTTGGGCTGCCGTGACGTCTGCTGGTGTTGGTCCATTGTGTTTTATCAAGTCCAAAGTCAATGCAATCGTCTGTCAGGAGATTTTGGAGCACTTCCTGCTTCCATCTGCTGACAGGTTTTATGGAGATGCTGATTTTCTTTTCCAACAGGACTTTAGCACCTGCCCACACCGCCAAAACCACTTCCAAGTTCTTGGCTGACCATGATATTACTGTGCTTGATTGACCAGCCAACATGGATATTTTCAAGAGAAAAATGAGAAACAGTCAGTTCAACAAACCAGATGAGCTGACGGCTCAGTAGTGTCTCAATGATGCTGGAGTTCATGCTGAAGGAGCCCCGACCAAGTAATGAGTGCAGAAATTACTTTAAAGAACTAGAACTGTTCTGTTTCTTTTCTTTTTCTTCTAATTATTCTAATTTGACTTTCAGGACATTCTAGTGGTATTAGATTTAAAGATATGCAGCATTTTGTCAAAAAAAAGTTAAAAGGTCAACCCCCATGTCTATGTTATATCTCTATTTTGAACTCCAACCCCAAATATTCATTATCCACTCGATTATTGTGTGCTGTGTTTGTGTAGATGCTCCAGCAGCTGAAGAATCTAGCCCTGGAGGCTGAGACCGAGCTGGAGCGTCAAGACGAGGCTCTGGATGAATTGAGCTGTTCCACTGACCATGCCACCATGAACATTAACAGACACACTCGCCGCATGAGGAAACTACTGTGAACTCAGATTAATGGTAAGATATGCACAAGTACACACAGGAGTGCGTTTCTCAATAGAGCACTCTTTATACTTGAACGATTCATTTGATCTTTATGAGTTAGGTTTGGCTATTTAGAAAGCCGTAGAGCTGAAAGAACAAAAGTGGTTGGGGACGGATGTCTGATCATGTTAACATACAATAGCAATAGCATTCTCAAAAGTTTAGTGTCAAATATGGTAGTTTTGAATGCTTGTGTATTTGGGGATTTTTGAATAGCACATGTATTTGTAAATAACTCTAATGTTATGCAACTGCATCTGTAGAGTCAAATAAGCTTCTTAGGCATCAGAGCTATATGTTAGGCCTTATCGTATGTATAATAGATGCCTTTTATTGATAATTGGCACTGTTAACAAGAACTACAGAAAACGGCTCGTTTAGTGTTTACTTGAATAAACAAGAAGCCGCCAAAAATCATTTAACCAAAAATTAAGCAACAATTTATACACACTGACAAAAAAATTGAGAAATATCAACAACATTAATGTTCACATTTTATTTAAGTGGCGTATGATTTTGGGACTTCACCTATCTATACGCACACACACAAACTGGGATCAGAATGCAAATGGATACCACTTCAACAAAAAATTGGAAGTTCAATAAAATAAAAGTCCCTCATTGTTCACTCCTTGTTGTCCGGTTCAGTCTGTGTGTATTTATGCCCCTGTGTTTTCATAGTTCGTTGTCTTGTCTTATTCTTCCATGTTTAAGGATGCTTGGTTCTGGGAATCCTCTCTCTGTCATATTGTGTGTGTTGCTCAGTGTTACAAAAGACCAGATCAATTAAAAACTGATTTAGTAGATTAACTGGTTGGGTTGTAGAAAGGTAATTGTGCTATAGAGGAATCATTCATTGCTCTTGTCTGTAATGTAGACTGTGTGCTTACTAGGTTTCTGTGTCTGGGAGCTCTCAGATTTCATCAAACATATCTTAATTTGTGTTTAGAAGATGAACAAAGGTCTTACGGGTTTGAAATGACCTGAGGGTGTGTAATTAATAACAAAATGTTTTTTTTTTGGGTGAATAAAAAAAATAAGCTGGTAAAGTCATGTTTCAGAGGTAAATGTGACTTCACGTTAGAACAATATATTGACCTGGCTTTAAACCTCTTTAAAGAAGGCACCAAGTCTGGTAGTCCCTCCACTGTCAGCTGTACTTCCTGTATAGACAACTGCCGTCTTGTGCGTTTGGGGCGCACACATTGCTACAGCTCCTCTGAGGTGGCCGTGTTCACTATACAGCCTTCCTAAAGTCTTTTGCTCGGTTACAGACACAGTCTGTTCCTGAACTGTGTTAACTCTGAGGTCTGCCCTTGCACTCTCTGTCCCTAAACTGTTCCCTGCCAGCTCTGCCTATCAACTCCGTTATGTGTCCATTTGTGCACTTGAACACTCTTTGCTTTCTGTATGGTCATGGAGGCTGTCCTTGAACTCTTTGTCTGTATGATCCTTGTCTCAGCACCAGCAGGGCCCTAGATCCCCTACAGTCTTCCGGTCTGTTATGGTACCCTGTTGCACCTGCTCTGTCCTTGTCTCGGACGTAATGGTCTCTTGCTTTGTCATGGCTTCCCACTCTGCTAGCTTTGCCCTGGCTTCCTGCTCTCTGGGATGTGCAACAGTGATGGAGTACTTGGCTATGACAGCAATAAATCAAATCATGTAATCGATGTTTCAAAAATAATTAATAAAATAACCTGTTAGCTGGCCACAGCATGCAGCCCAAAATATAGACATGATAAGAGAGAAGCCAGGCTTCTGAGTCTGCGTATCTGAATTACCTAAGATAGAGTGTGTTGGGATACTAACATGTATTAACATGCACTGAATATAACAATTGTTTAGTTTCATGCTCAAATGCGATGCTAGATATTTATAGTTATGTGAGATGGTCATGGTACTTTCACATTTTTTTTTTTTTTATTATTGTGATGTTATAATACTAATGTTACATGTTTTGTCATGTATTTTTAACACTCGGCATACTTCAATTAAACCTTTTCGTATTTTGTATTGCTTTGATAATGTGCAGGTGATTTCAGAAATCAGTTAATGAAAAAATAGCACAAACATGCCATAAACGTTAATGCCATAAGCATTGTAATATGAACATTTGAACTCGGCATACCCACAGCATGCTGCCTGCAGGGCTGGGTGTGTTGACAGTTCATTTAAATTTAGATCATCGCTGAAGTGTTTTGTAAATGTAACATTTCATATTGCAAACTGATGCCAAAAAGGGTGCAACAGATTCCCCCCCCAAAATACAGCATAAAGGTAAAGTTAAATTTAAAAAGCTATGTATCATTTGTCATTAATATGTATATCTGATATCATATCACTCACCTCTGTTTTTCCATCATGTCTGACAGTGTGTGTTTATTGGATCAAGTTTGGGGATTTTTTTGGCTATAGAGTTTTGATTGCTAGTTTTACTTTCATGATGTGACTGTTGAGCTTTATTGAGGATCACAACAAATGTCTTTATTCTTTCCTCAGGTCCACATAGATCTGCAACCAGTGTCATTTTGCATGGCTTAGCAACTTCACCCCACTGAAAGGAAACAAACGAGTGAGCTACAGTATGGCGTAATTCAAACACTTTAATCAATTTACTGTTGTTGTGTAATTTGTGAAAATTTCACAAGATTCTGTACATTGTCAACAGTAATGCACTCTATCAAATCCTCCTTTATTGTCGTTGTTTCATATGTGGTGATTTATTTAAAATTGACTTTGCTGATAAGTGTAAACTCATAATGTTATATTTATTTACTGTATTTTTTTGGTGTGTGATCAAGGCAAGTGTAAAATAAATTTAGAGACTGTTTATGATGACTATTTGCTGTGACTCTTCTGTGAGGAGATTGTTGATAATTGCTTCACAGTACAAAAAACATACAACTAGCAGCGTAAATATTTTTTCTGTAGCTTTCAGAAGACAATTATGTCATTATTCAACAATTTAGTTCGATGTTGATTCAGTGTAATTCATCAATTCTGAAACAAATTCAACTTACTGTAGCTATAAAGCAGACAATAAGAGTGCCATTATTTATCTTAACTGCATTTTGCATTGATTCATTTTAAATTCCAATAATGTACCAACAATGGACGTTTATTTATTTATTTATTTTTTGCACTTTTTCTTTTGGTGACAACATTAACAACCTTTCCGATCCTTGAAAACAACTATAACCCCTGTAATATGCATGCCAGGCCAGCAGTTGGCGATGTTAGTTTGTAAAGAAACACTGCACACCTGCGCAGATACCTATAGACTGAAAACATATACACATGCACATGATGTCACTGTTTTTACAAATTCACGTTTCTGTTGTCTACAAAATAATAACAATGTTATTTCAAGAACGTGCAGTTTAAAACTTTCAAAAAGCTTCAAAATGCCATTGTGCAAATGGATGGCCAAATGATTGAAAATGGTGTCATGTAAATGTCCCTTTAGACTGACACACTTGTTGAGGAACCTTGTTATTACAGCATTCTTTTTGCACAAGAAGCTTAGCATCTGTTCACCACTCTGAAGTGCGACTGACAAAAGAGTTAAGAGACCATTTGTGTGCCAAAAAGCAAAGATTGTTTGACTTCTGGAGAAAGACCTGTAAAAATGACTGGAGTGGTGTCTAAGTATTCGCAGTATTTGGTTTGCGTTTTATTTAACAGAAACTGCACTTACAGTGTACTTACAGTATACCTACCAAAGAAAGTACTGTAATATACTAAAAGGGGTAGGGTTAGGTTTAGTTGTTCAGGGTTAGTACAGTTTTTACCCACTCATTGTTATTACTATAATAAGTACATAATATGTACATAATTTAAATCTAATGTAACAGGACTGTAAAATAAAGTGCCTTTCACACACTTCACACAAGAGGATTGTACATTATACAACAGACCTGTGACTCGGCGTCTCATATTGCAATATTTCACTAGGTAAATAAACTGTATTATGTCTCATCTGCCTGAAATTTCCCTTCTCTCATTGGCTGTAGGTCATCATCAATGTAATTTCCAGCCAAAACACATTTCACACTGTAAACACATTTCATAATCTTGGTACATCCAAAATCGCGTACTTAGTAGGTACTACATTTGAATTAGAACTTGCATTGTAATTGTTAAAAAAGTATATTCATTATATTATGAATAAATTTCGGATTTTTTTTTTACATTGGGCATATCTTAAAGGTCCACTGAAGTTGCCTTGAAACCAAGGGGCAACCTCCCGGAAACCAACACGGAAGTGATTAAAACTGCAATTCATCGACTAGCCGCTGGAGGCTGGCTCCAAAAGGGAGTCAATCACATTAGGTGCATCCGAGCTCATGCTGCGCTGCGCAGACCGATCGGCTCCGCCCACTTTAGGCTTCAAAAACGCTCTTTAGAAACCTACGAGTGACGTCACGGACACTACGTCCATTTGGAAGGATATAGATACTTGGCCCGAGATAAAACTATATGAAAATCTGGAATCTGAGAGTACAGAAAAAACTAAATGTAGAGAAAATCACTTTTAAAGTTGTCCAAATGAAGATTTTATAAATCTATATTACGAATCAAAAATTAAGTTGCGTGATATGACAGAAGCATAAACAAGTTTAATCAATTTTTTTTTTACATCGGAGCTGTTGCTTAGTGTGAGAAACTAAAAATTATATAAATATGATAGATATTTGTGCTTATGAATAGCTTATTGACTGAAATATTTATGAAGTGTGTTTGTCGGTGTGTGTGTGTGTGTGTGTGCGTGCGTGCGTGCGTGTTTACACAAACACTGCAGGGGGTTATAACTGCAAACTGTGTTTATGTACTGTAGTTATACTTTGTCTAACGCTAACAATGTTTCTTTTTATCTGCAGTGTTGTTTACATGCAGTATAATTAAAATAACCGTCCCTATTCAAATCTTTGCCATCATAAGACAAGATATTTTAATTAACACTTTAATAATGAAGCACAGTTAGACATCAAAGTGAACTGAAAACATCAACACAGACGAGGACTGGAGAGAAGTAAGAGATGGAGGATTGTGGTTGGAGGGTTTCGCAAAAGTTCATCTATCATCTCGGCTTTTGCTTTGCTTGAAAAATCAAAACAAATGGTGGTGGAAATCAATTACATGAAGAAAAAAAAATATGTAGCTTGTCAGAAATGCACAGTGTTCTCTTTGGCTCCATTTCTTTATGCTCGACAACATGACAGACTTCCAAGATTAAAATCTGAAAACTCTATATATTATTTGCGCCTTTGCCTGTTCAATCAATTCCCAAAAGTGAGTTCTTTTAGGCTTTGTTTAGTAGATCGATATGCTAACTACATCTATGCTTTGGATAACAATGTCTTAAAAGAAACACCATTTAAACTGTCATTGACATGCGGTTTCAAAATGTCTTCCATGGAATGCAAAAGAATATTTGTACACTTTGGGTGTCATTATTACTATTATTATTATTATTATTATTATCTTTTTCCCCTCTCAATCTCCATTAATGAAAGCATGAAAATATATACTGGATTTAACTGATATCGGCTTGCAGATTCTCTTTAATCTGAATTCTGACAAAGCTTCAAACAGAATTAACATGTTTATTAACTTTATAACAAGGCATGTGACGCAATGAACAATAAAGAATAAATAGGAACAATTTGATTTTTTTTTTGTTCTTCTCAGGCTGAGCTTTTGTAAACAGCTGTGTTGTCAAGGAAACAAGCACCATGGTGACACTTTAATCTGAACAACTGTAATTGGAAATGAGTGTAGTATTAAATCTTTAGGTCCAGATATACGAGGAATCTGGTGAAAAGGGAAAAAACAAACAAAAGAAAATAACTAAAAAACAAAATACCAGATTGCTCATTATTGCTGTATAGTAACTTGAATGTAGATAATGAAGATACAAATGGAGTGATTGTGCTGTGGGGATAATATAATAGCCAAACTCAGGCAGATAAATGGAAGTTAAGGTTAAATTGAGTGGATCCACTCTGGGTCAAATCAGCATAATCCTACTACTCTGCATGAAGCAGCACATCCTATTAAGCAAATGCTGTTCATCAATTTCTGAAATTCTTTCCATACCTCAAGGAAATATTGTATTTGTGTTACTAAAATAATTATGACATGCAATATTTATGTGAGGAACAGCCAAAAATCTAATCACTGAAGATCTTCTTATACTGTTTCTATTTGCACCTCACATATTCAAAACTGATATATTCAAATTCACGGCGACTATTTTTTAAAAACACTGTAATATACAATATGATATTGAGATGATTTGGAGCTATTTTGCTATGAATCCCTATTGACTAGCATTCTATGGAAACAAAATGCATGAACATTCTATGAATCTTTCTCTATTGTAAAAAACTATTATGCCTTCATGCTTTTTACTTTTTTTACCTTCCCATGTTGAATGGGAAAGCATGCATATACTGTATTCGAATTCAAAACTCGATAGCTTTTAAGGAGCAAAAGTACATTGATTTTAGAAATACTCATATGAATGAAAATAAAGTTTTCATATACTGCAGCTCATGCAATGCTAATCTTGCTTTTGCAATAAAGAACCACATAGTTCACTTCATGGCTTCGTGTTCAATATTATGAGCAAAGTCACACATTAGACCAAGAAAGCCAAAAATGTATTTTTCCTCCAATAAACTGTAAAAACCTTTAGTCTCCCTGTAGTTGTCCAATACCACTTTTCAACTTAGAAACGTATCCTATGAGCACATCAGAGCTCAAACTGAGCAGCATACAAAAGATTTGGCATACAAAATTGCTACGTACCATATAATTGCCAAGCTATGGCAACAATCTACTTCTCCGAGGAAATATCATGCTTCATGCATTAACTACAGACTGTAAAACATCGTGGATGGAAAGTGAGACAGTTATATACTACACAGGATCATTAAAATAGCTTTCTAACTTGCATTACTACTGTAGCTTCACTTTCAGAATTGGGAGGTCTCTTTTGAGGCATAATCAAAATGTAGTTTAACCCTTGATATTTTATTTTCATTTCATTTTTTTTTTTTTTAATCTTGGTACAACACACATCTTTTAAAAATGTTGGTTCCTTTAAAATAAGCAAATTAGAATGTCTCATGACAGACCACAAGGAACGCATCATCTACAAAACCTTCAAAACAGAGGACCGAGTGACGCAAGAGACAAGACCAAAATCTCAAATAACGAAAGGCTCAGAAAATCTTAAGCATCTCTGACCAATTACCTTGTTAATTACAATCTATTGTCAACGGCTTCAAAAGCAGATCTGCTCCCTGATTAGACAGAGTATTTGTCTTCCAATGCAAAGCCTTAATCGGTAATTATGACCTGCAGCTGCACAAGCTTCATGAAAGACTTTCAGCTGTCATCAGGCTATGTAGACCTCATGCGTCTGCGAAAGAGAGGTTTTACTGTGCTGTCTACTCAATGTAAACCCAGTCAAACTTATTCTTGTGTTCATTAACATTAAAGGTTGCGTACAGAAATGTCATGACTCTCCCTTTAGAAAGAGAATGAAGTGCTCAAACACTGGCTAAATCTCACAATCTGTCACCTGTAAGAAGCTGGACTTGTTTTACTGTCAAACAAAAGATTTCTATGGCAACCGTTTTAATGGGGTTTGCTGAGGCAAGCATTAAAATTGCTATTGCTTATACTTGGGGTTAGGGATTTAATCAAATCCCCAACCATGAGTATTACATTTTGGTGCATGAATGATATCTCAATCATGTGGCTTACAGAGCAGAGTTGGGCTACTCTTTTTCGAAGAGATCAGAGTAAAACCCCTTAGCGATCATTTTTGTATAATTACAATAGTAAGCAGTTCTATAGGGTCTGGAACATCATGGCCACTTTCATTTACCGGGCCACTCTGAACCCTTTTCAGAAATCCAAATTACAAGTGACGGACAACTTTGCCGGCTAGATAAAGCCCTTAGTGTTGTGTAATAACAAGAATAAACAATTTGGACTTGGAACTAGGGTTGCAGCTAAATCACAGGGTGCCTGGGACAAAATCTGGGACTTCTTACATCAATTAACTACACCATAGAGCAGTATTTCTCAGCCCTGTTCCTGGAGGCAAGCCAGTAAAACAAATGTTGGATGTCACCCTCATTTGACCCGTCTCTTTCAGACCTTGGAGTTTCTAGTAACAAGCTGATTTTATTTCAAACACTGCCATAAAGGACTTACTTGAGGATAAGAGTACTTTAGTGGGGCCTTTATAAATCACAGGTCCTGCTTCAATGTGCTAGGTTATTTTGCCATTATGACAGTCCTACTTGAACCAGTAGAAAACCACCAATTATCCAGTGAGAATTTGTTAAATCTGCACCGCAACGCCAAGGCAATCACAGCATCCCGCCACCATTTCAGTTACTATTTAATAAGAACATGTTAGAAAAAAGCTATTAGATGGATGTACAAAGATCCCTAAAGGAGTCACACAAAGAACATTTTCCACTAGCTTATATAAGTCTTTAGGGTCATAATGGAAAGTTTGTAATAGTTTGTTTTAAAATTTCTCAAAGATAGTGTAAAAATTTTTTTAGGGCTGGGCGATATATATCGAACAATATATTGTGCGCATCTCGTCGGTAAAGCCGGTTCTTTGATTAGCGCTAAATCTCCGTCAGCTGTGTTTAAATGCTGCGCCAGTTTATGAACGGAGTCGTAGATCACTGAGAAGCTACGCGTTAGTTTCGCTGGTGATTGAGCGCTAATCAAAGAACCGGCTTTACTGATGAGATGCGCATAATATATCGTACGATATATATCGCCCAGCACTACCAATTTTACAGTGTCAAAAACAGTTCTTTTGAAATCACTCTTCTGTGTACTTCCCCTTTAAATCTTCATGAGCTCCGCTGACCCCGCCCCTCTTTTCCGAGGCGCTCTCAGAGGATCTTTTTAAACTTCTTAATTAGCACATTATTAGGAAAGGCCATTTGCAAAGATTATTAAAGGTCCAGTCTGTGTGACATGCTGCTGTCAATAATCTAGTGTGGAAGTGGCCTCGTCACACCAACATGCATTTGAGAACGGCTTGATTTCAGAAGGGGCAACTTATTTTTATTCAAATTAAAAGAAAACTACTGGTAGATCTTTATCAGTGTAGGGTGGTTGTGTACACCCACTCCCAACACACATTTCAGTCCAAACAGCTTGTACAAGTGCATGCGGCACCGGATGACCCCTTTAAGTAAAACAAGAATTTCCAGTTTTTTTATTTTTTAAAAGTGTGAAGACAAGGAAGACATCTCAACCCTTCATCTATAGGGTCAGGAGTCTCCACTCAGCAAAAGCACCCAAAGCTCACATTCAATCAGCAGTGCTTCACATTTCCAATTGAAAGGTGGACCTAAACAAAGCATGAGGAAAATGGGGTCACTGGGCAGACTCTCAGTGACACCATCAGTAATGTTTAAAGGTGGTTGATAGGACAGGCTTGTCTAGAGGACTAGACCCTACACAGAGTCTCATCTGGTCAGTCTAGATAGTTCCAGTCAGTCAGACAATGTTCTTTGCACCAGGCCAGCCCAGCATGTCACTCAAAGACAGGACTATAAACGCCTCACTGCCCCTGACAGGCTTCTCTCAAGTCTAGAGTGCTGACCTCGATGAGAGGCGTCTTCTCACGATCCAGATGGAAACCAATGCATAGAAATGGATAGACCCATTAGTGAAGGAAGTTCAGAGGTGAAAGGGGATCACATCTTGACATGTTCTTTGGTTCCCAGTGGACATTTTGAGGCTATTCCCTGAGCGACAGAAGGTGGTGGACAGGGTCAAGTCCATTAAAGCACTACAAATCAGATGAATATTTCAGTGTGATGATCTTGTGTTATGACTCGCGAGAATGTAACCTTTCTGTGACCTCCAATTTGACTCCGAGACCTGCCCTGGAGGTCAACTTGTGGGTTTGGAGGTCTGTAAAGTCTGACTATGCATGCAAAAGGTCAAATATTTGGGGTCAATGTTTTTAGTGTCAATTTGCAGAACTGTTCAATCACCCACACATGCAACACAAAAGGTCAAGAGTGGACCAGGGGTAAAGAGTTGGATGTTGCTTATACAGATTTATGTAGCAGTTAATTAAAAGAACATGACATGAGATGTGTGGGGGCCGGGAATGAAAGTGAGGGAGTGTTGTTGCAAGCCTAAAGTTTGAAAGCATGTTATGAAGGTATGAAAATCCAAGGACTTTCCGAGGTGAAGGCATGGCTATCAAACATAATTCATAGTCTTGTCTAATTTGTTCTAGAGTGATAAAAAGCCTTTGATTATGCTGTGCTCAGAGATTAAGGAGCTCACAGACGCATAGCTAACCAAGCTAGCGCACAGCATAGTTTCGCATATCTTGCATAACTTTCTTTTCCTCTCCTTCCAAAGACAAATTTTGCATGATTACATAAACCCGAACACACAGATTTGTGTCTCTCAATAAGCAGAGAACATGTAGAAGGTAGTCCAAAGGTTAATAATTCATATTTTTTAAACATAAACCCAAGCAGTGTCTCTGTTCTACATGAAGCTAGCATTGTACACATGCACTAGCTGTCTAGTCTTGTTAAATTCATATCATCGTCAATGTAGCACTGCAGGACAGCTGTGTATAGTCAGGTGGAGAAGGGGTGAATGTGTGGTTGAGACGCTCTAATGCACCCACCTGAGAGCTCAGACAGGAAAGAGGAAAGCATCCACAACTGCTACTAGCATGATTTGTTATCAGCTTTTAGTTATGTCAGAATGACCCAGCTATTGTGAAGAGTGCTTAAAGCTCTCACAGAGTACTTAAAATGAAAGTTCAGGTGAAATCAGGGTATGCATTTAGCATTTAGTAGATTATGTTGGAATAGTCCAGCCTGGTGTTTTTTCTTCAGTGTCTGCATTGCTTCTCTCCAAATGTTATCATAGATTAGCAAAAAAAAAAGTTTTTAATTTCAAGTAGTGGAAATTTAAGCCGATGTATACTTCAGGTTTAAAGTCAACAAAATGTACCACAATCTCAGTAATTGCCTCTTAAAGCTTTGCTCGATTCAGTGACATGGGTCTAACTAGCTTTATTCCTGTTTACATTTAATTCCCATTGACTCGTTACTACTTTGCAAGTAAAATTGGCTAAAACAACAGTGAAGAACATCCCAATGGTGTTTTCCAGTGTAAAATTGGCCGCAACATTGCTAAGATGTTGTGGATAGTTACCAGAGAGTATCTATATGCTTGAGTGGTTTGTGTGTTGGTGTACTAGGATGCCCTAGTTGGTTGTTTAGCAGCCAACAATTTTAGTCAAAAGCAAACTTTATGACCAACAAAGTTAGGAATAGTGGTAGTGATGCTTGCTAAGAATTGTACATTTAGTAGGTTACCCCCTATTTAGGATTGAACCTTATTTTTCATTTAAATCCTAGGTCCTGGACATTTCAACTATCAACCAATATTGTACCAGCAGCAAAATTCAAGGACAAGGTGGACAGAAGAAACGGAAAAGGGGGAAGAGATAAGCGGAAAGTGCTGCAGCCCGTCTCAGGACCCCCATTATGTGTATGATGGTGTGAGCACTAACTCTCCACAGCTCAGATAACAGCCTGTGAATTCCTGATGACTGATGCTTCCCCACCTGCCACTTCACATGCAGTCGCGGCGAAAATGTGTCGAGCTTATCAGAGAGACGAGCAGAGAGGGCAGTGGACACTGTGACGGCTCAGCAGTCACTGCCAAGCCGCTATAAGGAGACACAGTGTCTAATGTGAGGCAGATGTCTGCTTTAATTACCTGAGAAAAAAAAACAGATCATGTGTATCAGCATCACTTGATAAATAGAAAACCTGCCTCAATTAGCGCTGGCCAATTTTTCAGTTTTTAAATCGATTCATTTAAAATGTTCCCCCGTTTAGCTTTTGTGTAATGCACTCGTATCGCTATAGGAACCATTCACGCAAAATGTGCTTTTGCATTAACCAAATAAAAAATGTGAAAATGTAAAATATGTATAAGGCAAGCTTGTACAAGTTGTAGTCGATGTATCTTTTCTGCAAACATATTTAACGAGCTATTTGTTTTACATTACTTTGACAACTTCAATTAAAAAGTTACTCGAATCATGCTGTAGTTATATTTTCAAGTTGTCCATTTAATTTTTTATCAAATGTTCTGAAGAAAAAGATAAAATAATAATACAAAAATTTATATTTATATATATATATACACTATATTACCAAAAGTATTCGCTCACCTGCCTTTACTCATTCTATGAACTGAAGTGCCATC
>JAUCNO010000663.1:15562532-15574117 GCA_032353835.1 Enteromius viviparus
GAGACACACAGAGAGAGAGAGAGAGAGAGAGAGAGAGAGAGAGAGACACAGAGAGAGAGAGAGAGAGAGAGAGAGAGACACAGAGAGAGAGACACAGAGAGAGAGAGAGAGAGAGAGAGAGAGAGAGAGAGACACAGAGAGAGAGAGAGAGAGACACAGAGAGAGAGACACAGAGAGAGAGAGAGAGAGAGAGACACAGAGAGAGAGACACAGAGAGAGAGAGAGAGACACAGAGAGAGAGAGAGAGACACACAGAGAGAGAGAGAGGTTGAACAAAGCTTTATTTTAACATTAAAATAAAAAATTATAACATTTTCTTAACAATAAATATAGAATTAAAAGGAAAAAGATAAAACTCCATCATCAACAACACATAAAACATCCTTAATACCCCAAATTCCTAAAAAACTCTCAATATTATTAATCAATTTATAATATGCAAATTCCATTTTTATTCTTCCTTTTACCAAACACTTCAGCATCAATTCTGCATCTTCTGAACTCATTTCTAGTTCCTTGTTTTCCACATGGAAAGTTTTGCTGTACCAATTAAATAATTTACTAAACACACTTTTCCTCTGTCTACCACTTTATATCTGAGACCCCCTCTCTATATCTGAGAGTGTGTGTGAGAGAGAGAGAGAGGAAGAAATCCTTTATTTACAACCATATAAAAAACATACTATATCATATATAACTACAATCTGCATTTCACAATTTTTCATCTCAGTTCATCATGAAGTGGAAAGTACCAACAACACCATTAATGAAAAATGTTTTTTTTAATTAATTTTTATTTTTTTTTTAATGCCAGCAATAAATCGTCATTTTCATTGACTTCACATAACACCCCATTTATGGCCCAAGTATTTACAAACTTCGGCAAACACCCTACAAATTTATAATATGCATGTTCTATCCTGAGTCTTGATGCTACTAAACCTAAAAACATCAACAAGGGATCTAATGTATCTCTACCAATCATTTTATTTTTTCTTGTTTTCCAAATAGCAAGCTTGGCAGTCCCAAATATAAAATTTAGTAAAACCCCCCCAAAAAATTTTCTGGTAGAATATTTCGGCCCCAAAATAAACAAATGCATTGAAAAATCTTCTCCTATTGTGACAAAAACGACCCATTGTGACAAAAATGAAAACAAATTACCCAACCGTATACATTGTACAAAATGTTTCATTTTCTGTGCAAAAGAGACAAAAGAAACAGTAAGAAGAAAGCACAAAAAAGACAATTTCAAGATATATATGCTGCTGAATAAACACAGAAGAAGCACAAACATCAAAACTTTGACAACAGTTATGGATATACAACTTATGAAACATATCAAGCTTAATATTCATATATGTACTCCATATACTACTTTACTGAGCTGTCATTAGTCCTGTTGCAGTGCAACCCAGTTATGATGGGCTTAAGTACCTCACCTCAAATAAATGTCACTCCCTGATATTTTTGTGATGTAGCTAAATGTCATAATCTATTAAAACATTTATAACGATTTTACACAATTCACTTAATTTGTTTTTACCATGGTTTACCTTTTAGTAATCGTTTTTTGTGATAGTATAATCATGGTTAATATTTGTAAGGAATATTTTATATACTTTTATATATTTTATGGATTGTTCTTTTGAAAATGATTAGGCTATAGGCTAACATACCACATAACGATGTGCATTTTAAGGCACTTCAGTGCATATTTAATGTTACCTATGTTTTGTCAATGTTAAATGTTTTTTTAATATATCAATAAAAAGTGTGACAGACTTTTACTGTAGTCTTTATCAATTTATTAAATTAAGCTAAATTAAAAGACCCAAGTTTACTTTCAGAAGCCTTCACGTTAAGCTTGTAGTAAATGATGTCTTGCCTGAACATTTGGTTAACAAAAAGTGTTGGGAATCCAGAGCCTTTGACAGGGCGGGTGCTCTAAGTTGTAATAAGAGGGAAGATAGTAGGTTGACTAACAGCAACTCATATCTATGGGTAGACATCATATAGGTAACATAAATCAATTAACCAAGTCACTCCCCTACACACCTCTCTCCATGATGGTAACAGTACACTTTTATATAAAAGTCTGCAAATTAACCAAACTAATTGCCTGATTTTCAGAGGACAAGCGGTAATATGCAAGTAATTATGACTAGGTTTATTCCCTGATTATTTTTCAACCAACACAGGCAAGACTGTAACAAATTTGGCTTTGGGGGAAAAAAATCTTGTAAAAGGGTACACATAAAAGATTAATGTTCAGACACAGTTTATTCTTCACAAAGACTAACAGAATACTGAGTTTCTTTCTGTCTTTGATGTGTTTGGTAAAGTCTATTGATTCAAGAGTCACAGTTTCTTCAAAGTCTTTAGTCTTTCAGAAGTTTATAAGCCCTTAAGAAATATCAAAATTTCTGCAATGATTAATTATAAAGTGCAGTATTTTCTAACAGTTACAGATAAACAATCTGAATAACACAGCTCAGCATGTTTTTCAAGTTTTTATTAAATACATGCAGGGTGAAGAAAGGTGAAACCTCAAAAATACTCCATTGTAAGACTTTTGACCAATTATGAACCCCCCCAAATCTTTGGCAGTTTTTCAATATTTCTGGTATATTCCCTTCTGTTCTCTCCCAGTCCTAAAATAAGCACACGGTTTAATGATGCACTGTATTTGTACTGGCTGATTACAATTTAAACAAACTAGCTAAACTAATAGAATAGAAAACAATTTTCTTAGTCTTTTGATTATTCTTTCCTGTTCATGTTTACTTGTGTCGTTTCTGGAATTTGATGCTGTTTAACAGGAAGAACATTTGTAAGATGAAATATAAAAAGTATACTCTAGATATATTTAAAAATAAATAACTGGTCCTGTTTGTGTATGGAAAGGGGGGAAAAAAAGTATTTTTATGAAAAAACAATAAATTCTTTAAGAAAAGTGATAGTATAAATATATAAATTAAAAATAGATTTATGTGAAAGAACAAAAGTCGAACACACCCATAAACCATGACCATTTTAAAATCTAAATATCACATTCCTCTCAGTTTAAACAAGCAAAAAGAAGAAGAAAAAAAAAAGATAAGCCTTGATAGTACCTTGCAGCATATTACAGATGTTTCATTTAGTTTTAGTCCACAGCTTGTATCCTATAAAATAACACCTGCTGACAGAACAGATACAGTAGTTGTCTTCTAATGTCTTTGAAAAAGTCTAATGATTCCAGAGTCATGCAGTTTCTTCCAAGTCTTTATCTCCAGGTTGTAGTCATGGTTAATATAGAAAATTACATTGGTTTTTTTCAACTTTTCATAATAATAGTTGGAGTACTTATGGTGGTCTTCTGTAATAAATCCATAGGCATCCACCTAATATTGAGCAATACAGCATTTTCAGGTTATATTAATAAGGTATAAGTAATATATGTCTAATACAATTACAAACGACATAAAAAGTATTGTAGAGTACGTCCAGTGTTAAACAGCAACAAACAACTTGGAATAGAAAATAACTACTGTGTTTACTTACAATATCACACGTGTGAAGAGCCAAGAACAAAGCAAACGCTCCATTGGTCGGTCTGTATATTGCCCAATGTATTTCCTGCATTTGTTTGGATGGCATGAACCTGTTTTTTTTTGTTTAAACGGAGGTCATTTAAAAGAGATCTATCACACATAGGATTGTTGTATGATTAGACAAAGCGGTCACCATCACATAAATTTTACCTGTTGCGAATGTATCGAAGAAAGTCAGGATGAACAACATAGAATCTACTCTCATTAAACTTCCCTTTGAAATAGTTCAGTGGCCTATGGAAAAATACATGCATATTTTTATTTTTAAAATAAATCAGTATCATATAGTGCGTTTTCACCCCTTATCATGCTGAGGTGAAGTCACTGTTGCAATGCTATTCTTGTTTGGGACCGTTTGAGAGAGCTAGAGCTGGAGCCTGTACCTCACACCCTTGAATGACCCGTTGGCTTCTCGTCCCTGCAGAAGGCCTTGGAGCCACTCAAAGTCCCTCAGGCCTTCAGGGATCATTACATATTTGATACCCTATTCAAAAAATGTACTTTAAGTAAACGCAATAAATGCAATCTTGGTGATCACAAAAGACTTAACCTCATATCGCTGAACAGTAGTGTAAACTGTGTGGTGTAATTACTATTAAAACTATTCAAAATAATTCATTGAAACTTTACATTGTACAGAATATATGATTTTTAAGACAGAATGCACTGACCTCATCTTGTGGAATACTGTTAAATCCATACTTTTGTAATGACAGAATGTTGGCATATAAAGAAAAAGCTGTATGTACATAGACTGATGTTTTATTTCCAACATCCTCCTCGTAACCTTGAGTAACAGCCCCATTAACTCTGTTTCAGAACAAACACAGTCAAGACCTCAGATAGCTATGTTATTAGCATGCATTAAAGGAACAGTTCACCCAATAAATAAAAATTACATCATAAACTACTCACCCCCAAGCCATCCTAGGTGTATATGACTTTTTCTTTCAGACCAACAACGTCAGGTTTTTTTGTTGTTGTTGTTGTTTATTCTGGCTCTTCCAAAGCTTGGTAATGCTGGTGAATAGTGCCCATTATTTTGAAGCTCTGTAAATCTGCGAGAGCGCCGAGTTCTGGCTGACCTGTGACTGTTCTCTCAGACTGTGTTTGTCTGAAAGAAGAAAGTCATATACACCTAGGATGGCTTTTCATAAGTGAGCTATTCCTATAGCACAATTATTCCATGCAGTTGTCAACTGTCCTAAGCAATTTTTTTTACAAAGCTAATTTTATTTGAAAACTATGACTTGTTTTAACTCTTACCGAAATACATAATCATGGGAGTCTATCTCTTTTCCCATCTTTGAGTTATTGAGAATGCCACCAGCACCCACAACAGCACAGCGGATACAGCCATCCTTTGAACTTTCAGGCACAGGCAGTAATATTGAAGACTTAGGCTTTGGTATCAAATCCACTGCTTCTTTGACCACTTAATTGAGGGGAAAAAAACGTACATGAAAGAAATGTAAAGAGAATAGTTGGGACAGCAGGTCACCCAAAGCAATAGCTGACTGAAAAATAATATGTGCTGAAGATTAACTCATCCATCAGGCAATCCAAGATGTAGATGAGATTCTTCACTAAAGAAGACAAGTTTGTGTCTTGATTTAGCATTACATCATTGATTCACCGGTGGATTCTCTTCAGTGAATGGGTGCCGTCAGTTCAAGAATATCTCAAGTAATCCAAATTACTCTGATTAAATCGTTTAACTTCATATTGCATAACACCTTCTCTATCTCTGATGTCCTCTAACATCAAAATCTAGACATATTTGTTGAATCCCTTTTAGACTAAGCTTGTGACTGACCAGTTTTAATCTTTACCTATTTCTCTTATGATTCAAATGAGACTGGAGAGAGCAATTTTTTACAAACATGAAGCTACATTGTTAATAAATGGAGTGGAGTTGCATGGAATATTGTGATGTTTTAGCCGCTGTTTGAACTCTCATTCTGACGGCACCCATTCACTCCAGTGGACTGGTGAGCAAGTGATAAAAAGTTTCCAAATCTGTTTTAATGAAGAATAGCCTGAGGGTGAGTAAAGTTTTAGTAAATGTTCTTCTTTGGGTTAACTATTTCTTCAAGTTTGCATTTCTGAGACAGGTGTGTATCAACCATGTATGTGGCCTAAATACATATTTTACCATTTACTACCATTATTACCCAGAACTTGGATCTCATGTGAGTGACAGATCACTGCATACGTCATCAAAAAAATTTTTTTTCAACAATGCATTTATTTTTTAAAAACAATGTGCCTGAATAAATCTTTTATATTAAAAACTGCAAAATTCCATTTAAAAAATCTTAAAACTGGTGACTACAAGTAAAATTAACATTATGTCAGAAATGCTATCGATTTAAACATGAAGCCGTAATGTTTGTTTAAGCAAACAAAAAAGTCCCGTTTCCATTGTTTACAGTGCTAAACGCAAATGACATCAAGCTAATAGTAACATGAAGACATCGACCTGCTGCACCCCTTTCTCAAACACGTCCAGGATTCTACACATCCATATTAAGCCAAAACTTAAATTTGCTTAAGGCTATCACCATTGTATTTGTATTCCATGAAGCCGAAGGGATTGTTGAAGTGTGCTAATCGATTCCATTCTGTTATGTTGAGTAGACCTTTGTACAGCCACAGCTGAATGTCAGGAAGAACAGCCTCCTTGAACTTGGGATCCTCTGCGTTTTGAAGGGACTTTGGACAGGTCTATGGAAAAAGGGATTCCCCCCCCCACAGGATCAAATTGACTGCACTACTTCACAGTGAGAATGGTATGGGAAAAGAAGAACTTACATGTTTTCTTGCTTCACTGCTTCGCAAATAAACATCTTCGAAATCCCACACTGGAAGTTTTGTAAAATTTTTCTTATAGAGTATCGGAAGAGGTGTAATGTTGGTTTCTTGCTCAGTGGAGTAAACAAGACTTTCGGTTTTGTACAAATTAGTAGTTCCAAGTTGTGATAAAATGAATGTAGAAATGATGACAGTTTTGCTAGTTAGGAGGAAAGTATAGCAGAAACATAAATAAGCTTTTTGTGGTAATCCATACAGTATATCTAAATATCCAATAAAACAGTAAAAAAAATAATACAAGTAATTAGTATATTATACAAATTTATAATATTTGCAAAAAAAATATTTTCTTACCTGTGAAACTGTTCAAAGAGATGCATCCAAAGCACTAGATAGAGCAGCGTGCAACAAGTCAGAATCAGACTGAAAACAGCCCAAGCTTTCTGCATATTTCATGACCAATTTCCATCAGTCTGGTCATAATCATGTGAAAGATTCGCTGCTTTATAATCTACCTCTTCAAATTTATTACATCATCAACCAGGTGTTTATTTCTGGATTATAGTACGCCCATTGCTACGAATGTCATTATTGATCTATGGCCTGCACAAATCTATGAGCACAATTTAAACACAACTCATAAATAATCAAAATATAAAGCAAAAAAGTGTTTTCATTTATTAAAATAAAAATAACATACATAATTTGTCTATTTTTCATGCTAGTAACTTAAAAAAGCACAGTGTCAATATGTAAGCAGTGAGTATTATTATCTGATTTTGAATTGATTTTCAATTTAATTCATATTGCATTTAACAAGGATTTGAACTGACATGCACCATAATCATTACAGCAAGTGAAGGTAAAGTACAAATAATAAAACCATTGAATAATAAAACTGTTGAACTGTTGAATTGTCTAATAAACATTTCCCCACTGCTTATATTACGCATAATAATAACCAATAAATACATATATGCACATTCAAGTAAAAACCCAATCTTTTTTATGTTCAATGAAGTCACTGATTTCTCCATAAAAAGGTATTTGAATCTATAATCCACATTAACCACACTGTCAAACAGAATAGAGTTTAAGTTGTTCCTGTAAGTCACTCTCTGTCACCTCACCAAACGTGTCTTGTTTGTCTCTGAGCAGCTGGAAGAGGGAGGCTAACTGCTCTCGCTGAACCCTAAAACAAAACACATATACATTATTAAATACATGTCACAGATGCTCAGTCTGTGCATTATTTACAGGAAACAATGAATTGCATTGGTTTCTGTTTACATAATATGTGTTTGCACTGTGTATATTTATTATGTGTATATAAATGCACACATCCATGTATATATTTATAAAAAACATGTTCATTTTATATATTAAATATATTTATGTGTTTAAATTTAAATATGTACATTTAAATACTTAAATATTTTTAAAGGATATGCTGTATATACATATTAAATACACACACACATATATATATAATGTAAACAAAAGCTTTTTGGATGCGACTGATCGTGATTAATCGTTTAACAGCACTAAAATTATTAATTACAGCTGTGGAAAGTTTAGCGTACAAATATGGTACAAATATGCAAAAAAAAAAATGTCCAGCACCTGGTGAATTTTTTGGATGTTTAACAAGAGACTTTTGAAAAACTATGGCAAAACTGTCATTGATCAATATTGGGAATTAAATGCATGTGCATTTTTGAATCCAGCTGTTATTTTGTCTTGTGGAGTGTGATTTTTATGCTACTCTTATTACCATATTACTGGCATTTTAAAGATTCTCGAAGGTAAATCTGAACTGTAAATAGTGTTGAAGAGATTTTTGTTGATTTCTAATAAATATATAAAGCTGATTGCTTGAAACTTGAAGCGTGTTTTAATGCAGAAGCCGTCAATTTAATGAATGCAAATTACCTTTATTTGTTTAAGCTATTATTAATTGATTAAAACAACTCATTATGATTGATATTACTTGATATGTGCAATAGAAAAAACGTGATTTTTGGGAAAATAATTTTTTTTTATAAAAAGTTAAAAAACGTGCACAGTTTAATTTAGTTAAATTAAAACAATAAAATAATTTTACATCCTATCCAAATAATAAACTCACATTCAGACAGGTATGACATGCTTATCCGGGTATAAAGGAACAATTGGCAAACAGAAAACGAGAATAGCCTGAAACCTTCACTGTGTAATCATGATGACTGAGGTGTTGCAGCATATACTGTTTCAACAGAAAATATCTTTTATTTACTTATTTGAATAATCAACATATGGCATGTGAAAATGCAAACAAGAGCACATTTGTAAACATGTGAAACTACAATCTTGAAGTGAACCAATTGTTTGCACACTATTAAAGACAATTTATTTTAAAATGTTGGTTATAGGTGGAGTGAAAAGTTTTTTTTGTTTGTATGGTTAATTTATCATCAAGGTATTTGAAAGCAAACTACAAAAGCAAAATGCAAAGCAAACAAGGGTAAAACTCGATGAATCACGAAGGAGTGAACCATGCATTTTAAACATGATTCATTATATTGAACAAACGTGGCAGTAATGACGTTTATAATGCTACAAATTTCACAACAGTATTTTTTAAATTAATAAAGTAAAATAAAAATATCTAATCAGCCAGATCATTTTTAACAGTCATAGTAATAAGAAATGTTTCTTGAACCAAATCAGCATGTTAGAATATCTCAAAATTTTTATTTTAAAATACATTCAGATAGAAAATAGTTTTTTGATACTGATACTGGTTAATAATAATCAATTAATCATGATGAACTGCATCCAAAATAAAAGTATTTGATTACATAATATATGTGTGTGTGTACTGTGAATGTTTACTATGTATATATAAAGACGCACACACATATACAGTATGTATTTTAAAACTATTTACATGCATTTACTCTGTCTATATAAAGACACACATACAGCATATATTTTAAAAATGTTTACATGAATTTACACAGTACACACGCATATATATTTAAAAAGTTTTTTTTTGTTATTTATTTAATTGTTGGACAGTTTTAGTTTTTATCATCCATCAGGACTTTCGCCAGGATTGCTAAAATTACCAAACATTCAGTTAAGAAGAAATCACCTCCGCTCTTCCTCCAGTTCTTCCCTGGTCATCATCTTCTCAAGCTGGCGGGTCCTCAGCATCCCAGCCATGTACGTCAAGGGCTTCTCCTCAGCATCTATTGCAGAGTGGAAGGTATGGAGTGACAAACTTACTTAAATAACCAAATAGTAACTTGTGAATGTTTAAAAAAAGTTCATATTAAATTAGCCTTGTCAATAACATTTGCATTGGCATAGTTCAAGTTCATTTTTGAACCAATTTCATTTTATGTGAGACACACAGTTGCGTTGGACAGGGGTTAATGGTGACACATAGTTTGTGGGGCCTGAAATATGATTTCAGTCAAGGGGGTGCATGATGCATGTGTAACATTATGCAGGAAATTTCAACACATACATGTATTAAGCACTATACCTGTGAGGAAGCAGCAGACTTTTAAAAACAGTAGCTACTCATTATGGAAATAAAATACTTGAAAGTAATACCAATAAGGGCAAACTGTCTTTTTACTCACTTAGCAGTATATTTTAGATGTTTTTTCATAATTACTTCTATTGTCTTTGAAATATGCTAAATGTACTGACAAGCATTTATGCTATAATATACTTTTATGTAATTTCATTGAAATATGTATGTCATTTATTTAAATTAATTATAATTACACATTTGTAATGATGAAGTGGCAATTAGTACATTTGATATATATACATGTAATATCAGAATTGCAATCATGTACTTAAAATGTGCTTTAGTACATAGTCAACATATCAAAATAAGGCTTCTTTAAAATATGATAAAAGATTATTAAATAACGATTTGGATAAAAGCATCTGCAAAATCACTAAAAGTAATGTAAACAATGATTTAAAATGTACTTTTAGTTTTACATTGTAACAAAGTGTACATGTTTAAAATATTTGTCATAAAAGTGTCTCTACATACACTTAAGTAGCTTTTATATATTAGCATATACAGTTTTTTTATTAATATTTAAAGTTCAATTCCTATGGATATTGATTGAAGTAGTGTCTGTGAGTATGTTTATATTCGCAATCAGAGCATTTTCTACTATTTGTAATAATAATAAGTAATAAGACAAACAGGAAGCTAGTAAAAATGTTGTTGTTGTTACTATATAATCATCATTATTATTTTTATACCAGATGACTGAGCATAATTTCTCAGGGCATTCCTTATCCCAGACTGGAAGGAATCCTCTTCCCAACCAGTGGAGGTGTGAACTGGAGAATATGACTGGCAAACTTCGTCCACATTATCTGAGTTTGAGTCCTGAGGAGAAGATAGAAAGAACAAAAGCTTCATTAGAGAAACATTTCTTTGTTTTCATTGGTTTGCCATTTTCATCTGCCCTGTAAACAATTACAAAAACTTAAATAAAGCAGCATTAATCCTTACCTTTACAAGTTTGGTTTCATCTTTAAGGCTCTTTGCATTAGATTGCGGCTGAATGTTTTGTTGGCTGCTTTCATTATTTTGTGTTTCGTGACACTGTGAGGAATCTCTGGGAACTGGACCAGCTCTCTCCTTCACAGCAGTGCTAGTTTGATGGGAGCACTTTGACGGCGCAGCTTTATTTCTTTCCATAAAAACTGCTGCTACTATAATTGCAAGAAGGGTAAACAGCATCGCCGGCCAAAATAAATCTGAGGTTCCATCCATCTTATCTATGAAATAACTTTCTTAGTGTGCTTTAATTGTTAACTAACGCGGACGCGGGCGTTTTGTTGTCTTGTGACGCGCGTATTTTAAGAAATGTATTTTTCAACAACATGCAACTGTCACGACTTTATTAACTCTAACACACATGTTCGTGCAGAATTATGCACTGATTTTTTTAGAAGCTACATACAGCGGAAGTTCTGATTTCAAAATAAAAGCTTTGGAAACAAGCGGTCCAAAAAAACAAAACATTAGGGGGCAGTTTCCCGAGCAGGGTTTAAGAGTAGTCCTAGATTAAATTAAATGTTAAGAGCTGTCTAAACTGGAAAAGCTTGCACTGAGATATCTTAAAATACATTATTGTCATTGTTTGGTCT
>JAUCNO010000663.1:15586532-15620419 GCA_032353835.1 Enteromius viviparus
ATTTATTTTTGTACTATGTTCTTCATTTACCGTGTCCCTAGACTCATTTTCCACCCTGTTAGGATGTATTTCCTCGCCTTCCGAAATACACTACAATTCCACTGAGATACTTTTCCAAGAAGTGATATTGTTTATTTTTTCCCTGCTGGAATTTAACTGTACAAATGGAGGTAAATGTCACATCTTACTCCTAACTATTTTTAAGTTTTTGAAATGTTCTGCTGCTTGTCCCATTCTTAAAGTTCCATCCTATATTATGGATAATGTTTGTCCAATCAAAAAAAAAAAACCAGAACAAAATAAAAACATCTGACACAGTTTTAAACGTTATTGACATCTGTAGAATGTTAGAGAGATAAAATAAAAAAAGAGCACCCTGTTTTTACTGAATGTGGAGGAGAATTTGATTGATTCACATCCAGTACATCTGATACAGTGATTTTACATCACTGCGTGGGCATCCTTATGAATTGTCATTGACTTACTGTATCCAGAGAGCAGTGCTTGTGCCATCTGCAGTTAATCTGATGAGTCTCAATCCCTATTCAAGTAACCAATATAGCTTCATGTTGATATTAGGGTGTTCTGAATGATTGCTAGGAAGTGGCTACACAATTAACTAGGTTGAATTCACAGATTGCCTTCCCGAATGAAGTAAGCAAGAGCAAGAGTGTTGTTTTCCCATACAACAGCAAATGTGATAGTCTTTTTATACGTTAAAGGGATAGTTCAGTCAAAAATGAAAATGATCCTGTCTCTTACTCACCTTTGAAGTATGAGACTTTCTTCTTGGGGCAGCCGTGGCCTTACGGATAGGGAGTTGGACTTGTAACCCGAAGGATGCGGGTTTGAGTCTCAGGTCTGACAGGGATTGTAGGTGGTGGGAGTGAATAACCAGCGCTCTCTCCACCCTCAATACCACGACTGAGGTGAGACCCTTGAGCGAGCCATGCAGCATTGCTCCGGGTGTGTTTTCACTGCTGTGTGTGTGCACTTGGATGGGTAAAACACAGAGCGCAATTCCTAGTATGGGTCACGATAACTCGTCACTTTTTCACTTTTCTTTCAGACAAATCCAATCGGAGTTATAAAAAAAATTGTCCAGACCCCTCCCAGCCTTTGAATGGGTTTAAACGAGTGACAGTCGTTACACTTTGGAAGACGTGAAATACCATGTGTGTAATCGTAATAAAACGTCCCTCATAAAGATTAAAGTCCTCCTGTAGCGAATTCATGGGTTTTTGCATGATAGATATACATATCTAAACTTAATAAGCACTTTTCTGTCATGTCTGTTGTCTGTGGAAACCAGAAGTGGTCCCGGCGCCTGTGTCTGCGCTTCTGGGAAATGTAGTTCCAAGGGAAACAACGTTTCCTTACTTTAGCAAAGGAAAACCAGTCTCCTCTTGGCTTATATTAAAATATTTATATATAAACAGTTTAGGCTTACAGTCAGTGTTTGGTGCTTGTAGAGTACATCAGTGTCAGTCATCTATTATTTCCTCTGATTTTAGGCAATACTCATGGGTATTAGGGTTAGGTTTAGGTGTAGAGATATGGTCAAAACTAAAATTTTGGGGAAAAAATTGTTGTTCCAGGGTCAACAAAATATGTTGACATTCAAAGGCTTGGAAGGGTCTGGATAATTTTGATTATAACTTTGATTGGATTTGTCTGAAAGAAAAAAGTTACATACGCCTAGGATGCTTCAAAGGTGAGTAAAAGAGATTAACTTTTCCTTTAAGCAATATAAAAAAGCAATTCAGTTAGTATTGAGATTATATTTCGACTGATTTTGTTCTGTCTGCTAAAAAAAAAAATGTTCCAAACAAAGCAGAACAATTGCATTTCACCGTTTTGATTGAATTATGTGACTCTGTCTTAGTCTTGTCTTACTCTGTCTCGGTCTGGCCTTTGATAAGATGACAAAGTGCTCTTTTTTGGAGAACTAAGCCTTTAGTAATCATTGAACTGTTCTTTTACCATAATTTAATAGCCCTGGTTTGGCTTTGGTGGTCCTGTTTAGCGCCTCAAAACGGACCCACTCTCTGACAAATTGATGGTGTGTCTGAACTCTTTCTCTGAAACCCTCATCCCTCAACTATGACATTAAAATCATAAGGAGTGGGAAAAACGGTACTGTTTTTACCTTTTACTCCCCCTCTTTTTTTCCTAAAAAAAACAAGGCCACCCAAACAAAACTGTGCAACATTACAACACTCTATAGCATTCCTACAAACACAGAAAAAATGCGCCAACCCTTCTAATAAGCCTCAGCTTATGTCCAAGTTCCTGTTGTGTTTTATTCCTCGCCTCAGGAAATTTAAACAGGCTTGTAAATTTCTCCACCTGTTTGGAAATGTCTTTCATGCACTTGGTCTCTGTGTAGAATCATAAAGGAGGCAGCTATTAAATATATAACATTTGCTTATACTGAGCGCTCCTTCTGGGCAGAATGAGTCATTCCCACAGATCTCTGCAAACCATTCGTGTTATTTTACATCATGTTTACAGTCAATGTCAAATTCAGAACACACCTACTAATGACATGGGCTAATATTTGTCACTATACAAAAAATGTTAGATTTGGCCAACATAAATCATGTTTAATTGCTTGTCAAATGACAAATAAAAACTGATAGTAAAAAGAAACAATGATAATAATCAGGCTTGTATGTTAAACAATACAAAACAATGCAATGCATCTTGAATAATATTGTAACATAAAACTCATCTGCAGTTGTGTCTATATTGAAAAACAATTATTCAAATTTTATTTTATTTTATTGTATAAGCATGAATCATTCAATACAAAAAAAATATTTATTGTCTAGATCATCCTTTTGAGGAAGGGCTGTACTGTTTTAGGTGAATCATTGTCTGACATAATTCACCAGCTGGAATTTTGTTTTGCTTAATTAATAGGAGGTTTATGGGTAGTTTCATCACATCTTGTCTTGGTATCCTCAAAACTGGATATCTGTGAAATTATAACAATTCTATAACACGCCACATTCTAACATGTTTAGGAGTCATGGTTATATTTTTTAAATAACACCAAATAGTTTCATACAAGCAGTCAACTACCAATCACACACATTTTTGGCAGTTGTTATAAACTCAGAAAAATTATTTTCTGACATAAAAATGCAGCATTGGTTTGTTCTTTTCAGGGGAATAAGGTGAGAGTTGGTTTACGGTGGATTAGGAGAAATGTTTTACTATTTAGAACTTATACACTTTTTAAGTGTTTTAACATCTAAAATCTGGCAACCTTTGAAGTTACCACAAATTCAGATGTTTGTTCTTATTGTAAAGCATTCATGGGAGGATATAACTAGTGCTTTAACACAACTGAAAGGTAGGTAACCTTCACAGTATGCTTGCACAGTAAAACATGGGTTATTTATGTACAGTACTGTGCGAAAGTCTTAGGCCACTAGTATTTTCACCAACAAAAAATGGTTTTAAGTTGGTTACTTCTAACTTTTGCAGTATAGCGTGTCAGTTGGAAATATTTGCACAGTACTGTATGTCTGTACTGTATGTCCGGTAAGTTACTGTAAATTGTGAAAACTATTTATTTATTTATTTTGCACATCTAAGATATCAGGGGCTCTTTATTATGTAATCCAACCCTTGAACCTTTTACCGGTCTATTCTACTCTGACTGAACTAAAAATCTGCCTTCAATGAAACAGGAGAACTGAAGGAAACACCAGACCTCAAACAGTCAACCACAAACATTTGTATGGCCAAAGCCTTCTGAGTGAATACCAATTTAGTTCAAGGAAGCAATACTACAGAACCATTTCATACGATTGGAGTAAAGAATCTTTAAATTCTTTTTCCACAGACTTACTGGAAATGTCAAATAATGAAAAAATGTTGTACACATACATGCAGCATACAGTACATGGTTGCAATGGAGACTTCATATATGAATATTTAACACCCTTCAAAAGCTTACAAGTTTCACTCATGTTCAAAGGTTGTGAGGGTCCTTTTATATACTGTACAGAGAAAGTTGCAGTCAACACTAACTTTTAAAAATTATATTTATTTTCTTCAGTTATGTTCTTGGAAACTCTTAGCATAGGATGTTCCCTCGCCCCCTCTATAGCGTACACCTTTCCTTACACACTATGTAAGAGTGCTATATTGGTGAAGGCCAAAGCCTGTCCAGAAGCCACTGCAGGTCTGATTTGTTTTGGCTAGGCTCCGCTCTGACATGCCTGGGAAGGGCAAGGAAAGGAAATGGGTGGACCAGCAACTCTCAGCTCCCCCTGAGAAGGCCTGAGAGAAGCCAATGAGAAAGAGAGTGTGTTTTTTCTCTCTACTTTGAGCTTGTAAGACAGAGCCTGGGCCCATCTGGATCTAATAACCTAGCCCAAGCTGCTGCCCAACGAATTCAGACTAGATTGCCAGCCCCGCTCAGGGAACGCTGCATTGAGTGCGGTCACACTGGGCAAGGGGGGTTAGTAGGGAACGTGCCATGCATGTCAGCTCCATGATCCCCAAGCAATTTGTTCTCTCAACATTGATGAGCACCAAATGCAGGCCCTTAAGAGCACCCTTGGGTCTTGTGGTGGGTATAAGGCCTGATGACTGTTATGGTGCAGGTTTGCCAATGGTGGGCAGTGTAGCACTTTATCTCAGTCTGCTGTGGAAACGTGTTGATTGGTTTGTGTAAAAAAAATAAATCAATAAGTAACACTTTATTATGATAGTCCACTTTGCAACTAACTAGCAGTCATTAGAGAATCAGTAGCTGAATATCTGCTAACACTTTATTTTGATAGATCCACAACATACAACTAACTATAAGAAACTTTACAAGTATATGTCAACTTATTCCACTAACCCTAAAGCTACCCTAGAAGTCTACTCCAAGAGTTAGTAGACTCATTATTGAGTTATATGTGTAACCAACAAACAAAACAGTCAATTAATCTAAACTATATTCTTTAAATTTATATTGTAAAGCAGGGGTGCCCAGTCCTGCTCTTGGAGATCTGCCGTCCTTGAAAGTTCAGCTTCAGTTCTAATCACACACACATGGACCAGCTAATTAAGATCTTCAGAAACATGATATCTACAGAAAAGGGTTTGTAATGAACTCTGCAGGAAGATGGATCTCCAAGAACAGCCATCCCTGCTCTAGACTTGTGGTGCTCAAACTGTAAAATGAAAACTGAAATGACCTAACATCTGAATCTTAAGGAAGCCACCAAAATAAGTTTTATACATTGGAAAAAGTCTCAGTTTTACCAATCTGTACAACAATCTAAACGTTTAATATATTAGGGTCACTGCCCTGTTTAAAACATTTACCAAGCATAAGCTATTAGTTCATTGCACCCATCCAAAAAGACGAAAAAGGCACTAACTGTCCGCACTTTCATTTGTATCTGATATTTACATTGGTTGCTATAGGGATGACCTAAGTATCAACACAACATCAAGTTACTTTCCTTTACAGCACCTCAGTTAGCTGTCATTGTGGAAAGAGAGGACAGAATACTGGAAATTTTGACTCTGTCCATGCTATTATGACATCTTGATTCTGTGTGGGTAATGTGAACGCATGTAGTGTCTTGAATGTCCCAAAAAAGGCCACTTAAAGTCTGATTTGACTTTCTGAATATTGGTCCATAAAACAACATCAACACACGTTCATCATATCATATTCCTGGGCCCTTTTAGTAATGTCAGTGACAGAATCAAGACCACTCGAATCAAACAAAGTTCTTCGGCCTTGTCCCTTATGCACGGAGATTTCTCCAGTTGCTGTTGATGATGTTATGCGATGTAGACGATGACATTTGTAAAGCATTTGAAAGCATTTTGAGGTATTCCACAATCCTTTTCCGCACTCTTTCACAGATTGAAGAGCTCCTGCCCATCTTTACTTCTCAGAGACTCTACCTCTCTAAGACGTCCCTTTTATGTTACAGACCTGATATCAATGAACTTAATTAGTTACTAGATGTTCTCCCAACTAAATCTTTCACAATTTCTTGCTTGTTTAGCCTTTTGTTGCCTACTTGCCAATTTTTTGAGACATGTAGCAGGAATCAAATTTGAAATGAGCTCCTTTAATGAAAGAAGGTGTCAAATCTTTTAAGGGATCATATGATGCGATTTTTATTTTTCCTTTTCTTTAGTGTTGTAGGTAGCTGCTTCTGCATGTTTAAGCTCAAAGTCTTCCTCGTGAGGATTTATTTTAACTAAAAGAGAAGGACAGGTCTAAAATGCCTCATTAAAACATGCCTATGTTTAAACATGTCTACATCACGGTGTGGAATTATTTGTATAATGCCGTCCAATTGTTCATGCAAAGAAAGAAGGCATGGTTTCAGTAACACAGTAGTGTTGATTCAGCCATGTCATGTGTGTTTCTGTGCGATGCAAAATCACTTTAATTGTCCTTCCGAAAGTAGATGCAGTTAGGAATCATTAGGATTACTTACAACAGAACAGCACAACCCTGATGTTTGTATTTGTGCAATGCAGTTGATGGGCAACAGTTTTGTGAACCTAGGAGAGCACAAGGCTGGCTATGTAAAGGGTATTTCAGAAAACAAAAAAAGGGACTTTTATATGACAATCTGGCACTTATTCTGAATCAGTGACTGTAAATATGTTTTGTTATTAGTTTTAAGTATTAAGAGTTTTGCAGAGTTTGAGTGTTTGTGTGTTTTCTAAAACGCTTTTAAATCACAAAGAATTAAGCTTTTTGAAAATCGTAAAATGCACAAAGTTTCCTATGAGGCAGGGGTCTCATATTTAGTTCCTGGATGTCCGGAGCCCTGCTGAGTTTAGTTCCAACCATGCTCCAACACACATGACACGCAACAAACCTGATTCAATTGATCAGTTCATTAGTAGGGAGGACAAAAATTAACTGTGACTAATGAAAGATGCATTCAAAATGTGCAGTGGTGAGTGTACCTGGAACAGAGGAAAACTCCCTTTGTCTTGGAACACACTAAAAGATTTCTTAACTGATTTTAAAACCATGGGAGACAATAGAGATGGTTTCAACTGATTTGTAGCCTTATAATCCTTGTAGTAATATAGCCTTACAATGTGCTCTATAATATTGTGCACACTAGATGATTTAACCAGAGACCAAACACTTGTGGATTGTGGAAGCAATTTCACAGTGACATGAGATCTCATGGGAACTTTTGAGATCAAACGTGAATAGAGAAGAACAACGTGGAGGACAACCAACGTTGTCAGCCAGCTCTGCTTGCATGCATTCAGTGAAAAACAAAAAAAAAATTATGGGTGAGATTCCTTTACAAATTCTTTGTTTGTGGTTGCCAAGTTTCAGCTACAGAAGCATGCAACACCCAGAAAGCAGTGTTTGCTTGCTCTCATAGGCAATCAAGGGTTTTACATCAGAGGCAGCCCGATTGAAATATGTTTAATATTTATTTTTTGTGTTCAGAGATGCTCTGTCTCATTCGGGAACAGTTAAAACAATCGTAATTACAAACCACACATTTTTTTAGACAAAAAAAAAAATAAAAAATTTGCAACAAGCAGTAACATTGGGCCTCAAATTGTGATGCTCACTAAATGAATTCCTTTGATTCCATATAGATTTCAGACAATTGTTACGCCTGAAGTAAATGCAATCAATTATTAATCTGAACTCATTGTCTCTTTTCCTATAAAGGGAATCAGTCGTGTCTTAAGTATAAAGTTGTTGTCACAATCATCTCATGACAATGAAATTGTTTCATAAAATTGGCAATAAAAAACTCAATAATAAGTATAAGTAAGTAAAATAAGAATAAGAAGTAATTTACAGAAAATAAAGTATATTGGCATTGGGAGATTTACTTTAGTTTCATGTAAACTGTTGAGCAAATGTAAAGGACATTATCATGAAATGACCACAATGACAATACTGTACAAACCAGGCACTGTACAAATCTATGAATCTACAGTACATCACTTTCCTTTACATAGTTTGTTAATGTAATATAACACCATTAACAGATACAGAAGAGAACAGAGCATGCATAAAGAGTTATGTGCCTCTCTCTTTTCAGATTTTAATACTCACAATTAAAAATAATAATTACTGAGTATTTTGTTTTATCACTTTTAAGGTGGGTGGGATCATTTACTGGTACGTTGGCGGCAACATTGACTGTGCAGCAGAATGATAACATTTCAGACGAGCCTCGCACGAGGTTCAGGATTCATCATGTCTTTACAGACCCTTGAGACGATGTGTTTAGTAGAAGAGGCAGTGATAAGATGTTGCCCTGATAATCCCACACAGGCTTGCTGTGTAAAGAAAAACATTTGGAATGTTAATCCTTTCTAAATTGTTGTCGCTATGTAAATATTTATCATGGCAAATTTGGTGTTGTTTTTAAAAAAGACACCATTGCACCATTTTCCCAGGCTTCCCAGTGCATTATGGTAAACTGGTTGTGATCTGAATTACAGAAAATGCACAACATGCCCTGCCATCAAAGAGATGATGGTAACCATTACAGGTTTACAAATGAATTTTTTTAATGTTTTTTGAATTATGAGAATTCTTTACATGTGGCCAGAGATGCTGGGATATGCTCTAGCATATTTGCTACCCTACAGAGGATAATTTTCCAGTGCATGAAGTGGGAGTTTTAAAGACTTTATTCATCTCGTGCATATACAGGTAGGTTCTGCACTCAAAACAAGCAAACATTTTTAGTTGATGCCAGGTTTTTCTCTCTTTGGATGGGCCAACCCTAGCAAACTAACCAATCGATAATTGGGAAAGTAAATACATAAACAACATATCCAACATTTCCCGTTCTTGTTTGTCTTGCTTGCTTGTTGCAGTTTGAGTCACTTGTACCTTTCCCTGTCCATCACTCCACCCAGTGCCTCATGGTCATAACTCTCGTACATGTCAATTAACTCCATAAATAAACAAAAACAATCAGGCCAAGAGGTGTGGAAAGGTGAAAAGACCTTCTGCAAGCTCTCCAGATGGAAGTCAGGCCTGACGGCATTGGGTTTGACAGTAGACAGAGGAGGGAGTCTTGTTGTTTGAAGTCTCTGTAAGTGTTGGGGAAAGACTGAGGTGGAGAGGGTTGCGCCCAATAACGCAGGTGACTCATGGGATACTGTGGTTCATGGTCAGGTCAGCACAGGCATTTGGCTGCTCTGATAGCTATTGGGTTTGCAGCTGAGGTAAGAGAGGTCTGTGTGTGGCTGGCTTGTTCACAGGGGCGGCAGAGTAAACATAGCAGTGATCGCCACGGGAATGTTCCAGTATCTAATGTGTGATCTCTAATGCATGTTGACTAAACAAGTGTGGCAACACATTTAAATAAAGTTTCAGCTGCATTTAAAGACAATCAGTCATGTTAATCAGGGTTTCTGGACTTGCTATGGAGGGGGCTAGAGCCACGTATGTTGAGTAAATGCCTAAAGTCAACGCTGCAGTTTCAATCTTAAAGCCATAAACTGTGTCCCAAATGATGCATGACACACTATGCACTTATACAGTCTATGTACTATGCACTCATCCATGTAGTGTATGCATTTTATAATATTATTGTGTAATTAATAATTGGAGCCATTCCCCCTTTGTGATGCAATTAAGCAGCGAAGGTTTAGTGCTTGACTTATTCAACATTCCACACTTCATTTCTTTAATTTAAGTGCATCATCTGTATTTTTAATGTAAACCTTTTTGGGGAATTTTCAGTGTGAACACACTACTGCTTGGGAAAAGTGGTTCTGTAAAAGTGAAAATATGTTTTATATTTTTTATGTTTTTGCAACAATCAATTATGACACCCCAAAAACCAAGGACCCCTCTAAACACTCCTTCCATCTGCCATTCATGAAATGGATAAGTCAATGGGTTATAAATGAAGATACTCCATATAGGGGTCAGAAAAGATGCCAGGGTCTATTAGCATCACTATACTGACAGTCCAATCATAGCTGCACACGTCCACATCTATAGTCTTGTTGACTCACTTGTGCAAAGTTTTGAAATTCCAAGATGTTTAAAAAAAAATAAAACAAGACATGGTTTTCAGGCAGTGAAATTACATCCAAATTTGTGTCATGTTTTAGATAGATTTTTGTTTGAGTTCCAAATCAAATATAGCAGCACAAGAGAAGTTCATAAAGATTTTTTATGTTTTTTGAAAGAATAAGACCTTTTCACTTCTGTTCAGATAGCAAAAAAAACTTTGATTGTGTGTAAAGTTTAAGACAATTTGACAAAAAATAATGTACCCTAATGGGACAATGTCAGTTATAAATGATATTATAAATTCTCTCAGAAGATGTGTAATAGTGCCTGCTACACTGAAAAAAATAATAATAATAATACTCAATTGTTTAAGGTAAGTAGTTGCAAACAATTTATTTTAGCTACATAAAAAAAATGTTAAAAAGTTAGTAAACTAAATTTGTTTATTGAAATCTAGCTAAAATAAATAATTGCAATCCATTACCTTACAAAACGAGCACATTTGCTAAATCATTTTTTTCATCATAATGAATAATAGTCAGTGGCAGGAAAATTACACATTCGGTTGTGTCACAGCAATGCCCAAAGCATTGCCATATTTAATATTTTTATTTGACTAACAATTTTTTATTGTTTAAACTATTTTCTTCTAGCAACTGTTTTGTCGGTGCTGGGCATGTTAATCATTGGCTTGTTTATTGGCTTCTTTGTAATGGCGTCAAAAGACGCTTGTCACTGAATTGGGCTGTTGCTGACCTCGTTCTGATCTGTCTGCGAAACGGTATAAGACGGGAATGTGGGGGTGAGGGCTCAGGGAACAGAAATTATGACCATCAGCAGATGGATCAGCACTTCTGTGCCACTTTCCCACAGCCTGTCCTCGTCATTCTGGGATGTCCCTACTGATACTATCAGCTTGCAAATGTTTACTAATAATATCTGAAAGCCATAATAAAATCTCCTGTATTCTGTCATCAGGAACGTTGTTTAGAAAAGAACAGCAATCGAACACCTGAAACTTTATCCACAAGGCAAGTGCCAAAGCACAAAGTTGATTTGTTATTCCTGTGAAGTAAGGATACATCTAATAGATGTGGGACCATTTGAGCTCTATCTCCATGAGCTGATATAAGAGCTAATCTAAACAATGAACGCCCTGTAATTGAGAATAATAGTTCATTGTGTACCACCCACCACCACCCAACCAGCAATGTCTGACAATATCATTTAAACAATGAATTAACTTGAATCAAAGATGAATTCAAATGTGAGAATCCTACAGTATACCCCCTTACACCTCTTAAACTGACTAAAAATATATATAGACATTTAAATGTAGCAGTTTTTTATTAAAAAATGAATATCAAAATTGGTTCAAAATGTGCAGTTGTGCGAAGGCATTATTTAGATTCATTGCTGTACTTTGTTATATATATATATGTCAACTAATGACAATGAAAGGGAAATGTTATAAACACTTAATAAACATGTTTTTAACACACACACACACACAGGTTTCCATAATGAGGACATTTCATAGGCATAATAGTTTTTATACCATACAAATTACATTTTCTGTTACCTTAGCCTAAGCCTACACCTCACACCTACACCAACTTTTTTCCTCATGGGGACTAAAAAAGTTGTACAATTTACTGGTATTACTCCTTGTGGGGACATTTGGTCCACGTGACATTTGGGGACTTGTATACTGAACGTGGTTTATGGGACACTCCATAGGCACAATGTTTTTTTATATGGACCTAATCCAATTTTTTTATCCCATAACCCCTAACATGACCCTCAAAGAAAAGGAAGTTTCAAAGGCAACAATTAGAAAAATGTGAGTCATTTGGTTTATGTTGTAATACTCATCATTAGACTTATTAAACACACAAAAAAAAAAAAATCAATGACAATTCAGTTCATTAACAACTGATCTCAAAACAAAAACATTAAATAGATTTACTTATCCATTTAATAAAATTATATATACTGCTGTATCAGTATATTTAGTTCATGTGGCACAGATCATGGCTTTTCAGCAAGGTGTGTGTGTGTGGTTTGGTTTATACATACTTGTGAGGACTTACTGTAAACCTGAATACACAGACTCATGGGGACTCGTGTCATGGTGTGCACCTAAATCGAGGTCCCCATGGGTACAAAAGCACAATTTATTTTTATTTATTTTTTTACAGTTTTACAGTATAAAAATCCCTATAAGGAGAGTGTGTGTGTGCTGTTTTTTGTGGTTTACAGGAACACTAAAATTAGTTTAATGTGCAGTACGTGTCCGTGTGTGTGATTGTTTAATTTTTCCTGCATGGGCAATACCTGAAATGTTTGATCACAGTTGTTTATATGGGACTACTGATATAGTGCTGACTTCTGATATTGAGTTTTTAGATACTGTATAGAAACCTAGACAGACATCAAGACAGTGAGGTCTCAGACTGTCTGACAGCAGATACCTAAAATAAACAGGGGAGATGAATGAGTTGATTGATTTGCAGCTGTTTTGTACACATTGTGGTATTAATTATAATTCAAACGCATTTTCCTTTATTGACCACAGTATTATATTTGTTGAAAGTTGCACTTTTGATTACTTTTGTAAAAGGGTGGGGGTTAGTTGTGGTGGTAGTTTGGGGTTTTGAGGAGTTCACCAGACCAGGCTGCATATTTCAGCCTTTTCCTGTATACATTTTCATGAAAAAGCTTGCGTGTTTGGAATTGCATTGCACAGACAACACAAGGCCTTTGCCTATAAGTGCATGTTTGGGTGTCTGTTTGACAGCAGAGGTCCTTGCCTAATGTCAAGGAATCCATACAAATCCAGTGGCCCATCCTTTCCCTGTTTTTTTTCACATTGTTTTATTTCTCTTTAGCCACTAAAGGAAACCATTGAAAAGCTGCTTGTGTAGATATCCCAGCTCTCCACACATGGAACAGTAGGCCCGCTTCCAACATACACAGTGGGCAATCACCACTTAAAGCACAGAGCATTTAAAACAAATTTGACATCAGACCATTATGGATGCACTGAGATTGAAAACGGAGGTTTCCTGGCACTTTTAAATTTACTGTGGTTGTTTTGATGTGAAAAATCCTTCCTTCTGTCTCCTGAAAAACCGTATGTTGGAAAGAGCAGCTGAGGAACTGTCTGCTGTGGCATTTCCCACAGGCACTGTGTTTGCCATAAAGGAAGTGATACTGGCGTGTGAGGAATAAACTTTCATAGCATCTTGATTTCAATGAAATCCATCATATTCCAGCAGATGATCTGTTCCGTCTGTGGCGTGTGAATCCCATGGTTTCTAATTCCCATTTAGTAAGAAAATTAACACTGATAATGTTTATGCAAGTATTGATTATTTGACCATTTTAAGGGTTCAAAGTTTGGCTGTTTTACACTGACCTTTTAGACCCCGTTTTTAGAAGCAAATACATAATTCTAGGAGCACTGACATCCATTTTTAAGTAACCATTTGTTTATTTATTATCTTGCAAGCATCACTTCACTATAAGGTTTTTTTTATAGCACATGAAATGATCAGGTGATTGGCTTTAAGAGTTCTGTGTCAAGAGCTGAACTTTATAAAAACAGCAGACTTTTCTACAAGTTTTTCCATTTTTTTAAATTCAATTAGCATAAATTAAGTCATCTCTTGTTGTAAAGTCTTTCTTTGCTTTCACACATTTCCTTTGACCCATTCCTGTTTTGGTTTGATTGGTAAACATTGGAACATTTGCTTCCATAGTATTTGCTCTTTGTCTGTTTTCTTCGTTTTCTATTAGTTTCACCTGTGTTTTACTTACCTTTGTTTACTCTTTTTGTACTATAATTAGTTTTGTTGTCATTTCCCAGCTCAGTGATTTGGTTGTGTTCCTGTGGTTTTAGATATTGTTTAGATATTTTGGATAAATAAGAGTTTATGTTTAATGTATATATATATACAGTATATATATATATATATATATATATATGTATGTATATATATATATATATTTAAATCTGCATTTACATTCAAAATACAACTATTTCTGCAGTCAATATTCTGGACATTATGTGTTCTGCACATCAAAACTCTGCTATCAAAAATTAGTATTTAATTAGTTTATTTTATTTGATTCTGTCTGAAGAACTAAATGCATTTATGACATTCCAGGGTAGGTTGTTGTGTTTTAATGTACTACAGCAGTTACTTTTTAGTATTTTAGTAGAAGTGCAGACTTTTTTTACTAGAGGAAAACAAAAGGATGTCAAAGAGTTGAAATCTGACATGCTCAACGACCATTTTCCTAACTGCTTTTCCAAAAATCCACGTCAACACATTAAGAACATGCAAACAGGCCTTTTCTCCCAGCCAAGACTCAAACCACAGGCTTGCTAGTAGTGAGACAGCAGAGTTACCTACTGAAACACCACACTGTCTTGCTCAGTGTATTAAGTATCATGTTTAAACTAATTCTGTCGGCGCCGATAGCCCTGTGGGTAGTGCATCGACATCCAGCACTGTTGTGCTACTCCTGTCCTGAGCTCAGAACCAATCCCAATCTCTCGCTCACTTTGCTCTCTCCTATCCTCATACATCCAAAAGTGCTCCCACCTAGCTAACAGGGAACATTCTCGTAACTTTGGCTAACGTTCTCTAAAGGTTGTCATAAAGTTATCAAAAACCGTTTTTGCATAACATTAGTAGAACGTTTCCTTATCTGCAATGGATAAACGTTCTAAAAATGTTACCATTAGAGATGTTGCTTTACTTATTTGTTATTAAAACATTCTAAAAGCATTAGGATAAAAACGTTATCATTGAGTTGTAAATAGAACATTCTAAAAATGTTTGGATAAAAACATTATCGTGTTGTTGGTGTAACATTCTAAAAATATTTTGAATAATGTTCTTATAACCAAACAAAAATGTTAAAACAACGTCTAAAAAACGGGACGTTTTGAATGTTCTAAGAATGTTCAAACAATAACGTTTTTAGAACTTAATGGGAACGTTATGAAAATGTTTTTAGAACATAAAATAGTTAGCTGAGCACCTCCAAAAATATACTATTTTCAGTTCATTTTTTAATACATGAGGGGAAGACAGATGGTGGGAGTCTTTAGGATTACAGTTTTTGTTTGCTGTGCAGTTATAGTTTGCGTTTCAGTTCTTGTCTCTGTTTCCTCTTTCCCCCTTTCCTTGATTGTTTCCAGGTTTCTTGTTAGTCTCTTATCCTTGTGTATTTAAGCCCTTGCGGTCCCAGTGTTTTGAGTTGGTTGTTCTTACTTGTTTCTTTGTTACCTACTCTAGTTCATTGCTCAGTTTTTCTTCCACTTTTTTGATATTTTGTTTAGTAAAAGCTCATCTGCATTTAGATTCTGCTCTCCCTCATCTCTGAATGCACCCAAACATTACAGTAGTTCTTTGACAAATGTTTAGCGGTGACACCTCCCTCAGTGTAATCGGGAGCCCCTGTGCCAAACACAATAAAATGTATGACATGGGAACACCACATCTGTCTGGTTCTCCAATACTGGACAGTCAAGTCTGGAATGGGTGGTCTGAAGCGCACTGAGCCTGAATGTGTTTGTGTGTAGGCTATGTGTACAACACTGGAAAGTGTGCAGGGGGGAAATACATCAAATACACAGTGGCCTTTTTGCCTTGCATCCTGTTTTATCTTTCTCTTCTCTTTCAAAGTCTTGCCCTCTAAAAAAAAAAACACACGTTCACAGCTGGAAAACAATGATCCCGTGTCACTTTCCCAAACTACTGGCATTCTCTCCAGCTGACACCCTAAAGAGAATAAAGAAAAAAGTGTTTCCAGAACTCAGACAAGGCCTATAAAACTTAGTTTTAAGCATATATGTTTACTATTATCATATTTCTCTCTTAAAACAGTTTTTAACTTTAACTAAAACCAAACCACGGACAAGCCTGAATGTTTCTTTTGAAGTTTTAGATTTTTTTCCATGATAATGTTGGCATCTATTATGTTCTGAAAGCCAAGTCCAAACTTAAATTAATTCCAGAGACAACCTCACCATTATGTTATGAAGATACATTTCAAAGTGACTTTTCATTTGTTGCACAGTGACTAGAATAGGTTCTCATATGATGCCTAATTTAATTTTTGTTTAGATTGTTGTGCATATCTTACATACACCAGTTTTCAGCATAACTTACACTACATGGCAGTGATAAGTGGTGGCCTTCTGAAATGAAAAGTTAAAGTCCCTTCCCTTTATTTAGGAGTCCAAGTACATGAGGGTTTTCTTCTTATTCGTTTTCTTCCCTAATACTTTCTGATCATCAGAGACCAAAGACATACCAAACTTGTGGGATGGTCAGAAATCCCACCTACTACCTGATCACTAGGTGCCTTTTTTGCAAGCTAACCTATATACAGTACGCAATCTTAATGGCGTTATGAACTGAGAAATCTAAATTCTCTTCATCTTTTGACATACAAGTCTATGCAAATGCTTACTGGAGACCTTGAGACTACATCTGCCTCATCTAGCCAGAAACATAGTGAGCAATCAGTTCTCTTTTATTGTTCTCATTTACTGTTGTGACGACCCAAGAATTGTTTGTAACACCTTTCCAGTCTGCTACATGGGCTAATCTGAAGGAAAGGGAAGGAGGCTCATCCTTTGGCCTTCTACAGGAAGCTGCTGCTGACTGTATCCTATGCCTAGGTTGTCTGTGACCCTATAGTTGCCTTTTACTCTCCTGAGTTTAACTCTTATGGTCTCCTGCAGAAGAATCCAGCACCAGCAAAAATAATGCTTCTCATGCAAGGACCAGCATGGGATTCTGCTTGCTGGTCTTCAACATGGTATGCTGGTTGCTAGCTTGCCAGTGCCCATTATGGGAAGCTGGTTTGCTGGTCTCCAACATTTGAATCTGGTTGCTTGTTTGCTGGTGCCCAGCAAGGGATTAAAGTTGTTGGTTTGCTGGTCTCCAACATGGGATGCTGGTTGTTGGTTTACTAGAATTCAACATGGTGTGCTGGTTTGCTGGTTCCCAGTCTGTCATTGCTAACCTAAATTTTGCCAAGTGCTGCCATGACACTGTCATTTAAATTTTAGAAGAACCAGTTTTTAGTCTTTGTAAAGTTTAGGTTTACAAACTGTGTATGGTGCTTGGATATCATTATCATTCATCTATCATTACATCTGATTTCAGGCATTACTCATGAGAATGGTTAGGTTTAGGTGTAGAGAAATGGTCAAGACTACATTTTTTTAATAAAATGTTGTTTCAGGGTCAACAAAATATGTTGACCAAGGACCACGTCGAACTTGACAAAATCAGGACATGAGTCTGGTATACAGGTGTGCTGGTTGACCAGCATGATCTATGTTTTGAATGCTGGGACCAGCTTGAAATGCTGGTGTGCTGGTGGATCTTTTAAATGTTGGTATGATTCCAGGAAAACTGCAACAAAACATGCTTGCACCAGCGCAGTCTCACAGCAATTCATACATACTTTAAAAGGTGGTTAATTTTTACAAATTCGTATGACCTCACTCGTATTCATATGATTTTTGCTAAATCGTACGTATTTTACGAGTTGCCAGTTTGTATGAATATGCACCTCTGACCTACACCTAACCCCACCGCTAAACCTACCTGCCACTGGGGTAAGGCAAATTGTACAAAATTGTATGAGTAAGGTCATACAAATTTTTATGAATTCCTGTAGAACAAATTTTAAACCTTGTACAAAAACCAGCCCAGTCGCACGTTTTTTATTTCGTGGTACTGACACGATTCTTACTCGACTTTCGTGAATCCAGCACGAAAAGATGCATCCAATCGAATCATAGTTTTACGTTCGTGCTGGAGTTATGAAAATCATTAAATATTCGTGTCCCTGACATATGAAATTCATAGATTTCGTGCTAATTTTGTGATATTGTCACGACCAGCCGTGCCACTGGGTTGCTAGTTAATACATGAACTAATGTTAGCAAATGATTATTATAAAGTGTTATTAAGGTTTCTATAAAAAAAAATGCTGTTCTTCTGAACCTTCAGATTTCCCCTTTTTTGTAAAGGCTCTGTCACAGGAACAACCAAATTTTTATTTATTTTTTCTCCTGTCTGAGTGCGAAACTGACAATCAAAGAGACTTGGAAAAAAGCCCAAGTTTAACTGAGCTGATTTCTTAGAATAATGAAGTAAAAGTGAAAATAAAAAAAGTGAAAATAAAAAAAGTGCAAATCAGAATATTACAATGATTTCTGAAGGATCATGTAAATGGATTACTGATGCTTAAAAGGCAGCTGTAAATTCCCATAAATAAGTGAAATTATATTGTAAAATTGTAGAGTTTTTGCTGTACTTTAGATCTAATAAAGCAGAAGTATGGGGGAAAGAAATCTTTTTACTGCTTGTGTATAAAGCGCACACACACATACACACACGTTGGTTTTTGTGATTTATGGGGACTCTCCATAGGCGTAATGGTTTTAATACCGTAAAAACTGTATGTGGTATTGCCTTACACTGACCCTACACCTAAACCTACCCCCTACAGGAAAATGTGTGCCTTTTTAGATTTTCAAAAAAAAAACACCATTTAGTATGTTTATTAAGCCTTTTGAAATACGGGGACACTGGAAATTTCCTCATAAAACACCTTCAAATTGTAATACCTATGTCATACCCATGTCATTATACAAATTTGTGTCCTCATAAAGCACATAAACCCACAAACACACACACACATCTGTCTACAAATACACTACCTTTGTCTTTTCCCAGGAACAGCAGACTGAAGTGATTCTCATCTTTGACAAATGACCTAGTGTGCTGAGTGGCGGTGAGATCTAATGCACCTGTGTTTTCTGATCCAGGAGAAGGGGTATCTGACAGTTCAGACTTCACTATTGTGTTCACTGAAGGAATATGCAAAGTATCCTCCTTGCTGTTATCCGACTGAGTAGGGGACTTGGATCGATGACTCTCCGATTGACTATAAGTAGGAGACAGAGCCTGCATAGAGCCAGATGATTCAGACTGTTCTGGACTCGAAACAATGTGGTTCTCCAAGTCTCCTAAAGTGGAAGATGACTCATTTTTAAAAACGTCTTCATTATCCACATCAATTCCATTCACAATTTTTGGAGGTTTGAGACCGAATGCATTTGTTGTTTTCACTGTCATATCAGAAAGTCCCATTTCATTCTCAAAAGCAACCATGCTAGATATAAGAGAGGTTGGGGGTGAGGTGCTTGGAGACATCTCTGTGTATAAATGTTGTTTGGGTGTGTCCACATTCCCTTCTTTAAAATCAGTTTCGTCTTCTATTGCTTGCTCCATCTCATCAATTAGCTCATCATCATAGTTGTTAATGGTAGCTAAGTTCTTTTCATCAAATGACATATTTTTGTCCAAATCCTGAACACTGTCAGGCTGGGGTGTGTTAGGAATCTGTCCACCCATATGCATACGAATGTGCTGCTGCAGAACTACTGCATTAGTAAACTTTTTCTGGCATATGGGACAAGAGTGTTGTACTCGAAGAGGGGGCTTTGATCTGTGAACCCCAAAGTGAGTTTTCAAATTACCCTTGGTTGTGAAAGCACGACCACATATTTTACATTTAAAGGGTCTTTCTCCTGTATGGATGCGGTAATGCATCTTTAGAGCACTCTGACAACTAAGCACACGATGACAGATGACACATTGGTTGGGGTCTGTCATCTTTTTATCAATGTTTTCCACCAACTGCTGTAGCTTTGAGGTCTCTGATGTTTGCATAGAGTCCAGGAGGCCACCAAAAGGAAATTTGGGCTTAAACGGACTGGAAACCATTTGAAGGGGTGAAGGAGAAACAGCAGAAGGAGTATTTGCTGAATCTATGATCTGTGTTCTCGTGCTAGTTGTGGTTGTAACTGTGGTCGTTGAAATAACTTGGTGTATAGAAGAAGTCAATATGCTGGTTTCTCCAGGTCTGGTGGTGGATTTGAGTGGTAGATTAAAGGCTTCAGATTTTAAAACTGGAGGTGTGTCACTTGCCACACTAGGCTGTGGTGAACTGGAAATTTGTGCCATAGTAGCCTCAGCAATGAGGTGATTAGGAGACATAGATGTACACTCACTCGATGGCGGTGATGGCATTTGAGGTGACCTGCTTAAAGGAGTAAAACTACTTGAATCCCCGTAGTTTCCTATAATACTGGGTATTGTTGGAGGGAGTTGCAGTGCTATTGATGTTGGGATTGTAGACAAAGCAGGTTTGCTGTCCAGCCATGTGGTAACAGGTTTTTCTGGGGGCAATGACATACCATAAGGTATACCTGAGCTAGTTGGAACATTATCCAGATACTCTGGAACTGGATAAGGGTTCATTTGAATCTGAGGATACTTTTCTTTATGTCTCTGAAAATGAACCTTCAAGTTACCCTTTGTGGAGAAGCGATTGCCACAAATGTTGCATTTGAAAGGCCTTTCACCAGTATGGGAGCGAAGATGAATTTGAAGGGCACTGTCACTTCCAAATACCTTGGCACAAAATCTGCACTTGTGTTTAAAGAAGGGATCTTCTGAACTGGGTTTGGTGTCAAACACAGAGACGTTTGGGGGCTTTCCTTTGCGGTGCTTCAATAGGGCAGAAAGAGGATCAAGTGCATTTGTTGTGGCAGCAATACTGGCTAGAGGATTAGGGAAAATAACACTGCTGGATGAGCTGTGAGGTACGAGAGGAAGGCTGGAGGGGGATGTAAGCAATCTTCCATGAGTCAGTGTTTGAGGACTAGGTGTGTTTTTTGGAAGTGAAATACCACAACTTATTTCATACCCAGTTGCTGTGCTACTACTGGTGCAGCTACTGCTGCCAATTGATGCTGAGCATGGTGGCATTTGTGAAGGAACTACATTACTGCTTGTTGGATATAAGGAATTAATTGCAATGTTGTTTTTCATCCCAGAACTAGCCAGCTGGCCAACTGTCTGAGAAACACTACCACAGGCTACCTCAAGAGCTGTAGATAACGAGGCTGAGACCTGTCCATTGAAATCGGAAGGCCCTTTTATCGGAAGCTGATGTACTGGGGGTGCAATGTAGCCATGTACATGAAGCTGCCCCGGCATTGTAGGTATGTTGGAAGATGAGGTTACTTCTAAGGTTGCATTCATGCTGTGGTCTGTTTGATGGTTGACAGTGGTCTGTGTGGAGGACGGCTTATTTATTAATGCCACCTGGCTCCGAATCTGCTCTATCAGTTGAAGCTGGTGGAGCTGTTGTTGCTGCAAGGCCATAAGCTGGTCGAGGATCATAGGAATGGCCATAGTTGACACTTCACCAGCTAGTGCACCCCGGGCACCCTGAGAGAACTGAGCCACAGCCACACGGGTTCCATGCAGTGTTTCCAGTGTGACATTAGTGCTGGGTATAGTATATCCTGCCCCAGAAGACTGCTTAAGATCTTCAAGTTGAGGTAGGCATATGTCTGGCTCTGACAGTGTAACTTGATTTTCAGAATTTATTGGTTTCTCGGGAGACAATTCCACGTCCATGGGCTCATACTCTTTCTCCAGGACAACACCTGGTTCCAGCATCATTTCTGCTCCTTCATGACTTTCAGTGGGCATGTGGCTTTCCTCTATTACATCCTCACTGTCTGCCAGCTCACTGCTGCAACTGGGCATAGGTGATGGCTCAGGTGGGTAGTCCTGTGCTTGGTCTGAAGTCACTTCATTGTCACTGATAATCAACACAAGTGGATTCTTGGTACAGTTCTTCAGATGTTCACAGAAATCAGACCACTTAAAGAACTCAGCACAACACTTTTCACATACATGGGTCTCTTCACTCCCACTGGGGCTCTCATTTCCACTGTCAGAATCATCCAGTCCTTCACCTGACACTGAGAAGAACAAGACAATGAGTAATGATTATTATGATTATTATTTGCTCAATCAGATATGTTTTAACCTTTACCTTGATTATGTTCATCTTAACCACCATTCCATTTTTCTCTGTATAGTCAGATCTGTATTCGTGCAATCTATTTATTTTGAGACTATCAATTATAGATATTGCCATTTACAAAGGATTCAATGTAACTCGTTGAATAACCACAGTTCTCATATAAACCAAGGGCACTTTATCTGTAAAAATCAGGTCTCTGATTTAACGCTAACATAAACTTCAGATTTCATTAGTACTGTCAGATGTGTGATCTACTGTATGCTTTTGCTAAATCTTTTCACACACAGGGTTTATATAATAAATGTCTAAGTTATTGCATGTTTTGTTCAGTTGAGATGTGTCATACCAGCCCTAATTCATATCTAACTATATCTGAATTGTTTTAATGACAAATTTGTTCTGAGATTTTAATTATACAAAAAAATAATAATAGATAATAGATATGTTGTGCACTTACATGCATCACATGTTTCATGACAATTATCTGGTAATGGGCTTAGCTAGGAGTTTGGGTTGAGTATGAATTTCTAAATGTCTAAATCTTTATTTGATTGTACCTTGGGGGATATGAAATTCAATTATTGTGTATACTGTACTGTGAAATGAATACATATTTAAAAAAAATAATAATAATAATAAATCAAGAAGAAGAAGAAGAAAATTAGGAATATTTCATTTGTCTTAACAGTATTGACTGGAATAAAAGTATTATTATTATTGTTATTATTGTTATATATAAATAACCAAAGATAGATAATCAAGACTTCCCATACAATTTCAAAGAAAAAACTAAAATATTATTTAACCCCCTATTACTTTTTATACCTTATTACGTGTGTGTGTGTGTGTGTGTGTGTTATATTCTGCCAATGTTATATAATAATCTGTTATATTAGGCATTCACCATTCCAAAATGCATTTTCTTATGAACCATATATCATAGTTCAAGTTAAATTCCCAGATGAATAAATGCTTAAAATGCAACTTTTGTTTAGTTAAAAAACATACATTTAAATAGAAAAAAAACAAACATAATTTTTATGTATATATATTTTTTTTCAAGTCTCAAGTCAAAGTAGCTAATATTATTTTACACACATATACACTACTACGGTATACAATTCATAAGTGTCAACATTCACTGACTACTAATACTTCAAATATGCTATAATTTTCTTAATTGTTACTCTCATATAACATTTTTCACTTGAAACCATCATGCGATATAGGTGTCTATGAAAGGAGTAATGTCAAAAGAAAGCACGAATGAGAATGAGAGGACATGAATGAGAGACACTGAAAGGCGTTTCTAAGCTTTGCACCTATAGCGAATAAACTCTGAGTTCTTGTCTTATTTTATTTTATTACCATTTTCTAAACTATAGCGAATAAACTGTGAAAATGTGAGAAATGCAGAAGTTGTCTGAATGGTTTGATTGTATTCACCGTCAACATTTCTTACATTATCAGTTTATTTGCTATATTTCTCATGAAAATGGTAATAAAATAAATAAAATAAAATAAGACAAGAACGCAGTTTACTACTTATTAAGTTAAGCATTATTAATTAATACTTAGGACATGTGTGAGCCACCTTTCTCAGGTCAACGCAATATCTGCATACTGCATTTAATTTTTGACATCTATTGGCCACCCATGATGGTGCCATAAAGCCAAAGGTTAAGTGCATGCAGTATCAAAGCACTTTAAAGCAGCTCTCCTCAGGGACAATTGTGTCAGGTCAGGACCGACTTGGTGGGGGGACAATGATTGTTTCTTGTTGACACACCATTGAGTTCCCACACAAAAGGTTTTTTTTTTTTTCTCTTTTTTTTTTTCAAAAGCCAGGCAACCAAAGGAGAATCAAAATGAGAATTTCAATACTTGTGCAAAGAGAAACAGAGGAAATGTCTAAAGAAACACTGCGCTCATTAAGAAAAAGACAAAGTTGCTTACACATTCTTACTGGAAAACATTCCACTAAGTGAATGTGAAGTATGACAATGGTGTACTGAACATTTAGACCTTAGTCAGACCAAATGGTTAAATTCTCACAGCATGACCGATAGTGTCATTAGATTACTGTAATGGGGAAACAATCAATACTTCTGTTGCTAATCATATGCAGTAGAATCCAGATTATACATCAACAGAACACAACCAAACACCAAAATACAAGTCAAAATAAAATACTGAAAGAGTTCACATAAGTTAGTTTAATCTATCAATACATTTTTCACATTGCTTGTTTACTGCTTCACTCGTTGAGGTTGTCGAGTCATGAGGTCCTTTAATTTTGACATTAATTTTAAAAACGTAATAATTGTAAGTAATATAATATAGTCTATTAATAAACAAACAAATGAAACTAATTAATGTAGTATTAAATATGATAAAGTTTTTGATATTTATAAACTAGAAAATAAATGTTACACTACACTTCTGAGTGACTGAGCATGAATGAGCATGAAGCATGAAGAGAGATATAAGGAAGTTTTTCTTTATTTATTATTATTATTATTATTAATAACAACTAATTTTCTATTAACTGTTTTTGTAGAAAATGTGATATCAGAAATATCAGAAAGTTTGTGCCATGATCAATACACAAGTGAAACTGACACATTTCTTTCTTTCCTTTCTTTCCTTCTTTTCTTTCTTTCTTTCTTTAACAGTGATTTAGTGAAGACTTAATATATCAAGTATCATCGTATATATGTATATATATATATCAAGTTGAAACCAAGAAAAAAGTTTAATGGCAGCAACCCGTTTTATTTGAAGACATTTGGTTAAAAGTTTGGAGTGTCTCCGAGTAACAAAACATGCTTTTAGGATTCTTCTGCAGTCACTCACACTCACAAACACTCTCTCTCTCTCACATACAGGTAAATGAACATAAATTAGGTTTTGTAAGTGAATCTCTTAACTTGAACAATAACCGTTGCGTTGCGAATTTCTTAATGTGCGTTTATTAGCTTTGCTATTAGTTTGTCGTTGTTTGTTAGTGTAATATTTATGTGTTGTTTTAGCTAATATTTGGAGCCTGTCGTCTGCTATTTAATTGAAGAGCCACATTAAAAATAATAATAATAATAATAAAATAATAAATCAACATATTTCCAATCGTTTATATCTATCGAGGACTACAATAATGTAAATTTAACATAATCATTTTAACCTCATATTAGCTTTCCGTTTTGGATCACATGTTTTAAAATATAACGTCAGAAAAGTTTTTCGATATAAAGTCGCACCTGTCGTAAAAGCGAAAAAACAACAATAACAAAACAACGCAAAACGAGTTTAGTAAATTGCAAAGTAAGCGTGCAAATGTGAAACAACATTATGATTATTTTAGAACACTACTTTAGAATTGCAAAGAGTCCGCTGCTTATATTAGGCCTAACTTTATATAATTTTGTTTAATAGCGCACCACACAGTAAAGGTATAGCAACGCACTCACGGTGTTCAGGAAGCAGCTCGAGAAGTGAAGGGTCCTCGTCCGATCTCAGCTGCTGTGGTTTTGCTTGCTTCCGACGGGACATTCTTCCGCTGCAAGATCTTTCTCATTCATGAACATAAGCAGAGATCCGCTGAAAAATCTCAAAAAGTCAAGCTGCAAAATAACGGAGATGATCTGCTATAATGTGAATGTATCATTATGACAGTGAATGATACTTTGGATTGGCAGAGCTCCCGTGGGCACACTCATATGGAAATGAGGGACGGACTCCGCAATTTACTAGGCAACTTCACCTTCAAATCTCGCCATCCACCCAAAATCACCTCTAACGCCCAGAGAAAAAGGAGGAGGGTCAAATGTTTCCTTTGCTTCGTAGGGCTTTTCCTTGGTAGTTCATTTTCGCATGATTTTACTCTTAGCTTCAAACGGTATAAATGTATATTCCCAGCAGCTAGTGAGAGAATTCAGTGATACGGGTTGCTCCTGTTCAGAATAAGTTTTCTGCTGGTTCGCAGGTCCGCTGTTCCATTGACCGATACGATAAACGCATAATTATTGCATCCCTCTTTCTCTCGTTAAGAAGGAAAAAATGCAGTCCTCTCGTGTTAAAAAAATAATTAATAAAATAAATAATAATAATAAATGCCGAATTTTGACAACTAGTGCGCAAAAGTTTACAATAGTAAGACCCCACTCATTTTTAATGTTTATAGTAACACAAGTTCAATCGTATTTAAAAAATAAAGTTTTCGAATCATTAAAAGTAAATCGGTTTAAGATGTGATCCGTCGTATATGATTCGTTTCAAGAGTCTGCAGTTGGTTTAGTCTTCTATAAGCCCGTTGAAAGCCTCGCTCCAGGCCTACAAAACAGCTCGCATAGCCTAAAGAAGCTTCCGCGATAAATAAGTAAGTAATAATTATATTAACATGTATAAATATACAAATAGGCTATTAAGGAAAAAAATAAATATCCTATATATTTACTGCCGTTGTATCTGTAGTTTTGGGTTTACATTCAGCTGGGCGAAGCGGTAGCGCCAGGAGTTTGTTAGTTGTCGTTGATGGCGCTGGAGAGGTGTGTGTCCGTATATGAGACTGTGTGTCGTGTGTGAGAGATTTGCTGAATGCTTGAGTTTAGCCCATTGCGGAGAGCGACCGCTAGGATGTAGCAGGACACACCAGTTCACCACCACCCGTCATCCTATATGCTCAAGACGGCATGACCTGATAAAAAAAAATCTCCAACCTTCATCTTCTTAAGCTGCAAATATTGGTGTGTTATTGTTGAAATAGGGTAGTTTCTCCTACAGCGGAAAAATGGTGATAGATAATTATTATTATATAAAGAAAACACTCGCACACATACAGAGAGATAAGCACAGAGAAAGACTTGTGAAATATCGTGTATATATGAGCTTATCATTAATTGTTTTGTTTTCTGCATGCCTAATTCTTGTAATGTATTAGTCGTATCTGTTTGATCCTAATATTATTTTAATTTAATGCAGAGTATACTTTAGTATAATACTCAATTTGTACAATTTTATTACAATTTTGTACAATATTATACATTTTCAACTCTTTACTTTCCTTTACAACAGGTTCCCGCATAAGCGATTTTTTTCTTTCTATACTCCATCACCCTTAAAGTTGGGCCTGTGTCCAGAAAGACCTTAAATCTTCTATTAATTTATGTAGAAGACTAAATCAACCATTGATAATTGCAAGAGTATAGCTCAGGACAGGTCCTGTATCGATCGGCGTGTCCTGCTATGGGGAGATAAGAACACTCACCCTTTAAAGCAATATCATTTCTTTTGACCTATCTGCTCGCTACAGACTTATGATGAATAGCAGAAGCAGCTAAAGTCCTTTATCACGAGTGTATCCCCTTGTTGTAAAATTGATTATATTATAATATTATAACTAAAGATGGAACACAGAAATGTCAGAAAAATGAATATATTTAGGAAGGTTTTACCTCTTTTAGTAGATTATCTGTATTAGAGAGATGATGATGGAACCAGGCAAATGGCAAGGTAAAAGACAATCCTCATTAATTAAATATTGCCTAAACAATCGTAAATTGGTTATTTTATTAGCCTATATTGGGATTTCTAGTAATTAATTAACAAAATAGTTTTATGTATCTTATCCATATTTGTTAATAGCGTGCACAAATGCAGAAATTATTATTTGTTCTTAGTGTGAAGCATAGATAGGCGAGGGCTAGAACGGGGAGGGTCAGCTCGGCGGTTTAGAAGGCAAGCAAATGTGATTTAACGACTTGGTTTAAAGCTTCACGAACTGTTTGTAAAAGCAAAGCACTGATACTGTGTTTTCTATTGTGTCCGATGATTCTTTAAATCTCGAGCGATATATCAAATGAGCCCAGGAGTCTGAAGGCAGTACCGAACCGCGGCGTGAAGCACAGCAAAACGTTCCAGGTAAATTTGCATCCGATTGAGTTTTTATTTATTGAATGACTGACTGACTGATATATTGATGTAATCAGGGTTGTTTCACTGCACGAGTTATTCTGGCTCGCTGACATTTTCTGCACTTCACGAATACCAAAATGCCAGAGTAGCTAGTTCCATTAAAGCTTCTTTTGGTCTGAGCCACCTTTTTCCTAGAAAAATAGCAAAATGCTAAGTTTTTATGTATGACAGTTAGTTTACTTTGTGTGTCTTTGAACTACATGCATTTATTTTGTGGCTACATATCTGCTTTCTATTGTAAAAGTAAATTTTAATTAACAAGTTTTAAACATGCATGCATACATCGAACATGCCCCCCCACACACACATACAGATAGATAGAGAGAGAGAGAGAGAGAGCGCAAAGGGAGAGAGAGAGAGAGAGAGAGAGAGAGAGAGAGAGAGAGAGAGAAAAGATGATACTTTAGGGCCCTTGATCACATTCAGCAAAACTATTTAATTTCAGAACTCTGTTAATGAGGATGTACCAGAACATAAGACTACGGCTGTAGCCTACAGCTTCCACACAAAAATATTAACATGTGTTGTCACATATGTAACGGAGAACAAATTAAGTAACACGGCTTGTATTGTGATTCAGCATATGTTTGCTAAAAAATTTAGAATCATGACAGTCTGTCTTTATAAAGACCTGTTATGGACTAAAATAAATATAATATAAATTTATCATCAAAAAGGAGAATATAACAGTAAAATGTGATTGGACTGAACAAGTCAAACGTAACTGAAAAAAATAGAACTGACTAAATCAATTTGCCACTGTGAATTAACAATTTGCCAATTGAATTAACAAATCTAAAATTCCAAGTAATACCTGATTTTTCCGGGGGCTCCCCTGCAAGGGAAAAATAAATCAAAACTAAAATAGTAAATTATGTTTATCTGAAAGTGTAAGAATTCAAACACATTTTCTGTAAGGGGTAGGTTTAGGGGATAGAAAATATAGTTTGTTCAGTATAAAAGTAATAGAGTCTCTCTCACTCACACATATTTGTGTGTGTGTGAGTGAGAGAGAGCGAGAGAGAGGAGGAGAGTGTTTATGTGCATGATATTGAGAGATCAGAGAAAGATCAGGGACATGTGAACATGGCATGATGGCACACGTTAATTCAGTCTGCAGAGAAAAGAAATAATGTTGAATGCTGTGTAGTACTACATCTTCACAAAGTGCACTTCAAAGCACTAAATCTGTAGATCTGCAGGAATAATCTATATCAACTGTAAATAGGCCTGATATCAGTTTGCGTATCTCAATTCATAATGTATTATGAATCATTATAACAGTTATTTATATATAAAATATATGTATAAATAAGTTATTTATTTATTTAGTGAGCTAGCTAGGTAGATCATCAATATAAATAGATTAATATATATATATATATATATATAAATTAATATAGCCTACAAGAATATATTTTAAAATCAAATTTTTTGCTGTGTTTTTAAGCTGAATTTATAACAAAATGTTTTTCCATTTCAGATAAATACATTATTATTTTTATTATTATTATTAATTATAATGCATTTTGATCACAGGAGTAAATTATAGTTAAAGTTATTTTAAATAGTAAAATATATCAAAATACCACCTTTAAAACGTGCCCCTTTAAGACTTGCACTTCTTTTCATTCTTTTTGTATTCTATTTGTTTTCTTTTCATTTATTATACAATTAAAAATTGACAAAAATGTGCAACATGTACAATAAAAGCGATTTGTCATAGCACTTGCATTTTTCTGCTCTTTTTTTTTGGTTGCATTGTCTAAATGACTAAATGTAAACTAGCAAAACAAAAACAAACAAAACATGTAAAACACATATATTTACATACACATTAATTTAACAACTAATGTAAGGGTGTTCACTCATTACCTCTTAGTTTGTGGCATTTTTAAATATGAATATGAATATGCATACTAAAGAGGTAGTAGGTGCTTCAACAAGTAATGTTTATTTTTGTCATTTTCACTGAGTGACTGGAACTCTGCTGTATTCAACTGTGCAGTGAGCCTCTTAAGGGCATGTGTTTGTCACAGTATAAGAAGAAGTGTTTCCACATTTCAACTGCTCATAATCTGCATTAATTGCAGTAATTGCATGCTCCTAAGTAACCATGTCATCTTACAGTATGGCATATTGTTTCTATGGCCAACTGGGAAATTGTGTACTTAGTCAACAAATATATGGGTGTTACTGTATATTCCTGACTGAGATGAGGTAGTCAACCAGACTGTACTCTTAGTGTCAAATAACATTGAATACTTTGTACACAAAAACAAAAAACAACTACAGCATTTATTATTGTTATGACATCACTCTCTTATACCAGGATGGAGACATGAGGAACTTAGAGCAGGAAGAGCCAGGTGGCACCCAGTCAGCAGCCATGAAGGTGACCCATGGTGAAGCTGACAGAGTCAGGGGCCATGGTGGAGAAAATCCTGACAACTCCAGGGGACCAACCGATACTGGCGGAGTAGGTGGTGGTGGAGCCCGAGGCGAAGATGGAGAGTTGATGAGCCAGAGTGATGAAGCACATCTGGAGGGCAAAGGTGGAGCAGATGGCTCTGATGACAGAGGCAGAGGTGGGGATCTGGAAGGCCATGGTGTAGCTGAAGCAACAGAGAACCAAGGTGAAGCCAGAGTAATTGAGGAGCCTGACAGAGCCGGAGGGATGGAGGCGCAGTCAGGGGAATGAAGTTCCAAAGCAACGGATGGCTGACAACTGAGCAAGGTGGATGAGGGAGCATGGCAGAACTGACAGACTGACAGGCCGTGGCAGAAAGGAGGGACCTAGAAGCCATGGTTGAGGTGCTGGGTTGACGGACAGAGGCAGAGGTTTGAGGTGAAGAAAAAATGATGGTAGACAAAATACCAATGGTAGGCTTAGGATGAGCAGAGGGACTCTGAGGAAGTAGCAGCAAAGGGGCAAAAGATGGCAAGGCTGAGAAAGTGGTTATAATAGGAGGTGGCAGAAGAGGGAGAGCAAATGGGATTTCAGAACAGTCCAAAAGGGATGTGTGTGTGTTGCCCACCCAACAGTAACAACCTCCATGGTCATAGAAGTAGAGGCAGATAGTACGAATCACCTAGACCATTAATAAACGGCCACCTTGGCCAAAACAGGTAGTGCCAAGAATTCAGGGTAGACAGGCAGTTAAAAAATTGTCTCCTTAGCCAAAGGTAACAGTAAAAGTTAAAGAGAGTCCAGATGATGAAAGAAGACATATTCTCTCAGTATCAAAGTCTTTGCTTAGCTACAGACGCTTTTTCTTGTAATGGCTCATCAATCACAGCTTGCTTTGACTCTCCGTCCACAGTGGGCTCTAGGACATCAGTACCCACTTCACAAAGGTGGCAAAATCCCCCTGAAACCATCTCTAGACAACTGTGCTCTACTCACGAAGTTTAAAGATAGATATTTCCACAAATAGTCTTAAATGGTCCTAGTGGACAGCAGGGGACTCCATAAAACAAGAAAGAAAAACTGTAAATGATGCTCCGTAGAAGAAATGCACGTATGTGATGAAAATAAGGGTATACAAGCTTTAATACCTTCAAATAAGGTTATCCTCATTAGGTAGGCAGGATACACATACACAGGTGGCTTCAAGACTGGACCAAGATATACGGAATAGGCTCACACTTAAGTAGCAGGGGTGCGTTTCCCAAAGGCATAGTTAGCCTTCTATGGTCACAAATTCCATAGTTACTAGCATAGTTCAACGATTCAGTGTTGTTAGTTCATTTCCAAAACAATGCATCGTACTATGGTGGTTTATCAGCGAGTTACAACGTTGTTCAGGAAACGCACCCCAGAATAACTGATGGCAATTACAAGACACACCTGAACCAAATAACTCTAGGTCAGAGAACACATGCGAACAAAAACACAACTACAAGTCCATATGTGACACCAACTAACTAAACCAACCACAATAAAACTAAAACTGCATTTTTGTTGTTGTTGATGATGATAAAATAATAGTACAGTAGTTCATAATATAATCAATATTTGACAGCTGTGAAGTAAAAAACAAAACAAAAAAACGGCAACTACAACAAAAAAACTGCTGTACATATAATTTAAGCAGTTTAATACCTCTGTGCTACATTTTTGTCTTCAATAGTTTATTTAAAAGGTATAAATAAGGGATAAATAATTTTTATTTTTTGTCACTCAATTAATATGAGACCAAAAAGCATTAAGCTTAATTATAAGAGAATTTATGTTTTTATTACATTATTGTAATTATTATTATTATTACCCTGTCCTTAATGTAACTATTTTCGGTAGCAGCCTACGAATGCTTTTGTCATCTAAATGCAATGCTATTTGTCATGCCAATAAAGTCCAATAAACCCAATAAGAGAAAGACTGAGAGTGGGTGAAAAGACTGACAGAAAATGGTAAATCACTGTGAATGACAGGCAGTTGGGGAGATAGGGTTGTTAGTTTATGTAGGCAGCAGTCCGAGTTGACTTGAAAATTTTGATCACTTTAATTCAGTAAATTCAGAATTGGCTCTCTTCCCTGTCCAGTGCTTTTATCAAGGCCTTGTGTGCTTGTATTGATTTTTTATTTTCTGCCCAGGATAGAAGACAGGAGGCCGTGAATGAGGAACTTTTCTCAGATTGCTGCTATTCTCCAGTTTATTGCATCCTGTCACTGGTAGTTTCAGCTGATGTCCAGTACAGCAGTGCTGCTCAAGGCTGTAAAGTAGCTGCCTAACATCGCACAGCAGAGAAAAAAAAAAGAACACAGAGAGAGAGAAAGATAGAGCAGGCTCTGGTAATCTCCAAGACTTTTGTAATGTAAAACGTTTTATAATAATGTGAACTTTTCAAGATAAAAGTGAACCAATGAAAATGAGAAAACCGATTCACTCTGATAAGGGCTATCTCATGCAACAAATTCTGATCTTGAATATATGACTCATTTACCACCCCTCCTGTAGCATTTTTTTCTTAAAATTATATATGTATAGATATACTATATATAAACAGCTTTACAGTTGCATTTTAGTCTTAAATCTTTTAAAAGCATAGTTCAAATGTGTGATAGCAGAGAAATAGGCAGAGAGGGGGTGGAGGGTGGGGGGTAGAAAGGTTAACAGCAGTCCGATAAAAGATGTCTCCAAAACACTAATTAAAATTGACTACCCCCACAAATGCAGCACAACATGTTATCTCTGGCTAATTCATTTAGAGCCACTATCTCAGTGTGAGCATTTACCTTTAATCGTTAGTGCTTTAGTGCTCAAAAATGCTCTCTGCTTTTATTTCATTTTCCACACTTTCCCTCTCATTGTCTCTTCTAGACCTCAAAATGACAATACGTTTTGCTTCACTTTGTCTCCTCAAAAGAGAATGCTAATCGGATCAAATCAGCTAATGTTTTCATTCCTGAAGTGCTCTCCATGCCATGTCTACAAGATGTTTGGAAAATGTACTGTGGCTCATATAAGCAACATTTCTATTTATTAGCACAAGACATAAGCATCAGCTCCCACAGTGCAATTTGATTAAAGCCGAATATGCATAGTCTCTGAATTTAAAAGAAAAAATTAAACAAATAAAGAAAAGCTTATATTTTCTGATACTGGCCTGTCAAACACAAGAACTTCATTGACAGGCAAACAGAGAACAGCATTGCACATTTTGTATGTTGTATAAAGTATGTTGTTTAGTATGTCTCATGAAGTATAAAATAAACAAACATATGACAATAAGGCACTCTTATGAATGCACAGGGGAACCAAGAGTGTCACCAAATTACACATTTTGTTCAACTGAGAAAAGAAAAGTCATAGTCATAGCTTTGGGTGAGTAAATGATACCTGAATCTTAATTTCTGAGTGAACAATCCCTTTATAATACCAGGGGCCTCATTTATAAAGACTTGCGTAGAAACCATCCTTGATTTTATCTAAGAACTTTTCTGATTTGATCGTAA
>JAUCNO010000663.1:15631326-15642018 GCA_032353835.1 Enteromius viviparus
TCGGCCGGAAGTAGTAGGTCATCCGGGTACTTCTCGCCTACTGAATTTCGACTGCTACGAATTCGGACATACTACTCAACCTCGCATGCTGTTTTTCGCCTACTATATAGTAGGGTAGTAGGCAATTTCGGACGCAGCACATGTCTTGTTAATGTCACTGTGTTCCTCCCTGTGTGGATTTGCTGCTGCCCCGTCAGCCTTTTCATTGTTTGCTTTGGAGTTTTGTTATTAAAACTTTTTGCAGTTTTTGATCATCGAGTTCTCGGCTTTCTGCCTCTTTGAGAGGCTCATCGCACACACGCAGAGCGAGAGAGTGCTCGCGCTTTATGACAGAACAAGACATCAAAATAGAGGATGGCGTTCGCTCCCGCGAGCGTGAACACCCTTGCTGACTCCCGTGCTGGTCAGCGGACTCTTCAGCCAGGAAGCCGGCTCGCGATCCGGCGCGGACCGCCACCAAGATCTCCGGCCCAGCTCTACCCACGAGATGTGGCTTCTGTTTCGCCTCCGTGGCATGGAGGTTCGTGTGGGACTTTCCCGTTCCCGTGGGCTCCGCCTCCTCGCAGGAGGAGGCGATGAAGATACGGGGTATTTTCGAGCTGGCTTTTAAAATGGTGGCCGAGGAACCACCGAAGCTTCATTAATCTGTCCAGCCACTGCTGTCATACCCAGAGCCCGTTCCAGTTCCAGAGCCCACTCCAGTTCGGGAAGTCCCAGAGCCAGAACCAGTCCGTGACCCAGAGCCAGAACCGGTCTGTGACCCAGTCCCAGAGCCAGAACCGGTCCGTGATCCAGTCCCAGACCCAGCACCGGTCAGTGATCCAGTCCCAGTGCCAGATCCGGTCCGTGAACCGGTTCCAGAACCTGTAGCGGAGGACCCGCTGCAATGGCCCGATCCTCCAGAACCTGTGGCGGAGGACCCGCTGCAATGGCCCGACCCTCCAGAGCCCGTGGCGGAGGACCCGCTGCAATGGCCTGAACCACCTGAGCCCGTGGCGGAGGACCCGTTGCTATGGCCCGAACCACCTGAGCCCGTGGCGGAGGACCCGCTGCGATGGCCCGACCCTCCAGAGCTTGTGACGGAGGACCTGCTACCAGAGCGCCCCCTTGAGTCTGCCGCGCTGCCTGAGCACCCCCTTGAGTCTGCCGTGCTGCCTGAGCGCCCTCCAGAGTCTGCCGCGCATCCAGTGCGCCCTCCAGAGTCTGCCGCGCATCCAGTGTGCCCCCCAGAAAATAGTTTTAGAAAAATATTTTGTCTATGATATAATAATTTATGATGTAAATTATAAATATAAATATATACATGTAAATATTCTCAGAATATATGTGTAATGAATCGTAGGAGTCGTTCGGATCCATTTGCAGCTTTTAATAAATCCAGGTCAAACAGGCAGAAGTTTAGATACACAGGCAGACAGTAATATCTACAGGGCAGGCGGAATCGGAGTCAAATAAACAGGCTAATTGGTCAGGGCAGGCAGCGAGAATCAGAGTCCAGAAACAATCAAAATCAAACACGGTAGAACAAACAAGAATAAACGCTCAGAATTGATGGCCACGGCAAATCAAGACTTTGCGTCTAATCCTCGCAAAGTCAGCATTTAAATACCCTCGATAATGTCCAACACCTGTGCTGCGTCCGAAATCACTTACTTCCCTGCTATATAGTACGCGAAAAACAACATGCGAAGCGAGTAGTATGTCCGAATTCATAGCATTCGAAATTTAGTAGGCGAGAAGTACCCGGATGACCTACTACATCCGGCCGAATTCTGTAGTAAGCATACCATGGACACTTTCCTGTCCCATAAGACTCCGGGAGAGGAGGCGCCATATTCGAAAAATGGCGGAAATTGGAAACGCAGCTCATTTCAAGTGCAAGTACCTCAGAAAAAAAAACGTTGTTTATTGTGATTAAATTACACTTGTTTAACACAATCTAAATAAACAGATGACTTACTGAAAGTTTAAATTTTCGCACCGTTGTGACAATGCATGACACATGACAACATCAATATGGCGGATGTAGTACGTCCGAATTCCATTCATACTACTCACATTCATACTATATAGAACGTACTTATTTAACGGTCGAGTAGTATGTTCAATTTTAAGTATAGTACCTACTTAAGCATTATGCGATTTCGGACGCAGCATTAGTCTCCGGACTGTCATTTAGTTTTAGTCTTAGTTGTCATCTGAACTGTTTTAGTCATAGTTTTATTTGACTAAATAGACTTATACTGTAGATTTAGAAAAATGGGTTTAGTATTGTAATGCATTTATTAAGCATGTCACTAAAAATTCTAAGCTCATTATATGTTCCTGATGTACTGTCATAATGTCTTTATCTCAAAATAAAATAATAATTATATAAAAAAAAACACTTTTCATAAAGAAACACGAATGCTCTCCTCTTTTAAATGAAACAGCAACGTTTGGTTATACTTTATTTTGATAGTCCGTTTAGACTCTAACTACAAGTAACTAGATGTCAAATACAGAGTCCGTATGTAGTGTGTTGTGGACTCGTCAAAGTGACGTCTACTAATACTCTAATGACTGCTGGTTGGCATGTAGTTGTAAAGTTACTTACTGTTAAAATGTCTAAAGTGGACTATCGAAATAAACTGTAACCAGTGGTTATATAACATAAAAACTTGCATACAACATCTTTTATTCTTTTTTAAGCTATATTATTAATTTATATAAATTACATTTAGATACATGCTTATTAGGGCTATAACATGATTCAGTCAAGAGCAGTGAGTCATTTTCTCTCTTTCTTTTGTTCATTTTGACTGGATCTCTTCCCAATAGTCCCTCCCTAACCTTTTCATTTCATTATTGGTAAAACTCTCAGGAAATTTTCATCATTGTTTTTATCATTCAGGAAAGAGATTTTGTTGAACGAAAATGAACACTACCTTGCCACATATATGTTACAAAGTATAGGAAGTAACTGCATGTACCATTAATTCACTCTGAAATGATAACCATAGTCATAGACAGGATAAATATACTGTACATTTATGTACAATGTGTTGCGATTGCAATGCAATTTCTTCTAAAGCAGGGGTGTCAAGCTAAGCTACTGGAGAGCTATAGTTCTGCAAAGCTTCGGTCCTTCTCCAGTACACCTGCCACAAATAATTAGCTGATTAGCTCCTTCAGGTGTGTTTAGTTAGGACTGAAGTTAAACTCTGCAGGACCTTGGCCCTCCAGGAACTGAGTTTGAAAGCGTTTTTTGGGTTTGTGGCTTACAAAACTCAGCCATGAACATGACACTGTTTGGATAAGAATCATGGCAAAAACGGCAGAAGTTAGTTCTGAGAAATGTGGCATCGTTTATTTGCAGAAACCACTTGATTTTTTTACGATAACGATATAATAAATATATATTTAATTTAAGTTTGCCATAAGCTTTTTGGGGGTAACATTAGTCACACATACACACCTTTCCGAGCTAGATAGGCAAGCATCCCTAAAAGTGCTCCTCAACCATTTCTGTGTTAGTTATCTGTAATATAACCTGAAGTACTTCTGTGATTTATCAGGCATAGCTGCGTTTACTGTGTCCCATATCACACAGGTATGAATCATCGCGCCATACCCACCCAACTCAGAGATTTTCATCAGATTGGCAGCGCCACAAAGGAGCTTTTGTTTTGTTTCTAATTGACCGATTGGCAGGGGTGCTATTACTTCCTATTGCACACAGGTAGAATGCTTTCACACAGCATACCGTAGAGAGTTCAGGGAAAATAGAGTGCTGGTGCTTGACCTTTCCGGGGATTCTTGTAGCATATCAGCTTCCTTAAAATCCAAACCAAAGCTCAGTAATCGTAACAAAATAACACAAACCAACAAATAAACCGCTAGAGGCGGAACAGTACAACCTTGCAGAGATTCGCTCCAAATTAAGTACTGAACATCAAGCAATTGAGCAATGGATTATGGATTTTGTTTTGTGAATTAGTAGGGTGTTGCTTTAAAAACAGGGCATGTCATTGAGAGAATGAATGGATTGAAGGATGAGCTCAATAAAAACCCTCAATAAAAATGCATTTTATTTCTTTAAGTGTTTTTGATTGCCTTTTATTTGGACTTTATTTGGCTTTTCTTTGGTAATCAACATAATTAATTGTTTCTGCAAGCAGTTACATAACATCCACTGTGAAGAACAAAGTAACACCCTAAATAGACTTTTTCAACATTTAAGCAACTTTATGACTTCAGTCTTGAAATCATTAAAAACACCCTAACATTTTTTCCACACATGCTTCTTTAAAGTACCATCATATGTATTACATGCTTACTGAAAAAAAACTTAAAAACCTACATGCTCAAAATAAAGTCACTTTTAGAGTAAACACAGGTAGGTAAGCTGATACCAGAATAAAAGATTTTATATAAAACATTAAGTAAAATAACTGGGAGTAATTATATTGATGTAATGCATAAATCTTTGTCATAAATCCACTGGTAGCCTGCATATGAGTTAACTTCAAGTATACCGAAAGGACAGTTGGTATATATCAAGTATAATAAATTAGTACCTAAATCGGAAAACTACTAAAGTCAAAATATAATATATTAATAAATTAGCCACAATTTGATGTTTACTCAGCTCAGTTCAACCCACCTTATTTTGAAACCAGGAAGTTAACTATTTTTTATGTGCAAGACTTCTGGTTCATTGACCTCTTTAGGGAAATAACTAAAATCAATGTGTACTCAGAGTTCACTTTTACATTTACTGCATAGTCAAGTATATTTTCCTAAAATAAAAGAAGTGGGCTTATTTACGTATATTGGGAAGTTTTATAATAATGCAAATATACTCACACAGTAAGAACATGAAGGTTGTGAAACCTCTCTTTAACCAGTTTTAACCTACTCTTGTCACTGTAAAAAGTTTATTTACACTAGGTTAGTCCTTAAAAAGGTTCATTAATGTGATATGGTATTTATAAGCTGAAATGACAGTAGGGCATCCAATACCACTGCGAAAGCCTAATGGCCAATTTCAAAACAATTGCTAAATTCTCCTAACTGTGTCAAGCTGGGACTTAACCAAGCCTTTGCTTTCCAGATATCAGTAGCCTTTGTGACCATAAGCTGGCGCGACACCATCTCGTGTCACCTTGCATTCACAATGACACCCAGAGAGATGGTACTGCCAGGGGAGAACCTATTCATCTGATTTGTAAGTATTTGAGCTTAGCCACATTAAGATGATTTGGGTACTTTACACTGCAGCTCTGCCATTTGTGTCCAAAGCGGCTCTAATTTGTACTGTGCCACCTGCCGCGAGCTTTCCTTTCCCCACACCACAAAAAAAAAAATCACTTAATTATGTCATGCCTACATTCTGACATCACTGGGATTTAGCTACATAATGTAAAAGAAATATCTCAGCAGCTTTAAAAAGAGCCCAGCCTAATGCTAATGTGCACATGTTTGTACAGAACCAGAAATGCTGTTTTCAGTCTGCTGAGAATTTTGGCTGAGACTGATCAGAGAAAGAAGAGGGACCAGATCTGTGGTTTATTTTTGACTCCAATGCACATAGTTGACCACGACATGAAAAATGAGGAGTACGACTGGGCTAAGTTATGAAATTACACGAGACGGTAGACTGTGGTTTAAATACTGTCCAGACACGCCACAGTTTTGAAAGAACATAATAGCAGCGGTTTAGATTTTCTGTATGACACTTATTTTGTTTCAGGCACATCAGCATGCATGTCTGGCTGCATATTAGTGTTTAATAGGAAACAATGCTTTTCTATAGTTTGTTGCACTCACACAAGGCTTGTGTTACTCTTAAGGTTCCAGTTTAGAGTCTCTGCGTGACTGATTCTATTCCTCCAACCTGATCTCATGGCAATTCATACATATTTTACGAGGTAAAATTATATTATACCTCACTCGTACAAATTCATACGATTTCTTCTAAATCTTACTTATTTTACAAGTTGCCAATTTTATTCATTTGTACGAATGACCTACGTAAACCTAACCCCGCCCCTAAACCTACTCATCATGGGGTTCTAGACAAATCATACAAAATTCGTACGACCTCACTCGTACGAATTAGCGCGAATTTGGGACCTCGTACGAATTGGTCGTGAGACTGTGTCGGTTCCTCTGATCTCATGCCATGGCTAAGCTTCTCCTTTGTCAACACTGTTACAGTACCTCAATGTCGCAACAAATCACTATCTATGACCTGCTGACAATGTCCAGGTCCGTCATTCCCCACCACCCCTCCATCTGCCCAATCTTCTATCTCCAGCAAATTCTTAACACAGTCACCAGCGAGCCAATGACAAGCTGGTCACACAAGTATTATGTTTTATGTTTCTCCATTACTGTCTACTGTTTCACATGGAGATTGGGAGCATCGAGGCAAACTGAAGCTCACCAAATAATGGGCCCATTGATTTCCCAGAGGAACAGTTTTAGCTAAGGGAGAGTTTTGCACTGGGCCAGACTCAAAGGGGCTATTACCTTCTTCTCCAGGGCTGTGATCCATGACTGGAGAGTCTTAGCACAAGGAGAGTGAGGGGAACTGTCCTGGCACCAATTCACCCAAACCCAGGTACCTCTCTGCCATGTATACTCTTAGGCAAAGACTTTTGTTTAGCTTCTTTTAAATGTTTGATGAGGTGTCTGCACTTTTTCTTTTTTTTAATCTCTGAGGGTTTTTCTTCTGTTACTTAAGAATGGTGTTGTTATTGGATCAGCTTATGTTTTGCCTTTTTATATTTTGAACCAATAAAGGTGATGTGGTATGGTGTAAAATAAAGGTCCAGGTACTGTGGAGACAATTTAGATTCTGCAAAAAGTTCAACATGACAATAGTTTCATTATTCAGCTCAGGTCTGTTCTGTGTTTGTTCAGTTCAGATCAATAACAGTGTGAAGCTCATCACTTCACAGTGGGTTCAGTTCAACACTGTGTAGCTCTGCAAAAGGCAGCAATGTTGTTATTCAGCTTAAGTCAGTTCAGTGTTGATTCATTTCAGTTCAATACCAGTGTTGTTGTTAAATAATTTTATGATTCAGCAGCTCTACAAAAGAGACCGTGCCATCATCCAGTTTTATTCAGATCAAGATTTATGCTCATTCGATGATGTCACACAGTGCTGTTATATATATACATTTATGAAATATATGTATTTCAGACCCCAAATAAGCTAGGAACCAAACTCCATCGGTCAACAGAAGATAAACGCCTTGGAAAAATACTAAGCTCCGTCATGGGACCAGTTCTTCTCTGGCAGAGTTTTCTAGTTTAGCAAAAATGACTCCATGAATATCTTCACTGAGAAAATCAAAAACATCAGAAATGCAGTTTTTAATTTACAACCTCTGGCAGTGTCTTATGATTCAACGTTAATTATTGATTATTAATTATTGGTTAATTATTCAATAATAACTATAGTGCTTTACAGCTGTGGGACAGAAAGAGCTAAATAAACACTGCATCTAATCCATACCTACTAAATTGCTTGAAAGAGATGTTACCTGTAGCAGAAGAACCTCTTCTGAAACAACACTCTGTAAAATTATAAATGACTTGCTTTTAGCATTTGACCAAGGCTGGATTTTACTGCTAGTTGTATTTGATTTTAGTGCTGCATTCAACACTATAGATCATAACATCAACACATGATATCAATAACAAAATGATATGGTATTCAGGAACAGGCAGTTGGTCCAACCTGTCTGAACATTTCTATTTTGTTTATTTAAAAAGGAAATTATTATTTATTATAAATATTATAAGTTAATGTCAGTCAAGTATGGAGTGCCACAAGGACCTGTTTTAGGTCCGCTGCTATTTTCAATATTATGTAACATAACAGAATGTGCTAAAGATTTACATAATTTGGATAAACAGTAGATTTGTCTGTTAAGTTCAGACAAAACAGAGATATTACTTATTGGACCAAACCTGTACACAAAAGCACTAACATTGATTTGGCAATGAAAACTTTTTAACAGTGCTATTTCTTATAAATTATAACCCCTCCTTTAAGGAAAAATGTTCACAAGGCAAAGGTTATTCAACAATTCTGTCAATTTAGTCTGACAATTTAAAAACTATATACATGTATATTGTGGTCACTTAGTCTTCCGTACCCATGCTGCACTTGGTAAAATCAGGTTAGCGATCTCCAGCATAGTTTATTACAGTTTTATAGGAATCTTTTCAGATGTTGTCTTACTGTTGACAAATGTTTCTGCAAGGAGTTTGTGTGGTGTGATGCATGTTTGAATCTGTGTAAACAAATATCATAATTTTCAAAATTTGGTGTAAAAAAATTAATTGTTAACACTATTTTGATAGTCCATCTAAACATTATACTAAAATTACATACATTTAAACTAGCAGTCATTAGAGTATAGACTGTCTGCTTAATATATTCTAACACTTTATTTTAATGGGTCCACAACATACTACATACTATCAGAAACTTTACAGGTATGTGTCAACTAACTCCACTAACCCTAAACCTACCCTAACAGTCTACTCTGAGAGTTAGTAGACTTATATTTGCAAATGAATGACAATTAGTTGACATGTACAGTAGCTGACAAAGTTAGTTAGTAGAAAGTCTGAAGTGGACTATCAAAATAGTGTAGCCACAAAATTGTTACTGCTTGTTAAGCTTTGTTAAGCTTTTTCTACACAGCAAGTGTGAAAAGTCTCAAGCTTTGTTAATAATAACAGGATTGGGTTTGTTGCATCACAAATGCTCAGTTGCAGTGTAAACGCGGTGTAAGGATAATGTTGTTTGTGTCATTTTCATGAAGTGACTGTAGAAGCTAGTTAGTGTGCATGTGTGAAGCATGGGAAGTATGAAGACATGTACACACTGCAGCTGGCATTGAACCAAAATGCACCTGCATACTGAGTTTAGTGTACATGCATGTAGCACTGCTTTCCCGCTCTCTCTAAATGTCTCTGCTCCACTCTTTCTTTCTCTCCTTCTCACACTCTTTTTTTTCCACCTCTTTCACACCCATGTTCGCACTTTTACTCCGAAGTATCACTCCCTCACCCCTTGTCTAGACTTGCTGCACCTGTAGTACATTAATCTGCAATAGTCCTTGGCTGGAAAACAACTCCTTAACATGACAGCATGGACCAGCGACTTCACCACACCTTACCTTCTCCCTGCAGAGAGAAAAAGAGCTAAAGAGCTTGACCAAGCTTGACTTCTATTCATCAATGTTTCACAAATGTTCAAAATGCACTGGAGGTAGTACTGGTCAACTCATCTGAAAAGACCTCACCAGTATATGTTTTGTATGTATTTATATGTGTGATGAGACCTAGTGCCCGTCAATCTGAATTTGTAATTAAAAAGCTATAATTAGTTTGCAATTTAATGCTAAGTTTTCACGGTGAGCAACATGACATAAACCAGCACTGAGCTTGCCTTTTATGTAGGGTGGTTCTCATCTGGTTTTACTTGCTGTAGGATCCAGAATTTGCAGGAATTTTTCACAGTTTTCGAGGTTGAGGCATATGTCATGCAACATGCACATGTTGGCATCTGTATAATTTGGCTGCATTTCAAACAGTGACAAATTAATTTGTGACAAATATTGCGTAACCTTGTCACAAACAAGAAAGGTCACTACAACTTCCCCTTTTCCAGCTGTCTGCTACCCTTTCGGAAAAGATAGACCTCTACACTGTCAAGAACCACCACTGTAGACTACATCTGCTGTAGCAGGTGTGTCCTGTGGGTTCTTCGGCTGCACTCAAACACCTTTGTGTTCTTGTGCTTTCTGGAGCTTTGCCACATTCTCAGCCTGGTTCTCAGCATCTCCTGTCATGCATACTGACCGAACTGGCCTTGCTCGCCTGCCGGCTTGTTTACGTCAGTGTTAAATATATTTAAACGCAGCAGCACCTTCACTGCATTTCTGTGAGGCCGCAACATTCCCATATTTACTCCCAGGGCAGGGACTAATTTACAAGGACCCTATTTACTATGTACATTTATTGGGCTTGAAGAATGTTGATTATGGGACATGCTCAGTTTAATCTAGTTGTTATTAACAGCTGCTTTTTGCTTTGAAATTATATGAAAGAATCCCTTGGGTAAATCATGGAAAGATTTCCAAAGTGTTGTGGCTCTGAGTCAGGCGGCATGTGTAGCTGGAATCAATCATGCTTTTTTTTTTTTTACTACATAATATCCCTGCTAAAAAGACTATGACGGCTGGTCACCAGCAAATGTTGTACAGGACATCACTGCTGAAAACACTTGTTTAGACTAACATGGACTTCCACGTAGGTCAAGGCTGGTTTATGGTCTCTAGTTTTAAAGGTGCTCTATGCGATCTTGCAAAACACTATGGGTGCAGGACATACACCAAACAAAAAAAAACTTCGGCCAACCAATCTGCAAGAAGAGGTGGGGTTTAACGCGTGTTAACACGATCAAGGGGTGATGCATACAGTTTGAGATAAAAATAAAATCGAGCTAAAATCCTGCAACATTGCATAGAGCACCTTTAACTAAAGTGGTGTCCAGACCCAAACACTGGCCAATCACAGCACAGTAAATTCTGTTGACATCCAAATGCAGTACTCATCACTAACTAAGCATTAGTTTCTCATGACTTCATCATGTTTGTGGCCCCTCAACTAAAGTGGTGACTT
>JAUCNO010000663.1:15681122-15692138 GCA_032353835.1 Enteromius viviparus
GTGTTATTATTAATAAAGCAGATCTCTGGGGGCCCCTAAAGGGCGTGGGCCCTTAGAATTGTCCCAACTTTCCCCCCCTTAGCGGCGCCCCTGGGAATATCATACCAGTATTTGGGTCCAATACTGACAATAGTTATTATAGATTGATAAGCCGTTTTTGTGCATTCATAAAATATTGCACTTTTATGTGAAAGTGTCTGAAGCAAGTCACGTTGGACTGCAAAATTGAAAAATTTTTATGGACACACTGAACAGGATATGATGTCACACTCCAGGACTAGTTTTTCATTGATAATACAACACATTAATACATTCAAAATGTGAAAATACATAATCAACGCATAACACTGCAAACCTTTGCAGCTTGAATATATTTGAATTGCGGCAAGAGGTCACTCTTTAGGTTTGGATTGTCTGTTGAATCAGCATCGAACTTGAACTTGTGCATGTGCAGTATGTTGTTTTGTGCGATCTTCTCCCTTGTCTGTATTTGTACGAATTGAAATAAGAGGAGCACAAAGTGTGACCAAGTCTTAAATGTGATACTATCACAGTCCAGATGAATAGAAACTGTTAATTTCTGCTAAATAATTAAACAAGAATTGAAAAATGAATGAGGGATGTGGGAACTTTTTATGTACGTCCGTGTCAGCTCGATAGTCTGAATGAATTCTGGTGTGGTTAATGTTCTCAAATGTCTAATTCCTTATATAGAAAACATGAAACAGGGTTTCCAGACTACGGGAAGCGGTTCCCAACCCTCTTCAAAAGTACACATTTTGGACGTCTCCCTAATCAAACACACCTGATTCAGCTCATCATCTTGTTTCAAGACCTTTTTAAGACCTGCAATGTTGATGGGCTGCTAGGTGGCCCAAGTGAAAACAGCCACATTTCTATGGGTTTGCTTAGACAGATTTATTTGTCATTCACTAAAGTTGGGGGTTTGATCAAACCCCAACCCTAAGAATATAGACATCAAAAATAGTAATAACACCACCAACGTTAATCACAAAAATATCAGCCAGCAAACTAAGAACAAAGAACCAGTATTTAGCCAATATCTCATGTTTTAGGCATGGTGTAGACAGCATGCAATGGAGCAGCACCTCTTTTGTCAGTTTATTTTAGAGCATGCAGGCATAAAACACACTGGCTGGTTCTGCCGCATAGCTGGCGAGCATCTAACCAGCATTCTGCGGGTTTGTGACGAGCAAAGTTGAGAGTTACTTTCATAACACATACAGGGGACAAGACTGTCAGTTAATGACCATATTGGTCACACCAATTGACAGCACTGGCAGGGCAGTAGCTCATTATGTGCAATTTCTGGGTTCCTTTTACACATTCAATGAGAGGCAGAGGAATAAATGGATTTACAAAACTCACAGACTCGGGTCTTAAAACACATGTGTTATTACAGTGAAGATTATAGCTTTAAATCTGCCACTTTTGTCTCCTAATATAGTTGCTGGCTATTATTAACTACAACCTAGGGGTTGCCCAGAAAACATAGAGCAACGGAGCAGCAGATGTTGCTATTAATGACAGCACTGGAGGTATTCTGCTCTGATCACTTTAATGTCATTTTTGGCGCTAGATACTGATTTTTGTCATGCGGTTTCCAAATGTCCATGCAATATATTCTGAGCTGCCTCATGATACAAAAAAAAATGTTTATTCAGTTGCTTGAAGGTGACTTCATGCAAAAAAATATAAGGGGGTCCACTTGTGTTTTTATTAAGTTTTAACCTTCAGGCTTGTTGTGAGATCTGGTTGACAAAATAGGGGAATTCTGGGGGGAGAAAAGAGTAACTTCAGCTGCTTTTCCCAAGAATGCAAGTAATGACAAGTAATGACCACAAACGTCTTGATGGCTTCATGAACAAGCTTGACCTATTTGGTCACATACTACCTGGCGATATCCTCTGAACATTTTCAAGTCGTGTTAGTTATTGGGTTGTACGCCAAAATGCTGTCTTGCATTATTTGTCATCGCTTGAAAACACGAGGGGTTTAGGTTTTTCGAATAATTTGCAGTCAAGAAACCGCAACTGCATAATCCAATTAGGACATTAGACACGCTTGTGGCTTGCCTGTGTGATCCTGTAATATCCTGGCTCGCAGAGAGACCACCTTCAACGTACTACGCTTCTCTGGAAATGGAAAAAAGGAATGTTCAATACCTCAGCAAAGTGTATCTTTCCATTATAACTACATCCATATAGTGGCTATAATATACTTGCGATTTCTTCTTGGGGAGCTCAGACGAGAAAGCAGACTTGACTGTAAGTTTAACCTCAAATAAGCAAACAAGTGCAATGACGCTTCTGCAGAGAAGCTGACTAAATAAAATATATGATGCAAAGGGCTACGAGAGCCAAAAATACTGTCTACAGGTTTCACTCCAAGTACTAAAGGGAAATTCTGAACACATAACACAGATTTAAACAGGTGGCTGCAAAGGTCTGAGACATTTCTCTCGGGAGCCCTGACGAGGCATGAGTTCAGCATGTTTAAATGAACACAAACACAATCTTTGTAAGATGAAGCTAAGTGTAAGGAATCTGTTTACAGCAGCAATTTGACATCTATTGACAAGTTAAGGAACAGAAACTAGGCAAGCAAAGACTTGCAAAAGCATATTAACAACACCCACAGCCATAGCTTATTTTATAATGACAGTTTATCCCTCTGCCGTGTTTAAAACTACATGTGAACTTCATTCAAACCTCATTTCAAAGAAATAGTACATGTACACATTCGGTACAAACTTCAATCACTCACAACAAGTGACCATTGCTTACTTATTATCATCAAAGACAGACCAGTTAAACTAAAGCTTTATACATTTGACTGACAATGTCTACAACTTTAGTAATGCATTCATTGTAAGAAGCCCAAAACATGTGAACACAATAACTTCTGGCTACACAAGTTTAATTGCATGCTCAACGCAACGTACTGTAAGTTTTTGTTAATACAGTAGCTAATACTTTTTCTTTTTCCTGTCATGGCAGAGAAACTTCATTTCAAATTTTGTGCATAAAGCAAAACGTGTGCATTTACCCTTTATTTACTCTACTTTATTAATAGTTTATTATCAGCCGATAACCAGAGATATGTTGGGCTGTAAGAATTCAAGCAACTGCGAGCAAACTGACAGATCTCACAGAAACAAAACACAAATGTCATGTCTGGCCTCCAAGAAGTCTTTGAGACATGCTTCTATCTGAAACACAAAAGCTACTATAGAACTGGAGAGCTGCCAGAGACACTGAGCTCCACTAATCCCTGGGCTACTGGTGATGGCTTACAGCCCAGTATTTTTAGCCTTTTACCCAGAGTGCTGGAGGGCAAGCCTGGATGTGTGAGAATGGAGAGCAGTCAAGTATTCAGGCTTTTGAAAGATGAAGTCACCTCAGCTATGTGTGAGCTTTTATGTGTGTTCTTTTTCCAAAACTGTATAAATTTGACGGACCGCTCACAGTGTCTACAGTGTGTCAATAGAGACCAGCAATAAATCTTACATTGAAGTCTTATCGCTGGACAAAACTGGGCCTTTTTCAAGCAAAACTTGCCATTTTGTTATTTGCTAAACCACATTTAGTTCCAAAGCCATGCTCTGTTTTTCTTAAAGAACACAAAAAAGAGAATTTTTGAAGAATCCTCACCCAGCTCATTTTCATAACAACATGTTATTTATGGTACAGTACTGTAAGCCCCCCCCTCTCTGCAACTGTAAAATCTCACTCTCCAGTCAGCATATTTAAAATGGTTTATGTTATGCTAACTGGATTATAAAATGTTGAAATGGTTTCAATAACTATTTTTATAAGAAATACAACTGGAAAGAAGAGAAAGAAATACATAAATCATATATTTTTCAAAATCTTTCCAGCTTGTCCACATGCACATTGTGAAGTAAACAAACCGGCTGTTTAACTGGACTTATTAAGAACTTAACTATAAGGCTGACATATTAAGTGTTGCAAAACTTCTAGCAAAAAGACAATTACCTTTTTTAAAGTTAAGGTAGGACTACACCCAAAATAATCTGTGTTATTACATCTCTCATTGGTATGAATGATTATTATGAATAATTGTGTACTTGTCAACATGGCAGAACCCATTTAAATTCCTACAGGTTGTCACTGCTGTCAATGATGACTCTATTCAACATGTCTGGATGCTACATTCTTCTTCTTCTTATTATTATTATTATTATTATTATAAATTACATTGGTATTTTTTTCACAAACAACTCTTGTACTAAGTTCTTATTGGAAAACAGGTCATCAACAGAACATGTTTTTAGATGACCACTGTGTATGTGTGTGCATTTCAAAGAGAGAGAGAGAGTAATTTATGAACACAGAGCATGACTCAATATCAGATTGATCAGAGAAGCAGCAGTAGGAAGGACACAGAGATTTTGTGTTGGAGATGTAATGGTAGAGTCTCTCTTATTCTTCCAAATCATTCTTGAGATCCACCTTCCCAGAGAATGTCATCCCAGCCCTGCTTTTACACACCTGTCATTTTCAGGTGAACTCAAAGACCTTGACTGACTGGTTAAAGTTTGTTTGAACTAAACATTGCAGGAAAGTAGGGTTATGTCTAGAACTCCATTCTTTTAAACTCTGCTGCTTCAAGGTTAGTGGGTCTCTACAATTATACTGTAATTATATACCCGTCTGCAATACAGTATGAGATAAATTCATCTCACAAAAAATGAGTAAGTTGAAATGCATCTGAACACATCTGACACATGCAATTTAAAGACAGTGCGCAGCCCTTTGTTAATATTCTTTAAAGCAGATGAAATGATAAGGAAAAGGCAAGTGCATAATTAACAGCTAAACAGTTTAACTATCAAACGTTGAAAAAAGTACCAACCAGTATCAACCCACCATTCCAAACAAGGAATGTCAATATTACGAAACACTGGTCAGCCACAACATTAAACTGCTGAAAGGGAGAGTCATTGATTGCATCATTACAATGGCGTCTGTCAAAGATATATATTCGGCAGCAGGTGAACAGCCAGTCCTTAAGTTTCGCATAAAAAATGACAAGGGCCAAATAGTGATGGCTAAATAACTGGCTCAAAACATTTCCAAACTGCCAAGTCTTGTGGGCTGTATGCCGTGGTGAGTACCTACCAAAAATGGTGCAGGGAAGGACAGCCAGTGAACCGGTGACAGGGTCATGGGTGCCCAAGGCTCACTGATGCACGTGGAGAGCGAAGGCTACCTCGTCTGGTCCGATTACACAGAGGAGCTATTGTAGCTCAAATTACTGAAAACTTAATAACTTAATGCTGGCCATGATAGAAAGGTGTCAGAATAAACAGAGTTCCCAAGATGACCACCACTGAGTTGGAACATGGAGCAATGGATGAAGTTTGCCCGGTCTGAGAAATCAGTGCATGTCTTGTTTACCTGAGGAAGAGTTGCAGTATGGGAAGAAGGTAGGCTGGTGTGTTATGGTTTGGACAGTGTTCAGCTGGGAAACCTTGGCACTTGTGTTATTTCGAAGTACCACCTACCTAAAGATTGGTGCAGACCACAAACACCTCTTCGTGGTGTTTCCTTTTGGCTGTGGCCTTTATAACCCCACTGCAAAAATAGCTTAGCAATGGTTTGAGGAACAAGAGTTTAAGGTGTGGCCTTGGCCTCAATCCATTTGTGTATCGATAATTTGTTTAATCCAATCCATGCAGGCCTCACCTCACAATCTACAGGATTCAAAGGAATGGTTGACTCACCCAAGCTATCCATGTACAGTACATGCCTTTCTTCATTCAGATGAACATGGAGTTATATTAAATAATATCCTATCTATGACTCGATGCCTCAGCACATTGACTTAATACTGGAAAGGTTGCTTTGTTATTGTGGCTTAAATAATGTATATATAAAATAAAAATAGGGCTAACACTTTATTTCCACTGTAGACATCCTACTAACAGTAACTTGGTAACTACCTGTCAACTAGAAGTCATTAGAGCATCATTCTACTAACCTTAAACCTACCCTAACAGTCTACTCTGAGAGTTAGTAGACATGTAGTTATGAATTGATGAGATTTAACTGACCTGTAGTTGACATGAGTTGCTTATACTGTAGTTAGTGGAATGTCTAAAGTGGACTATCAAAATAAAGTGTAACCAAAATAGTAAGTAAGGTAACAAACACGAACACGGGAAATGTGATACTACAAAGGAATGTAAAATAAAACTAAGGGTCCATAGAAATATGGATGCTAAAAAAATACTTGACTAAAATCCTTATCATAAAGATAGACATCACAATGTCTGCGCACTGAGTAAATGTTATAACTGAAATTACATTTTATCTTATTTCATATTTTAATTAATACTTTTTGAGAACTGCTTACTCTTGCCTTGAATACTCTTGAATATGTTAATATTTATATTTTAATAAGATGTAAATGCATATTATAAATCTTATTGTGAACTATTCACCCATGGCTATGATTTAACATTAAAATAACCAACCTTGTAATATTTTTATTCAAAATGTCACTTTCAGTAAAAACGATAGATTTACACTGAAACGTCCAGGCGATGTATCTGCTGCCCAAAATGAAATCAATATTATCCAGCTCTAAAAAGTAATATATGTTAAAGATTTTAGACTTACTGTAAAGCTTCTTTTAAAAAAAAAAAAAGTTGTGTATTGTGAAAAGAGCTATACAAATAAATTTGACCTGACTCATATTATGAGTCCCAGACCATTTACATTTTTTATTACAGGTGGTCACATACGGCTTGAGATTCTCACAGCACTGGTGTGTTATCTTTAGGGTTGCATGATTTTTCACCACTTGGCTTTTTCCATCATGCTCTCTCACAAGAGTCTTTGCTGCAGTTCTGTCACTCAGCGCTCTGGGGCTTGTTTGCCCCTTTTTTATTACTGTCAGCACTTCATATTACCCGTGACATAACCGTCATATGCATTTTCCGTGGCGAGGGTTGAACTAAAATGGTTCATTACACACTCTGGAAGTTCTTGCCAGGTTCCTTAACGTTGTTGTTTGTTCTAAACTCTGTTGGTTGTCTGTTCAGCATATTTGTGATTAGATCGTATAATTCAGTGTTTATGAATAACTGATGAGCAGCGGAGTAGATTTCAGTAGACAAAGGGAAAGCAACACCTCTACATGGTATTGCAGTAAAGCAAATTATGCCCTTGTCTAGTTGAACACTAATGTTACTGCATACCGACAGAACATAACTTCTCACATGTGGCAAGAAATTAATATTGTGAGTTTTGGTTACACGTCACTTGAGGTGAGTATGAGAGCATCAGGTGACTCTTCTCTCTTTTACCTCGGGTAAGGAATTTCACATTAACAGTAAAAGGGCAATCAAGGAAGTAAATAAAGTGCAAATTGGAGGAAGTGTGTCAGCTGATCAATCTGAGTCTCTTTCCGTATAATAGAGTTACAGTTAATATAATAAAAAAGCAGATACCGGATACATTTACTTCAGTTCCTTCTCCTCGAGAGTTTTTTCTGAATTGCAACTTTCCACACCGCTGTGTGCAAACCTTTGTCATTCTCTCTGTCCACTGCGTGACAAATGAGTGACATTCCATTCACAAGCTCAAGATCATGACCTTCCGTTGAACAGTTCTTTGAATGCACCATAACGGTAAGCGTTGCATGTGAGCTATGAAATAGTTTGGCTCACGAACAACATGATGTCAGAAGAGAAGAGATCATCTGGGAAAAGAAAAGGCTCCCGTGGGAGAGGAAGTGTCAGTGGATCACATTAAAAACCTGATGTTGTTCGTAGTATGGGATAGAGATTATAGAAAACAGATGTGAGGAGACACAGTATAACTAATCACACTGAAAATCCTGACAGTTTGAGATATGGACTACTAAACAAAAGTTCGGGAGGAGCTTGTTTATCATCTGCTTACATCACCCCCATGACCTTCAACATCCTTTCAAATATTTAAAGTTTACTTAGATTTAGCGTTACACTTTAACCATATTCAAAGACAATATTATTGTTATGCATGTCTCCAACACTCTGGATTTCATTTGTTTAGTTCTTGTTGTGGCCAGAATACACTACATGATTTACAGACTTAAGCTGACGCTAGATGATAAAAGTGTAGTATCACTCAGATTTTAGCTTCAGTCAGAGAACTTAGACATATTTGATATTTTCAGCCAGTACTGTGCACGTTGTTTTTAGTTGTCTTGCATTACCTAACAAAAAGGTGCATGACTCTGACTTTGTTGTGATTGGAACAACTTAAAAGTCTGGTAGTCTGTGATCATCGGTCATTTCAGCTTTGCCAGAGCTACACATTGTGTACACCTGTGTGTCATTTTCTTCCTGTCTTGTATATTCCCATGTAAATATAGCTCTTAATTTAATCTCTTCTCTTTGCTTCCACAGCCACCCAATGAGAGAAGAGCGGACCTTAAAATGGGTCTAACAGCAGTACAAATCCTTCTCCTCTCACACTGGGATTGCTCCCTCGAAGACCACACACAGGATTTTTTAGATCTGGCCCTCCATCCACTACACCACTGACAGCCTCTGCATGTTTTTTCAGGCATGGCTCAAAGCTGAGAGGAGAGCATGTCTGCTCAGAGTTGGCCCTTAGTGAGTAGTTGGACTGGGTGTTCATGCATTGTGCATCCGGCTTTACAGTATTTGTGCGAGAGAGAAAAAGTGACTGCACCAGTCTCAGCTCATGCTCCTGAGCTCATCCAGCCTCTCCCCAAGCCTGCAACTGATGCAGAGCCTCCATGAAGCCAGAGTCTATTCCCAGCATGGAGCTAGAGCATTGGTCTCAAACTCAATTCCTAAATGGCCACAGCTTTAATCAAACACCTGATCCAGGTAGAACTAGAAACTTCCAATCAGGTGGGATTTAGAGCTGGTTGGAGCTGAACTCCAGGAGTTGAGTTTAAGATGCCTGAGCTAGAGACTTCCAGTGGCAGAGCCTGATGCCATGTTCACCTCATTCAAATATTGGTTTCACTTAATTTTGATGTTCCCTTTAACACATTCTGTTGACTATAAATAACGTTGCACCTGCGTATCTACTCATCTCATTAGACTGGTAGGGTTACAGTTAGAATAAGTTGAGATGTATACTTGCAAATTTAGTTTCTAAATAGAGTTAGTAGAATGTATAAAGAGGACTATCAAAATAAAGTGCAAACAGCTTAAACTTTCATCAAGTTAACATATACTTGTAAAGTTTCTAATAGTCAGTATGTTGTAAACCCATCAAAATAAAGTATTAATCAGACAGTCTACTAATACTCCAATAACTGCTAGTTGGCATGCAGTTGCAAAGCTTATTAAATATTATGTACTAGTCCATTAAAATCCCTTAATTATGAATCAGTTTTTTCACATACAGGCAGCTTTTCAGTTCACTAAATGTTAATTGATGGACTGGAGTAATTGCATCTATACTTTTGCATCTCTTTTTTTAGTGTGCACTTAGTGAGTTTATAACTTTTAGTGCTCATAGTAAATATCTGCAAACAACTCAGTGTCACTGCTTTGGTCTCACCACAAAAACAAGTCCTGAGACACACACACATGCATAAATCCTCACACACACAAGACAGTTAACAGTCTCGAACACAGACAAAGCGAACTTGCTTTCAGCGAGTTTGGGCTTGCTGGTTGTGTGGTCTCTCGGCTGGCAAGTAAGGGTCCCCCAATTACTTCAAATGCATGCCAATCATTCCCCCCAGCTGTTGACCCCAAACAAAGCCTTTTCTCAGACACCCCCCAAACCCCCAGCTGTCTACCACAGAAACCCAAAACAAAGACAGATGTGAGGAAAAGTGTGAGTTACTCGCACAAGCCAAACAGAAACCTTCGAGGAGTCCATTCGTGTTTCTGATTTGGCTTGGAATGCATTTTTCAATTCTCTGGACAAAAACATGGCAATCCTAGCCAGATCTCAACAGATGTGTCAGCAAGATGGATTTAGCGTTAGTCCATGATGTTCGTTCAGACGGAGTGTTTCAAGATGCTTTAATGACATTTCAAACATCACAATGAATGTTAGATACCAGAGAAAGACAGCGAGCGGATCGTTTTTGCACAATATCTGCTCAGTGTCAGCGAAATGAACCTGACCCTCCAACCCTGAGCCCGTCTGAGCTGATTTTGTTGTCAGAGCAGCTCCTCCAGGAGGTGAGGGACCCGAGAAACACTCCACTAGAAAAAGAACACCTCCTCTGTGGGTACTGAAAACACCTCCTCCTACTCCAGGGGTAGGAGAACATGGATGGATTTCAGGTTGCAGTGCTGGAGTCTCATCTAGAGTTTGTCTGGCTTGACCCAGCAGTAAAAAAAGCAACAGTGGTAGATCAAGCCAAGCAGCAGTGGCAGCCTGTTTTACATCTTTCCGCCCCCACGTGTGGCAGCCAAAAAACCCTAATGACTCCTTTCATAATGATCACGCTCAAGCAAATGTTTACCTGTCGGGTGCGGTTTGCGATTACTGGTTTGACAGGTGGATATACCATAAGACTTGCTCGATGTGTTTATTGTTTATGAGTTTCTGAATTGTGAAGGACTTGAATTAAGCAGAAGTGATACAGGTGTTGCATATTATGTTAGGAGAGCAGTAACTGGTTAACATTTTATGTACTCAAAACTGTACTACGTACATTTCTACTTACTATTAGACAACATTTATTTTATATATTCACAGGTTTTACAACACTCTGAATCTCAGTGTGCTTTAGAGGTAGTCTCCCATAAGATGCATTTAGCCAATATCTTTCTGCCCTTAAAAGTAACAAAACTGTAAAAAAGTAAAAGAGTATCCATTCAATGACAATGCTTTAATCAAATATTTCTTATATATTTTCCATATATATATATATTAATTGCATCCAAAATAAACTTTTTTGCTTACATACAGTATCTCACAAAAGTGAGTACACCCCTCACATTTTTGTAAATATTTTATTATATCTTTTCAAGGGACA
>JAUCNO010000663.1:15698256-15719035 GCA_032353835.1 Enteromius viviparus
AAAGGCACCGCTGGGATTCGAACCCAGGATCTCCTGTTTACTAGACAGGCGCTTTAACCAACTAAGCCACGGCGCCACCGCTGAACACTACAAAAATACGACTCTTGAAGACTGTAAGTCTTATTTAGTTTATTTAGCATAGCATGCTCAGACTATTATTTTTTTATTTTATATTATTACGTAACACAAATTCGACTGCTACAGCATTCTACTATAGTTCTCGGCTAATATGTGAGTAATAATAGAATGCGTGATCAATTGCATTATTGTCCTACTGTTCCCCTGTCTCCTATCCAACCATGGCTTCCCCCCTTCCATTAGTAGATCTGGGTATTCATATAAAAATTAAAAAGAAACCAAAAGAATTGTCAATTGGGGATGTGGTGCAAAACTACATGCAGCTTCATTTCTCAGACCACACACTCATGTTCACAGATGGCTCAAAAGATCCAGGAAAAGGTTTTGCTGGTTCAGCAATATACATACCATCTATGGAATTATGCATTAAGAAAAGAATCCCAATAAGCAAGGCTGAAACCAAGGGCAATTGCACATCCGTGTGGCAGGAGTATTGGGATGGTAATGAAACAGGGAGACATCTACACAAAATCCAGGTTGGCAGAGGAAGAGTAGCTGGTAGAAATAGTAGAGATTAAGCTATAATTACACGATTAAGAATCATTCATTGATTCATACTCTTATCAGGGTTGTTAAGCAAAACATCTAGCCATATATATCATTACATTCTAAGTTTTTTAAAAGGAACTGGGCTGGCTTCGAGAATATAAAACAATTCAATACAATCCTTTTTTTATTATTCATTTTTTCTCTTTCCACCCTTTTCCTCATTTAGTTCTTAGTATTGTAGAGTAGCTTCCAGTCTACCTGCTCCATAATCCAACCCTTTCGGTGGCGGTAATGCACCTTTCCAGTTGGTTGGAAGAAGAAGAAGTCGCGCGGCGATGGCGTCAGAACCGGAAGCGAGTGCTGTGCACGCGTGTTGTTTTCCGCAGCTGTGATAAAGTTAGGTTTGATCAGGGTAAGTTCAGGTTTACTATCACGTAAATATCTACAAAACTGTGGTAACGACACTCTAATGATAATAGGATAACGTTAGTCACTGTTCTTCTCAGTGGCTGTATTTGCTCACAGTACTGAACACAGCGTGTATCAAATGTAATCATTATTTTACTGTAGTAAAAATGTACTAACTTAACCATCTTTTTTTGCCCTGTTTATCGTAATTTGTATAACCACAGTAATACCTCTAAACTATGGTTAGGCTAGCAAAGCGATATTTATGTTATGGTTACGATGGTTTAACTACAGTGAAGGTGGTGATGGCGAGTGGCGTGGGCAGCTTGTGTTTTGCTCAGAAGACCGTTCTGGCCCCGATGGTGCGGGTGGGCACTCTGCCCATGAGGCTGCTGGCCCTGGACTATGGAGCAGATATTGTGTATTGTGAGGTCAGATGAACATTTATACAAATGCATGTTACACTCCGTTTCAGTTGTTTTGCAATTTGATGTAATGCAATCTGCTTAATCTGCACATGGTCTTGTGTATTTCAGGAGCTGGTTGACATCAAAATGGCCCAGTGTGAGAGAGTGGTAAATGGTATGTCTGTTTCATAAGGACTTTATTAGATATCATACAGTATGACTCTCGGGTTCATTTAAGTGTGTTTGAGCTGCTTTTATCATTGCAATTTGCTTGTCCTCTACACTCCGACCCGCTCACTACGTTCCTCTGATTCTGGTTTCTCGCTGTCCCTCGGTACCGCTTCGCTTCAATGGGGGGCAGATCTTTTTAGTGTTACCGCACCTAAATTTTGGAAGTCTACCATTCTAACGCCGTTCTGTTTATAATATCTCAGAATTTAAACCTTTACTTAAAACACCTCTCTACTTGTCCTCTGCATGTTTGTCTCTTAGGTCTTGTTTTGTATTTCCAAGATTACTAAAACGTCTTGTGTGTCTTCAGATGTTTTGGAGACGGTTGATTTTGTTGCTCCAGACGAACGTGTGATGTTTCGCACCTGCAGTAAAGAGGAGGGCCGTGTGGTCTTTCAGATGGTCAGTGAGTGATGAGTTGTGTGCATTTCAGATTGAGTGCATATTATGACTTTATAAAAAAAAAAAGTTAATTTGAAAACCCAAACTGATTTTGCGCTTGTGTTTTCAGGGAACGGCCAATCCGGAGAGAGCGCTGGCTGTGGCTAAACTAGTGTGAGTGGTTACGGTCATCGTGCTTTGAAACAACACGTATGGCATAAATTGCTATAAATGAACGTGACTTCATTTAAAATTATTCTATATTATTTAGAAGAATGTGCTTCTCAGTAATGAGCTCTAAATGTGTCCACGTTTAATCTTTGTTCTAGCATGTCTGTTTTCTTCTGAACAGGGAAAACGATGTGGCGGCTGTGGATGTGAACATGGGCTGTCCCAAAGAATACTCTGTTAAGGTACAGATTTAGGAAATAAGCAAAAAGAATAGAATAAGAGTAGGATGCTTTTAAAATATATATATTTTAAACATATTCATGCACGTGTGTGTATTTGTATTACTATTATTATTATGTGTTTCTGCTGCTGGTATTTATACATTTTATATTAATTTAACACAGGGAGGAATGGGTTCGGCACTTCTCTCGGACCCTGAAAAAATCGAAGCTGTAAGTTTTTGTTTGCTTTAGCTGTATTATTTAAAACATTTTCATTTTCTCACTCATTGTTTCTTAAACCTTTGTCTTTTGTAGATACTAAGCACTCTTGTGAATGGGATTTCAAAACCTGTTACATGTAAAATCAGAATCCTTTCCACAGTAAGTGACATCTGTATGGCTATTTTTCTGAGTAATATATATATATGCAATATTAAGAGCTAATAAACCCTCAGATTCTTTAATGCTTCTAGTAATTACTTTATAGCTGACCTAATGTGCTCTCTCAGCTTGAGGACACCGTGAATTTAGTGAAGAGAATTGAAAGAACGGGAGTCGCGGCCATAGCAGTGCACGGCAGGTGAGACCTTTTCTTAGAAAGTCTGGTTACAGATCGATTCCAGTTCCATGCCATCTTTATATGTGCTTGTTTTTGTTGTCAGGATGAAAGAGGAGCGGCCGCAGCATCCAGTGCACTGTGATTATATCCAAGCCGTGGCTAAGAGTGTGTCCGTTCCTGTCATTGCCAAGTCAGTCTTCACCGTACATTACAGTCATGCCACAGTCACTAGACTTATTTGTCAAATAGAAACTGTCCATGAATTGAACCCTTTGGAATCCGTTAACATTTACACACTCAGTGCAGTTGGTTATTTAACCCTTTCTCTTCTCTGTTTTCAGTGGAGGCTCTTCAGACATAGTGAAGACGTTCGAGGACATTGAGACGTTTCGAGAAGCGTCAGGAGCCTCATCTGTCATGCTGGCCCGGGCCGCCATGTGGAACCCCTCCATCTTCCGACGGCAGGGGGCGCTGTCTGTCGACGAGGCGATTGAGGAGTACATCAGATATGTGAGTGCGTCACAAGGTCTAGCGTAAGCTGTTTAACATCAGAAGAAATAGTATAACGGCAGTAACACTTACACAGAGGTTCCAGTTTTTAATATTATAAGTAAAAAAACACTTTTAAAGCTTTTATTAATCATAGGTAAAAGAAGAGTTCACCCAAAAATAAAAATTCTGTCGTCATTTACTTATGAATTCCACAAAATATTTCGAAGAAAGTTTGTAACCAGGCTGTTTCGGGTCACCACTGACTTCCATGACCCAAAACAGCCTGCTTCATACAGATGCGGAACGACTCGAGGGTGAGTAAATGAGGAGAGAATTTTTTTTTTTTTTTAAATGTATAACAATTTAAGAGTCAATTTATAAGATTAAATAGCAAGTTCTAGTCTTCTATGAAGATACTTTAACCTTGTAATGCTTGGTTGCACTTGCATTGTATAATTTATTATGAATAAAACAAGTCTTTTTCTCCCCCATACAGGCTATTCGTTATGACAATAACCCGTTTAACACCAAATACTGCTTATGCCAGATGCTCAGAAGCAGAGTTGAGTCTCCAATTGGAAAACGGTTGCATGCAGCTCAGAGCAACGAAGAGATATGGTAATGTCATGCATTGTACGTGTGATTATTATTAATTCATTTATGTATGTTTTTAATGGTATATTTGATGCACAGCAGACAAAAACACAGTATTTAAGATAAATGTGACACTGATGACTATGATAATGAAAGAAAATATAACCTTTATATCAGGTGGCTTTAACTTCTACATACTTAAAATCAAAACAATAAGTACAATTTACTTATTGTGGTCATATTGGATTGTAAAACATTGCTGTTGCTATTGAGGTGGGATTCAGGGTTAGGTTAGGGGCAGGTTTAGTGGTATGGGTAGGTTTAAGAGTGGGTTAAGGTGTAACGGATGGGTCAACAGTGTAACTGTAAGTACAGAAATTAATTAGCATATATGTGTTTTTAAAATATATGTACAATGTGTATGCGCACAATAAGTGCATTGTTTGAAATTATTAATTTAAATGTAAGTGCATAGTATTTAAGGCCTCCTGATATAAAGTGGATAAATAGGATACTTAAAAAAAAAAAGGCCTATTATTAAATGTTTTCATAACGTTTGACCCCCGTCTTCTGTGTTTTGCAGTGAGGTGTTTGGCATGACTGACTTCTACAACAAGACCAGAGCTGAGCTGGAGGCCAGGAAAGCTGCTCTGCAGACTAACGGTGATCAGCCACTGATCCCACGACTGGAGGACGGTGTCATCACAATGCCTGTCCGCTTTGAAAGGTGGAGCGATCCTTCGTGACCCCTTAAAACAGACAGGAGTTCAGTGTCTTGATATTTACTTTACTGTATCTGTGTTCTCCAGAAGAAATTATCCTCCTCAGATCACACCAAAGATGTTCCTGCTGGAGTGGAGCCGCAAGGAGAAGCTTGAGCAACCTGTATATGAGATGGTCAGTTCTCTACTAGACACTGATGCAGATGATTTACAACGAGACAAAACCAACATTAAAATAAGCTAAAACAGCAAAACTGTTGTAATGGACCAGCTTAAAAACTAAAGAGTGTTATTTCTAATGGATGACCCTCTAGATTACTCTAGCCCTTACTTAACTTAACTAACTTACTCACAGGCCCGGTTCCACAAACGGGGCCTAGCTTAAACCAGGACTAAGCATTAGTTTAATTAAGATATTTAAGCACCTTTTACAAAAATGCATTATTAGAAAATATTACAGGTGTGCATCTTAACAGAGAACAGTGACATGTTTTAAGATATCTCAGAGCAAGATATCTTCATCTGACACAGCTCAAACATGCAATTTAGTCTTGGACTAGCTTAAGCCTTGTCTGAAACTGGGGGTCAGTTTCACAGATAAGGCTTAAACCTAGTCCTAGACTAAGATGTAAATCGGAGCTGTTTCAACCGAAATAAACTTGCACTTACTGATCTTAAAACATGCCAGTGCCTTTATTTTGTCTTAAGATGCTCACCTTTTTTTCTAAGGCCTAACCCTAAATTAAATTACCCAAATATCTTAATTGCACTATGGCCTAATCCAGGCTTAGGTTAAACCCTGTTAATGAAACCTGGGGTCTGTTCCATAAAACAAGTTTACCAAATAAACCAGGCTTATGGCAGATAGTCTGACTTATTTTAATACAAATTAACTGGCAATAAGTCAGACTAACCAAATTAAGCCTGGCTTATTTGGTAAACTTGTTTTATGGAACAGGCCCCAGGTCAAAATTTCATTGTTGAAAGATAAACATAGGAAGGTTGCGTTGGTGCAGTTGCAATTCCATGGCAATTTATAAACAGTATTTCGATCAGAAATGAAAAATATACGTATAAAACTAATTTATTTTAAGCAAAACTGGAATTACACTATTTTGAAGGTCATTCTGTTTACTAAAAGTAACTTTGCAACTACATAAAAGTATTAAAGTAATTAGATAGTTAGGTTATATAGACTGAGTTGACTATAGTAGCAAATAAGTTACTCATAGACAGTAGACTACAGATATCTGAAGACGAAATGTTAGGAGATATTGACGCTCTACGAATACTTTAAAGGTGCTCTATGCGATGTTGCAGAATTTTAGCTCGATTTCATTCAGGAAGTGCACCACAACAAAAACAGACTTCGGCCAACCGATCGGCAAGAAGAGGCCGATTGGTTGGCCGAATTTTGTTTGCGCGCATTAAACCCCACCTCTTCTTGCTGATTGGTTGGCCGAAGTTTGTTTTTGTTGTGGTGCATATGTTTTGGAATTGCAGCCTCTGTGTTGTCTTTCGAGACCAGGTTTTTTCCCAATGTATGAGGGCAGACAGTAAGACGATCAAGGGGTGATGCATACGGTTTGAAATCGAGCTAAAATCCTGCAACATCACATAGAGCACCTTTAATGACCAGTAGACACTTACAACAAAATAAAGTGTTTCCCAAAAACGAAGCTACCTGAATTTGGGAAATGTTATAGTAATGGCATCATATAAGTGTCTTTGGAACATACAGTCCCGGTATGTTTCATGTGACAAGAAAGCATGACGGATAAAGCCATAGTTATCTTTTGAAATCACAACATTATGAGACTAATGTATTTACTGTAGGAAGCCTGAGAAGCAGCACAGCAATAGTCTCCCTTCACTCTAATCTCAATGGTGCTTATGAGAAACAATATGAACAGGGCACAATATCTTAACTACATATGTAGGGGTAGTAGAGTAAGACACACACAGTAGGTTGGTGCGTACAGTACCGTGCGTGTGGTTAGCATTAGTAAGAGGTTTAACCACGGGGCTCGACACAGGTCAGCTGCTCAGCGATGGTGACTGTGTGACTGGCACAGCATGGGTGCACCACAGAGCTCCACATGACTCTACCTATCGACCTCACACCATGGCACTGAGAACCCCAGCACCCAGTGACAGGTACGAGAGCTGCTCCACTCTCTCATTTGGGCTTCCACTAAAAGCCTTTTCTAAAAGCATGCAAACATAGCCCTTAATGATGTGTTTTTCCTGACCATAAAAGCATAAAAATGGACTCGAGGAGATGGGAATCCTGACATGCTTTGCGTGCAGGTCTTAGTAACGTAGCATTTATGGTTCTTGTTGTAAGTTGCGTGACAATATAATGACACAGGATCTATGACACTGATTCTATGGGTGCGCTGATACATTGATCATCTTCGTTCCAAACAGAAGACTGAAATGTCTTTTACGGAACCAGTTAATCTTAAAATGACAGCTATATTAGTTACGGTTATTTATATTTGCTGCTGACAGAAATTATATACAGTAGCTTTTTCTACATATTAAAGCATAAGTGGACCTTAGCTACAAGTACTGCAGCTGGTGCCTTGAGGAACCAAAAACTAAAATGCCTTTACGAGGAACCAAATCATCTTAACATGCAAGCTATATTACTTGGTTATTTACTGTATATTGAGTGCTTTACAGAGATTATATATCTTTTCCTACATACAGTATTAGAGACGCTTGTGAAATCAAAGTGTAGAAGTATTATGGTTACACTTTATTTCGATATTCCATTTAGACATTCTGCTAACTATAAATAACTTTGTAACTATGTGTCAACTACATGTCAACTAATTCTCATTCATTCTCAACTACATGTCTACTAACTCTCAGACTAGACTGTTAGGGTAGGTTTACATATACTTGCATGGTTTCTGATAGTCAGTATGTTGTAGATCCATCAAACTAAAGTGTTAGAAGATATTAAGCAGACAGTCTACTAATACTCTAATGACTGCTGGTTGACATGTAGTCGCAAAGTTACTTACTGTTAGTAGATTGTCTAAAGTGGACTATCGAAATAAAGTGTTACCCCTACTACTACTGATGCTTAAAAAGAACCAATTGAAGAACTTGAAATTTTCTATAATACATATAAATATATATATAATAGAATTTAGCAGTATAATGTTCCCCAGTTCAGTCTTAGAGACCAAACACTGATTTGTGCGCATAAACAACCCCAGCCAAAACCATCTATTGAGACATTCATCTGTGGTTGTGTGTTTTTGTTTGTTTGCTCACGTTATGCAGGCAGTGCGGCTCTAACAGGCTGAATGAAAAGGCAAACAGCTTTAATTAAAAACTCCAAGTTTGATTCAAGCATAATGAAGCAGAAAAAGCACGAACTCGAGGTGCATTCTTGGTTTGTCTTGCCTACTGTTTTGACATCAACACCCAGTCCACGTAATAAATGTGCATGTATGGTTCATAGCTCAGGGTTTTTACAGTCATCTTATGGTTTTTCAGTCTTCTAATCTTGGCCGTAGTCACTGATCATTTTGGCCCGGAGTCCACCCAAAGCCCTTCGTGGTGGAAAACAGCCTGTGGTGGGAGACGGAAAACACATGACATGGTGGTGCCACTAATTAACGTCATTTCATCAATCTTTGACCACCAAAAGCTATTCGGATTGCATATTGGCTTTCCGGTTTTGCCTGGCAATGCGCTCCTGTCTGCGATGCCCATCACTGCATTCCCAACAACAGCCTACATATCTACAAAACGCACCGCTGACTGGGTTATGGCAGGAGCGGACCCGCCCTCTCTTAAAAAATCAAGGCAGACCTCCAAACTGTGGTCGGAGCCATACTACCAGAGTATTGAGCCGTTTGGATGCAAGTGTGCCAAACACATTTAAAGACATTCCCCAGAGCAATAATACCATATAATCAAGGCAGGGTTGGGATGACTCCTGCGGGAGAAGCCATTCTCACAGCTTGTCGAGAAAGCCATTGAGGAAAAACAAACCGGTAGAAATATAAAGACGCGGATTGATGTTTTTCAAGTGGTTACTTGAAATGTCATGCAAGCCAAAGCTGCGTTCATAATCGTAAGTGTGTTTATAGTGGAAATGCTGCACTGTGTTAAGCTGTCCAGCAATGACACACTGCACCTTTAGAAAAGACCATCACGTGACGGTTCAGCCAAACAACGGTTTAAGTTCGATGTAAAGAAAACATGCATGTGTTTTGGTGAAATGTCTGTGGGTGTGTGTAGGAAGTGGTCAGATGTGAGGATCTTCAGTTGCAGACACTGCTATTCTCTGGCACTGAAAGGCGATCCACCGCAGCTCAGGCAGCCGCTCTCATCAACATTCCCGAGCCCAAGTCTAGTCGGGAGATTTAATCTGAAGTCTTATGCAGCAAACTGCTTCTGTACAGGGGCTTTCCTGAGAGTCGCGGCCAAAAAATGCCATCGCAAACAGATCAAACTGACCACAACTACCTTTGAATAAAACTGCAGCTCTGTTGATCTTCTCGTCATGCAGCTCTCTGTGCTCATATCTGTTTTTGCCACTCATTTCCCACTGTGCTAGGGTTTCATAAAGCAGCAGATGATGATTGAAGAGCAGGCGCTTTTACAGTAGTGACTCCACCCCCTGGTGGAAACACCAGGCACTGCAAGTACTGCTGCACCTACTGATGGACAGGTGAAAACATGACTCGTTTAGTTAACGAAAATCAATGACAGATGAATTACATGAGGAGTGATGCACAGCTTTCACTGTAGATCTACAAATGCAAAAGGTCTGAGTCTGAGGGATTCATAAAGAAATACCGTTCTGACTACACAATAACCAGAGCAGACCTTATAACAAGGTTATAATGCACATGCATCTTTAACATCTTCAACACAGAACACATGAGCAACAGCTGGTGTTCAAATAAAGTGTGTCAACTGATAAATACTAGTTCCTGGTTAGCAGGTCGAGTGCATTTCACCAGTCTTCCTTCCTTTTATTAATGACAAGACATCCGTCATAACTTACTGTTGGGATAGCAATGCAACTGTATGCAAACACATCGCATAAGTTGCATTTAGGTGGCAATTACAAGCTTCTCACATATCAGTCTTAACCCTAATTTCAGTTCAGGTTCCCCACATGTGACCCCAGGCTGGCTTCCTCGGGAGATCTGCATAAACTTGTCAAAGCCAGGTACAAAAGAATCTCATTCCATGGATATTCAGGGCTTATTTTCCCCGTGTTTTCCCAGCACGTAACCTCTTCCCCTTTCGCCCCTCAGGCTGTTTGAGGTGAGCTCTACATCTAGACAAAAAAAAAAAGTGTGCATCCCCCGTATTGCGGCATTGTTCAAACCAACCATTTTGTCCCCAACCAACTGAACCAGGTCTCCCTGCGACTGCTGTTGAATGAGATACAGCTGAAATAAACACTGGGCACCTGCCGCTGCAGTCTGGAGGGGACGGCTGGTAAAAACTAAAGCTTTGCATTCTTGTGGCCAGGATGACAATTTCAGCAGCGGCTCAACTAAGCAAGGAATCCCACCCAACCCTCAGAGACACAGACCGAGGTCAAACAGAGACTGTGTTTAAGTTTCACATATGCTCCACCGCACTGGGGAAATTGGGTATGCAACATTGACCCTCTATTTAAGTAAATCAGTGGCCAGAAGATTCATTCGCCTCATGGAAGGTATTTATTTGCACGTTAGTGGAAGCAAGTGTGACAACATGTCAGAAGGTAATGGTTTCGTGCTGTTTCTGGCACAAGGTTGAAATGACTTGTTTGATTTGTGATTGCGTCCTTGTCTTGAGGAGTCACCCCCCTCTTTGACTGTAGAGTTCAACAACAAGCCTAGAAAACGACACCCCTATCAGCGTTGGAAATTAACACTCATTGTGCGAGATAAGAACACCCATAGTGGAGTATATCACTAATGAGCTTCCTATAGATTGTTTGCATGACCTGATAACATGGAAGTGCAAGCAGTTTCCGTCAAAGTCAGCAGAGTGCTGAAACTGGCAAAGGTTTGAGTACTTTTAAACAATGGCAAGTTAGCCTCACATACGCGTGACAAATTGAATGTTAAAAATATCAAGACATTTATTAGACACAGCCTCTTGACACTGCATATCTGCTCATTATCAGACATCACAGTTTATCGTTTTCCATTAAATGTGCCAAAAAAACAAGGGGAAGGTATTCTTAAGAGGCTAACTCCAATTGATAACAATCTTTCAGATCAAATAATGGAGGCTATAAATCTTCACGTGAAGTACTGTCCCACCCATGTGAGCGCAGGCCAGCATTTATTAAATTTATTGACTTCCTAAGAGGGGGTAGAATAGGCTTAGACCCAGTCTGCAACCACTGCAGCCCAACAAACCGGTTTACTGCTTCATAATGTTCAATGGGGCCTGAGGGAGCCACTCCCGCCCTGGCCCTTGATTTGCCCTAACAATATCCTCTCCTTAGCACACCTTTTTACATAGAATCTTCCATCACCGCTGAGCCAAGAGAAATAATGAGACAGTGTCATGAACTTCTGAGCAGTTGTCGAATGGGAAAAATTGTGCATCACTACGAATTCTGGGAGGGCATCAAAAAAGCACACCTGTCTGTGGATTACATCCAATGATTTTGGATTACATGCACTCAACTTCCATATTTTGTGCATGTACATAAAACACATTCATTGCAGTCAGCCATTCTTCTTTTACCCTCCAAACTTGGTTTCACAATTGTTGATACAAGTGACAATGATTTAAAGGCGATGATTAAAAGTTAAACACGTTTCGCGCGTAATGGAAGAATATCAATAAGCAGAAATGCTCGCGTCATAGAGAAACATATTCCAAAGGCGTTCCCGCGGTATCACAATTACCTCAATTAACATTATGCTGGGGGAATGTTTATAGGGGGAACTGGGGAAACTGTAAATTCAACACACATTCTTGAACTTGCGCTTATTAAACTTAGTGAGCGAGCGGGGGTGCCAAAACGACTGTTTATGCTGGATGAAGAAATATTATCTGCGATCTGAACAGACGTTTTGGCCACCAGGTTAGAGATCTTCGTAGCTTTATTGTTAACAGCTGTTGAGAGCCGCTCGTGTCTGTTTTCATTCTTCTACAAGCATCTATGGAAAAGACGAACCTGACCGGTTGGTACCTGCCATTCAAAACACGCTATTGAAATGAGACTTTGAAAAATGCGCGGAAACGCGCTATTTAAAGAACTTGCAAAAGAAGGGCAAATTTATTGAATTTATAAATAAGTGATTAACCGCAGACTTAATGCAAACATGCACTAAAGCGAACATCCCTCAAACTGAATCTGAACTCTACAGGTTGTCGTGGAGAAAACTTTAAATAACATTTCCTAGACCGCGTTGTCTGTTTTATGATTTTTGATTCATACATTTCTGATTTAACTTGTCTATTAGTGAAGTTCTGAAAAACATGTAAAGACTGAGGAAGAGTTGCTCTGCCTACCCGAAGTAAGCTGTGCACGGTCCAGGCAAGCTGATCAGATGCACTATAATGGTAAATGATAACCATCCCAGGAGAAGGTGTCCATCCAGCATTTTGTAGCGGCTCTGGGGCAGCTCATTTCGTTCGTCCTGAGTTGCTGTGTAAAATCCCTACTTGTGAGAACGGCACTTCTTATACACTCCGAGGATTTCTGCGCCCCTCCCATTCACTTAGAACAGAACAGAACAAGAGAGAGAGAGAGAGAGCTGGGGGACTGACTGGGCAGCTGGATTTTGAAAGTCTGGCTTAATTATTTACGTTTGCTGTAACGTTAATAGGAAAGCTAATAGATTGTGTCTAAGCATGCGCACTAATAATCGTGATGCGTCTGAAATGAAATAAATGTGCCGGGTTTCTTCTTCTGCATCTGGCTATATTCTCTACACTTTTTTAATATCGGAGAAAATCTCCCGAGCTGATGAAAGATATTGAGCACGCTCAACCAACATATGAATATTTTTCCCATTATTCATGTTCCATAATGTTAAAGGGATAGTTCATCATTCATGCATGCAGGAAAATCCTCATTTTTCCTCAAGCTGTTCCAATCCAGTGCGAATTTCCCTCCTTCTGTTGAACACCAAAGAAGGTATTTTGACAAATGTGGGAAATCAAAATATCTTCTTTGATGTTTGCTATAAAACAGCATCTCATGTTTAGGAGAAGAGTAAATGTTGAGTGAATAAGATTTTAAACTTTTAACGATTTCGGTTCCACTATGTGTTGTGTACTTACATACTAACTAGATGTGTACGTAGTATGTAACCACAGTGTAAGTACATAATATCTACAGCTCTAATATTTGTGTAACTGCACAGACGCAACAAGTCACATGTAAGTACATGTGTGTTACAGCGCTTTTTGGTAAAGAAAGTGTTACACTTTATATGAAGTGTACAGTTGTTGAGAAGTTACCATGTACTGTACGTACACTGGTATTACACCAACTCCAGATCCAGCTACTCACACTTTACATACCCCTAAATACTTCCCTACTTAGGGAAGTTACCAATACACAATTGTACTTATTTGTAACTTTTATTGCTTGTTAACAGCAACATATTAGCGCCAAATAAAACAGAAAAAACCACTTGAAAGCACATATTTATTTATTTATTTTTGACAGGAAAAGGTCTGTTTGATTGCATTTGGTAATTTCCACAGTGCAGTAAGTTTAGAGAATAATGTTTTTCTCTATTTTCAGGTATACAGTACAACGGACAAACACACCAAGGCGTCTTCAGCACTTGTTACCAAATAGCAGTTCTTGAGAGAGAAAAAAAACTGGCAGAGAATGTGCTTAAAAAAACAAAGAAGAAGAAAGATTACCTTGAATAATGTTAAGGAGACAAATTAAAATTGTTGCAGGTTCAGCAAACTAAGAAAACAGAGCAGGAGTCCATCAAACAACCATTGTAGAGGCAGGTTTGCTGAAATACAGTGATACTTCAATACTAATGTTTTTATCATCATGTAAGCATGCTTTATGTATATGTTTTATTTATATTTATTTATTTTGTAGATGGAGGATTTATCTGTCCGAGATTTACATCAAAAGAGGTCAAGGTCATTTGGGTATAAGGTCACAGAGTCTGGCGGCACAAGCAGTGATCAACGAGTGCCAAAGAAGAGCAGTGGGGATAGAGATGGTTACTGAGTTGCATGAAGAAAAGCAAATCTGTGATAATTTGTCACACAAAGGTAATAAATCACTGATTTGCTTATTTTAGTTTGTCATGACCACTTGCCACCCTCTCTATTAGGCTATATTTATTATAATGATATGATTGTTTACACTGTATTATAATTCTTTTCAAAGCCTGTATTGTGACAGGTTCAAAAAAGTCCAATATTTATTACTGACTCATTTTTAAAAAAAATTTAATTAATGTGAATGTATTGTATAAATACATTGTGTTGTATTTTAAATTTTATTTTAAATTTATTAATTGATTTATTTATGTTTGTTGGTTTAACAATAATAACATAAATAATAATAATAATAACAATGTTATTGCTATCTAGAAAAAAGTTTCAAAAAGGAGCTAAGAGGGCCATTAATGCACCTTTAAGTGAAGGTTCCAATTAGAACCTTTTCAAAAATAAACCTTTAAGGTTCCCCCACGGTTCCAACCAGGAATTTTGGGTTGTTACGTGTGTAGTTACAGAATATTGTACTTACACTGTGGTTACATACTACATGCACATGTAGTTACTATGTATTAGGGACACTTAAAGTGGGACCAAGAGTGCAACCAAATTTTTTTTAAGAGGACACACTGGCGGAGAGCAAATACAGGTCTATCATTTGTATTCAATCTTGACATGTTTCGCAAGATCTAGGTGAAACTTTTAATAAGATAGAAAAAAAAATAAATGATTGGAAGTTATAAATCATGATGAGAGATTTATTTTGGCAAGAGCAGAAGAGAAAAGGTTGTCTGTTCTTGTCGGAATGCTTTTTATTGACAAGCAGTGAAGACAACATACAGTATATGACTCTAAATCTATTCTGCTCTGGCTTCGAGGACATACCAATTATTGACACCCAAAGAATGATGTGTCATTAACATAACATAAATAGCACAGATGAAACACAAATCTTGGCATGATTATCCACCACTTACACATTTTTGTTTTGGCAGCGAGTTGTTAGCGAGATAGGGATCTGCTGGGCTGCTTCCAGCTCACTCTTGGGTACACCTGGAAGGAGCCCTTGACATGCTTGAAATGCTGCAACAATATGGACCTTTTCATCACAAGGATCACAGTAGCAACAACAGGTGGGCTACTGGAAGCTGTTGCCAAGTTTCTGTTTGCTAAGCTGGATCGTGACACAGGTACAGGGTGAAACGGCATTACTGGGGATCTACCTGAGCAGCCACGAGGCAATGACGTCTGCTTTGTTGACACCGGATGATGGGGAGCTCGGCCTCACAAATTAAAGAACTGGATTTAAAAGACTAAATGGCAAGATTCTGTAATTCCTTTAAGCCTAGGTCTCCTAAAGTCAACACAAAATCAGAATGGATCGTATTGACTTTCTTAGCATGCGTTGTTTGGAGTAAGTTATTTCAAATAAAAGCGTTTGCCATGTACGCTACCCTTTTTTTAATCTGACGACAAAAAAATCCCTCTCATTTATCAACCCCTCCCCTCCAAGCACCTGTTTTATAGGTTTTCTGGATCCCATTAAATCCAGTGGAAAAGGAGCTACTGTGTGTATCCTGAGATATGACAACCTACTTTATCTATAAAGGAAAGTTTGGTCTAAATTTACTCGACGTCATGTTGTTTCAAATCAGTATATGTGACCCTGGACCACAAAACCAGTTGCTGGGGTATATTTATAGCAACAGACAAAAATACATTGTATGGGTCAGAATTATAGACTTTTCTTTTATGCCAAAAATCATTAGGATATTAATTAAAGATCATGTTTCCATTAAGATATTTTGTAATTTTCCTACTGTACATGTATCAAAACTTAATTTTTGATTAGGGATATGCATTGCTAAGAATTTCATTTGGACAACTTTAAGGGGGATTGTCTCAATATTTTAAGTTTTTTTGGCACACTTCCAGATTTTCAAATAGTTGTATCTCAAATATTATCCTATCAGTGAGTGAATTAACATTTAGTTTATTCAGCTTTCATTTAATGCATAAATCTCAATTTTGAAAAAATGGACACATTTTGTGGTGCAAAGTCACATATGTTTCTGTCTTATGTTGAACACACAAAAAGACATTTGGAAAAGTTTTGAAGAACCAAACAAGTAGAAACTTTGGGGTGAAGTGTTTCTTTAATTTCAAGCACAGGCCTAGACAGCAGACCGTGTTGTGCTGCTTAGAAAGACCACCATCGTCTCTTACAAGCTTTTGAACGCAAGCAATTTAACCAGAGATTCACACTAAATGCATCGTCAAGCATGTTCTAAACAAGTCTGATTCGTAAAGTCTTTTCACAGTCCAAACCTGCTTATATGATGTTTGTTGTTTAGCGAGCACACGTGCAAGGATAGAACACACAATCTGTGCCACATGTTGCTGTTGAGATCTAACACTGTAAAACGAAAAAATAAAATAAATGACAGATGATGCATCTTTTGAAAATGTCCCAGGTATGGCCACTGTCATCTTGTCCTGATGATGTCATTTGGAGCAGGTGTCTATGCAGCAGTGATCATGTGATGCATGTGCATCAACACACTGTCACAGCTGACTTATTCTTGCAAAAATGCAATGACAAGACTTTCAAATCTATAAAGATTCTAAAATCCTTTTATTCCTGAAAACTAATGGTTATGGGTTTTAAAGGAATAGTTCACCAAAAAATTTAAATTCTGTCATCATTTGCTCCAATGTTCCAAATGATATTTTGAAAAATGTTTGTGACCAGGCTGTGATTTCTATTGAAGTCAATGGTGACCTAAATCGGCCTGGTTACACATTTCTTATATTATTACTTATGTGATTTGTAAAAGACTTGCACAGTGCAAACAGGCAATTCCAAACTACTGAATTCAAAAAAGAAGATCCACTGCTATATTGAACTGTAAAGAGGTAAATAAAGGAAGCTGTACAAATGGATGGTTTTATAAGAGGAATTTAAGTTTTACAAACTAATATAAAATGAGTAAACGGTTGAGGGGGCAGTAGCAAAACTTAACTTTTCACGCATTAGTTTGCGATATATGTTCACACTGCATTCAGTGAATAGGGTATGCGTGGAATTTAACTGAAAGCTCATAGAGACATGTATGTTTATGTTTCTTTTAGGTATGCATGGAGATTTACCCGAGAAAAAAAGACAGCTGAAGAAGATGATTGACAGGTCATTTGCAATGATGTGTAAAGCCATGTCTTGGTTAGTAAAGAATCATGCCTGTTGCCTTTGAGGCTTTTATGGTTAGGTGTGTAAGACAAATTCACTCACATACACAGTGCATCCATGTCTGTGGATTTATACTTGTGTTTTTCCAGATCAGACATGCCCAAACATGCACCTGTAAATCATCATAATATCAGCAGATTTGAGCATGTGCACAGGAGTGATTAACCGGTCAAAAGTGACTTTTCATTTGAAACCACCACTTAAAATACTTTCTGTTCTAAAGTCAAATACAAGAAAACATAAGAAATAAGTCTTTCAGTTAAATGTTTTCAGAATTAATTGTCCAAAATACAAGTTTTTATATATGTGTATATACTGTGTGTTTATTATGTAGTCTTCTTATAAATACAAACACGTGCATGAAATATTTATTTATATATAATATAAATTAGATTAATATAATCATGCACATGTACAGTAAATATTTAAAAAATATATACTGCATGTGTGTGTCTTTATATATACAAAATAAATATACACAGCAGATACACAAACATTATATAAACAAAAACGTTTATTTTGGATGCAATTAATCGTGATTAATCATTGCTCAGCACTTGATGCCCATACAAAACCTTATGCATTTACTCAGATTATAAGTATTTTTTTAATTATTATTGAAAAAAGAACTTTTTTTTTCAAGGGTGCATTAGTGAAAATCATAATAGAATTTGGACGTAAATTAAATGGAATAAAATGGAGATTATTTTTGCAAATAAATAATTTAACAAAAAACTAAGTTGGACCAAAATACAAAAAGATACAAAATATTGTTTTCAATCTGTTCCATATACCTTTGGGTTTGATTAATTACTGCAAAGAAAACAGCTGTTCAACATGACTACTTTTTGTTTTGTGATAAATCTGTCTCTTTGCATAAGACCCTATAGAAGAATAAATCAGTGTTAGTTTCTATCCCAACTGTAAGTAAAGGTGAGTACAACTAGGCTGGGAACTGGCTTGTGAGGTTCTTTTCATGCAGTATATTCCTCAATCGGTGTGTGTAAGTTGAACATTAACGCATCACAGGCAGACTTCCCTGCCAACCTTTTCGGGGCCCTGTGGTATTTTCAGAATTTTTAGGCATCATTAGTGGTTTGGGATGTGGAGGCTGACACTGCATCTGTAGAGCAGGGCTGTCTCAGGTCTCGCACCTCAGACAACTGCGGAGTCACCCTCGAGAGTTTGTTTTCTCTGAAATCATCTGAGGGTACAACCATCACTACACCCTGGCCGCATATTTACTCTCTCATCTTATGAGGTCTTGTTGTGGTGCAAAGCCTTTTTAAAGAACGAAGATAGAAATAAAAGTTTGTCTCTGTAATCTTTAATCAAAATGTAACATCTTGCTTTGGCTCTGAAATGACTTTCTTTTTTGGCTGATGTCACCAAGTTCTCTCATTTTTCAACTCCTCCACCTCCAACCCCCTGTCATTTAGAGACCACTTTTCATGATCCAATCAATTCCAGATGGATAAAATCAAGTTTCGCCCTACATGTTTTTTTCTCATCGAATATCCTGTTTCACTTTGAAACACGTCACATAACAGAAGAAAAATGGTTGGTTGTTTAAGCGGTCCAACATGTCAACTTCTGGTTGGTTGAGAAGCGGCAATTCTGTTCAATGCTGCTAGTGGCTGAGAAATTTCATGGAATGGCATTCACAACCTAATTTACTTCCACGGGCATTCATTAGAGTTACACAATACATGTAGCATGTTGGTTATTGGCCACATTTTGTTAAGTATCACACAATATTTGGTATATTGACAGTGAATAACTATGCTCAATTACAGTTATTTGTGTTAACGTAATAACACAATTATAGCATATGTTAAATGCACTGTACACTATTGTGCTTGAAACAACTGATTTTAATTTTTAGTAAAAGACGAAAGCCAAAAGTCGTTAATGGAGCAAGTTACACAGTTTCACCAAATCTCATTGTTATCTTTCGTACCTTTCGTTATCTTAATTCTTACACCTGGAGGTCCAATGCACTGCAGAGTTTAGCTCCAACCCTGATAAAACTCACCTACCTGTGATTTTCTGATCCTTAAGACACTGATTAACATGCTCAGGTGTGTTTGATTAGGGTTGGAGCTAAACTCTACAGAGCATTAGACCTCCAGGGTAAGAATTGAGCGGTACTGCATCCTTCATATTTCCAAAAAGTCTTTAGTTTTATCACATTTATAAAAGAAAGATACAGCTTTACAATTCTCTCTGAAAAAAGCAGAGCTCCTGAAGGCATGCTTTGTGGGCGGAGCTAAAGAGTGATGAGCACTTGTGCCAATTGCCAATAAAACACAGACATTGGATGATGCTTCACTTACTGTCTGCAGTTATACATCATCACCTTTTATAGCTGGGACCTCTCCATCGTTCAGTATTAAACATTTTGCAAATACAGTGTCGAACTAGACAACGAAAATCATCAAACATACCAATGTAAACCAATGAATTGCTCACTGTACAGTAAGTACAGTAGCAAGAAACCAAATGAGCTTGACATGATTTTACACAGCCTATTTTGTGAGAGAATTTACCATGTTTCAGACGCACGTATCCTGTCCTGCAGAAATTATTGATGGCTTCTCAGACATACCAATGCATCATGCATCATATTCGACTAGCATATTGGTAAAGAGAAGGTAAAGAATTCTCCTAAAGCAGCCTTTCCTCATAGATCTAGTCCAGAGGAGCCTCTCATTCAAGGTGTTGGAGGAATGTGCGAGCAGAATACAGCTTAGAAACCGTGCACTGCTGTTTGTATAGTGTGCATTAATGGACTTTATTGCATAGAATGCATTAGTGCATTACTAAGTAGTAGAGCAGCAAAGTTAGTCTGTTAGTGTTCTAAATATCAGTCAGCTACTGTTAATGTAAATGTCTTCTCTTATTGTTGTGAAATGCTTCTGCTGTTATGTAATGACATGTAGCAGCATGTCCGTGTCCTTAAGGCTTTCTCTTTAGACTCCTTGTCCTCACAATACAACCTAGTTTTCTTAGTTAAACATTATAAAGGAAAAAGATTCCTTGGGCTTAGATTCCACGGCCGCTGGCCCTGAGGGAAACACAGTACCATAGCAATCAACCCCAACATCACAAGAGAAGAAGCTGATGGCTTGTAGTGTAAAAATGTTAAAAGCAGCTAGGTACGTTGACCGTGTGAGGCAGACTGAATCAGCTTAATCTAACTGAATGTTTTAAATCAACATGCATCAAAAGCACTTATTTTAGATGCAACTCAATGTAATGTTTGCAACTCTAAATGTGTTTTGTGTAATTCGTAAATTTGCTTATTCTTTTCTATTGCTACATGCATGTAAAATACAACTGCATGTAGGCTCAATACAGTGGGTACAGAAAATATTCAGACCCCTTAATTTTTGTTATATTGCAGCCATTTGCTAAAATCATTTTAGTTCACTTTTTTCCCATCAATTTACACACAGCACCCCATATTGACAGAAAAACACAGAATTGTTGACATTTTTGCAGATTTATTAAAAAAGAAAAAC
>JAUCNO010000663.1:15720317-15777774 GCA_032353835.1 Enteromius viviparus
AGCCTTAAAATTCTGCATAATTAAGGGCGTGGCCACTTGAGTGACAGGTTGATTGACTTTGCTGTCTCTATCTGCTGGCTGTTAGCCGTCACGTTGCCGCCTACGTCCCGCCTCATTGCCCATTAATCATGGATCATCCAGGAGTGACGCGCGGTGACGCGTTGCCAAGATGGCGGCGATCGGCTCCGCCCACTTTTGGCTTCAAAAATGCTCTTCAGAAACCTACGAGTGACGTCCAGACACCACGTCCATTTTTTTTTACAGTCAACGGGTGTGACGTTTAGCCAACGGTCCGATCTTAATTCTAACCCCTCCAGCACATCTAACCCCTAAACCTACCAATACTAGAGAGTAATAATCTGACAGGGGCAGAATTGGTCTCTACAGTGGGATTCAAACTCGCTACACCTGTAATACAATTGCCCGCTAGCTTATCAGCACCAGAAAATATCTGACTTACTTTCCCAAATCTATCAGCCTGAGGGAATGAAAGAGTTTTTAAATTTACAAAACTTAGAGCATTTTAACCAAACAAGCAAGCAAGCCTTGATGAGAAAAAGTAACTCACAGGTAACGTAACGCATTACTTACCATAAAAAGTAACAGTAACCCTTTAGAATAGGTAGGCTAACACTTGTTAACTATTGGCTGCTTATTAATAGTGCGGTAGTTGTTAAGTTTAGGGATTGGGTAGGATTAGAGATGTACAATAAGGTATTAATATGTGCTTAATAAGCACTAATAAATGGCTCATATTCTAGTATATTCTAGCATGCTGATAAGCAACTAATAGGTGTAACCATAAAATAAAGTGTTACCAGAGTAATTACAGTAAGTAACCCAGTTAAGTTACTTTTTTAAAGAGTAATGCAATATTGCAAGAAAAACTAAAAAGTAACTTTTCCCAACTGCTGCCATCTTAAGCCTCAATTATCCACTAAATGTGCAATTAGTGATATGATTGTACCGTATGCCTTAAATGTTCATTTTGTCTAACCCTCATCTAGGTACAAAGCTTTAGGAAGTGTTTTTCTTCATGGAAGCTTCGCGTTTAAATAGCTAATAAAATATCTCAACTAAATCAATATTTTGTGTCTAAGCATTTACTTATGAGTCAGGTTGCCTTGTAATAAGTGGGATCATGTACATCCAGCCGTCTGTTATCACAAAATAAAATAAACCTCATCAGGTCTGGCTTTGCAAAACACGTCCTACTAGAACAAGAACTGCAAGAATTCGCTTCCCGATTTGTGGGTTAAGTTATTTTCTCATCTGTTCCTTGTTCACTTAGAGCTCTCATACTGGCCTGAGACGTTTGGCAGGGCGAGACACATCAAACACCCGAGAGCGACTGACTGCTACAGGTATTTCATTGTGTTCTCTCCTAACATTCTCCTCTGGAATTCAGAACGCTCTTATAGATTTAGCTCAACAACAAAAGACATGCTGGTGTCAGTGAGTCATGAAAAAGTTGACAGTTTGATTGCAAAAGCTGCACATTTGTATTCTACAGTTAACAATGCCTAGCTAAACTTATCACATTCCCTAGACAGCAAGGAATTGTGATTTGTAACATTTGTTGTTAGAGTCTTGTCCTTAGGCTTTTAAATGTCATCAGTGTTTCTGCTGGTGTTCCTGCCTCTAAAATGTCTCTGTAACGATTGAATCAGTTGAAGTACACATTGTAGAAGCCATAAATTAAACCTGTGTTGAGTGGGAAATTTCTCTGCAATTTAATACCTTTTATACCAAATATAAAAGTGGGTTTCCTGAACACACCTCTAACTGCCTTTGGTTGGACAAATACACACACTCCTACCTCAAACATAACAATTGATAGAAATGCTAAAACAAACAGATGAATCAACATGCAGATGATTTGTAGTTGTCCCTGCATATTAAACAATGATATAATTAAATATTTCAAAATTACACAGAGCTACAGTGTGACCATATTTTCAAACAATACTGACCTCTAGTGGTTTTTAATTTACAACCATTTATCATCTTTTAATGAAGCTCTAATGAAGAGAGCTTTAATGAAACTCTGGTCCTGAGGTCTACATCATGAAGCCAATCTAGGTTGCTATAATCAAGATCGTATCAACCCTGGCAGGAAGAAAGTGGCTTGGCTTTTACCAACATTCAATGCTAACCTGCTTTGCGTCTGCTCTTGTTCTAATGAGAGATCTTAAACCAAAACTGGACCAGCTGTATACAATGTGACACCTCTGATGTAATAAAGACACTTTATTTTTTGCACCAAATTAAAGGTGAATTCACAGTAAAAAAAAATGTTAAGCTACATTTAACTGACTTATTTTATTTCAATTAAGCTAATTGTTATCCCTTACCTTCAATTTAGCAGCTTTTTTTCTCAGAATATAACTTTTCTCCTCAACCTCTAAATTTGCTTCTTATTACTAGTCATAGTCATAGTTTTGGGGGTGGATTAATGGATCTAGAATATGATCACGCAGAATAAGATATTAACACGTGCTTTATAAGTACTAATAAACAGCCAACATGTTAGTAATATTGTCAAAATTGTAACATGATTTATATATCTTACCATACCCTTAATCCATTACACATCATCACACAATTATAATTTTAAAATCCATAGTTAAAGTATTAAATATTACATATTACCTAGCTTGCTCTTTCCAGATCTTTTTTGTGAAAATGCATGTTCATATTTTTCATAACCATCTCTTAATGTTAATTGGAAGTGAAGTTAACACCGACTCTCCTACGAGAAGTGATTTTCTGTACGCCTCTGATGTCGCATTTTAATTGTACAAGCTCCAAAGTCTGAGTTGGCAAAGACCGTACCAACAAACCATGAATGGATTTGGTTTTGTCAATTTGAAGACAAGTTTGCCGAGTTAGCTTAAAGGTACAGTCCCCTGGAGGGCCACTGTCCTGCAGAGATAAGCTCCAACTCTTATAGGTGTACCTCTGTGCACATTTTGTGCAACGCCATTTTTACTTGACTTACTGCACGAGTGGCGCTAAAACAGATTCATTACATGAACCCTGGCACATTTTTATTACATTGATCCTGTAGGTATGAATTGCCATGTTTTTATTACATGAAATATCCGTGGACTGCCACTAAACCTGGAAACCCATAGATATGTAGCTGGATATGTGTGATGGTAATGTTCAAAAGCATTAATTTTAGAATCTTACGCAATTTTACGCTTTGTTATTGTGTGAAAAGGAATAAAAGGTGTCAACGTTTTACTGCCTCTAATGTTAATTTCTCTTGGAAACTGTAGTGATATGTACTTATTGGTAAGTATTACGTGTCTCAACAAAAAGTGCACCCAGGTACATTTATGCCATGAGACCAGGTGGAAATAAGTACACCTGAACTAGCTGATTTAGGTTAAGTTACAGGCAGGTGATTGGGATTAGAGCTAAACTCTGCATGAAGGTGGTCCAGGACCAGAGCTGAAGAGCCCTACCTCAGAATAACCCCAATGCACAAGTGAACTGTTTTTATAGCTATCCAGGTGAAAGTGAGTAATCATATTTTAAAAGTCACCGCTACCGTACGACTGGCTGTTTCCATTCCTGTAACCTTGAAAAACTTAATCATTCTCTTAATGCTTTTGCCTGCTTGCAACATTTCATTTCTTCACGTATCCTACGCCTCAAACCCGGTCCCTGGGGATAGACCTGATCTGCCATTTCTTCTCTCGAGCTGCACAGATGTTCCAGGCAGTGGGTCAGCATCTTATGAAACAGGAATATGAAATATACGGCACGGCCGTCTGCCTGCTGTGAAGAAAAGTGAGGCCGAGTGGATTGATGGGACGCTCGTCTCAGCAGCGGGTGATATAAGACAGGATGCGGACCACTTTCTATTTTTAAGTCTTTTAGAGCAGCAGCTCTTGCTCTCTGCTCATCTGCTCTTGGAAAATAGATTTTATTCCTGCTGTGTGTAGAGACAAGACTGGAATGCATTCATGTCATCTATGGAAAATTATTAGTTCAGCCTTATGAGTCACAAGAAGAAATAATGTAAAACATTTTAAAGAAACTTAGTACTTGTCCCCTTTTTCCCTGATTCCTGCTGTCCGGTTTGATAGCTAGCCTGTTTAGTAAAAGCAGAAAAAACACACAATTTTTAGTTTTTTACTGATGACAGCAAAACAAAGACCCTCATCTACAGAAATCATCTAGAGCCTTCTGAATCCTGCATCCTAGCTTCTCTCAGACTGCATCTTTTAATCTTTGATAGAGCAAGTTATGCCCCCAGAAAACTTTCAGAGAGTGAAAATCGGGCCTAAAATCATGTAGTTGATAGCCTTTATTTCTGTCATTTTTACTGTAAACCTAAGACACTTTCTTGTGCAGAGTGATGTTCAGCAACAAATGTGTTTTTCTGTTGTGCTCCACCTGTTTGATACACATCTTTTAAAGTTTAACTTCGAAATACGCTTAGACTTCAAAATGTTTACAGACATAAGAATATAAAGGGATAGCTCACCTGAAATTAAAATTCTGTTAAAATTTGCTTACCCTTGTGTCGTCTCAAAACCATATGAATGTCTTTCTTCTGTTGAAAACAAAACCAAAAAATGGACAACGGCCACTGATTTCCATTGGATTTTTTTCTTCTATAGTATGGAAATCAAAGGCTACGGCGACTCTTATATAATATTTTTCAACCACTAGATGTCACAAGAGAGCAGGGTTGTTATAGTTAACTAATACAATAAAATTAAATTAAAAACAGCTGCTATAAGGGCATTTGCCTATACATATCTATAATCGCAGTTACCACTTTCAAAGAGAGAGACTCTAATACAGTAACTACTGTATGTGGCTGCTGAAAAACTTGATTAATAAAAAAGCTCAAATTACAACACATACATATCCACATAGGTCCTAACTTCACTCTCAGCTCTTCTTAAAGGAATAGCTGACCCAAGAATCACAATTCCTCCATTACATACATCACTCTTGTGTTATTCTAAACTTGAATACATTTCGTCTTCAGTGAAACACAAAAGGAGATGTACACAGAATGTCCAAGCTGCTCTTTCTCATATAACAGCAGGTAACGCTTTAGACATTCTACTAACAGTAAGTAACTACATGTCAACCAGCAGTCATTAGAGTATTAGTAGACTGTCTGCTTAATATCTTCTATTTCAGAATCATGTGTATGTGTCAACCTATTCTACTAACCCTAAACCTACCCTAACAGTCTGCTCTAAAAGTTAGTACACATGTAGTTGGAAAAGAATGAGAATGTAGTTGACATCTTAAATCCTTTAGACAATCTGACATAGTTGCGTTTAAAACTGAATTGGAAGGGAAGTGCTGGTTTCGTCTGGCCAGAGAACATTTTTTCACAGACTGAGTTTTGGTTCCTTGCCGCTGTCGCCTCTGGCTTGCTTAGTTGCTTAGTATTTCTAGCGATTATCGTAGATTTGATGACAAAGATCTGATTCAAAATTAGCTGATTTAGACAACAACGTATCTCCATTCAATAATGAAATCCTGTTAGTTGAAAACGTAGTGTTTAATCTTGTCATTATACATTACTAGCACTAGTGCTTTGACACAATCTGTAGTGTTAAAAGTGCTATAAGTAAAAGTGACTTGACTCATAGTTAGAAGAATGTCTAAAGTGTACTATCAAAATAAAGGGTAACCAAAAAGCATAATAACCAGAGGCTATAAAGCTCTAAATACAACCAGAAAAGTAGTCCAAGAAGCTTTTGTGCTTGCGATATGTGTCCAACAAAATGAAACGTATCTCATTGCTCGATGAAAATCCTGCCCTCTGGTGTAGCTCTTAAATTTGCTTCTATTGTATTAAAGAGCAGTCCTTCAGAACTTTCCCTTTAGTGTAGAAGAAAGAAAAGGTTAGGAATCTGGAACGAAACAAGCGTTTTTGTAATTCAGGGGTTATTTTTTTCTCTCTTTCTCATTATGAGTGATCTCCTTTAACACCCACATTAATTGTACCATGTTTTCGGTTTCATATAATGTTGGACTGAAAGCAAAGACCCGCTATATGAGATAGAAGGTGGTGAAACAGGACTTGGAAGGAGGACGGTTGGATGACGTGCAGCTAATGTGGAGGTCTGGCCCACCCAGGGCACTTACTCTCCTGGATACCACCTTGACTTTGCATTTCTCCACATGACATAATGGTCTGAGTGAGATCAGAATAAGCGCGTGAAAACACCATGATGTTGACACAAGGTCCCTCTGTTACCCACAGAAAAAGAGAAAGATGGGCAAAAACCACTGAGGGTGAGAGATTCGCGGAGTTGCAAGTCGTGAAACCAGGGAAAATATAAAGAGATTTTTGATTTAGTGTTGTCCAGGGGTCTCTTTTTATCTATCTTTTTTCTGAACCAAAAAATAACAAATGTAATATCCCTGATATTATTTATTGTCATGGCAGTCTCTTTTCCCTTGTTAAAGCATGACACACACTTAAATAATATCTTCATACTTAATAATATATCCTAATTGGAAATATAGCACAATAATAATAATTTAGCTACCTTTTCTCTACTTTGCACTTTACTGACACTGTTTGTCTCTATAGTACACAAGAACTTACTAAACACTGACAAACAAAACTAATTTGTGATTTTTTTATTTTTTTTTGTCATGGTACTTGTCGATTTTTATTACAGGCAATAATTCATTTAGAATATTTTTAACTAAAAATTCAGCGTGGTTTTAACTGGGACAAAAAGTTTCCTGTTGAAGAAACACCCAGTTATGTTTTATATTCACCTTCCACCATGTTATGGTTTTACATTAACTAAGGTAATGTGCTCATGTATGTGTACAGTAGCTCAGAAGCAGCTCTGCTTGACGGGTCATGAATTGAGAAATCAAAATTCCCTTGATCTTTTGACAAGAGGTCATTGTGCTATAAAAACACATTAAGTTGCAAGACTGCCTGAAGAATGCAGTCAAGTGGATGTTTTATTTCAATAAAGTGCCTGGTCATGTCAGTCGGGCATAATTGTTTGTGTCACAAGCGTTGCAAACACTCTTTCAATGAAAGAAAAAAGACATGATGCGACAACACTTAAGTAGCTGTGTTAATTCTGAAGACAGATCTGTGATAAATGATATATGAAGACTCACTTTATAATCGCTGGAGATCTCGATCACTTTAGTCAGGCGCAAGTTCTTCTCTCTTCCATTATAATCACTGAAACCATGTTTAGACTCCATATAAATCTCATATTTACATTGATAATGCACTTTGTTGTTTATAATGAGATAAAAATTGAGTATATGTGAGCTGAATAACAAATTTGGCCATTGCTTAATGCTGCATAAAAAGCAACACACAACGTAATATTTGACAGAGTAGATATACTTAAAGAATCCAGACTTTCTGCTGCTTACTTAACTCATATGCAAAGATGGGCAATTGAGGTCTTAAAGGAGACATGCCTATTTTTAGAGTTCTGAAAACAGACAAAACACGTACGTTTTTATAGATTATTTTTATATGTCACATTATACGTGGTTATTAAAAAAAATTATAATAATACAAATTTAAATAATCGCCCTTTCATGGCACCGTATGTATTTCATAAAGACCCAAATGCCAAGAAGCTTTAGAAAAACTTGAACCGGTAGTCATGTTGAGTGAGGAGGAAAAAGTGTGAAGGTTCGCTGAGTTCATACTCACCTGGGGGCAATATTAATCATATTCTATTCTCATGGCTGGAATAATAGAGCTGACACTGTGCCCATATACTGTAACCCATGACTAAACAACACCTCACCCTGTTCAAGCTCTGTTAGCTGGACTCTGAAGCAGAACCTCAAACATTTTTGTGTTTCATATTTCTCCTCCGCCGGAGATGTTGTGGCTGACGTTGTTCGTGTCATTTGAGTATGTTTACAGTGCTGACTCGGACTCTGTCTGTGAGGTCATGATGATTACAACAGCTGGAAAAAATGTATTTCTTTACCAGAAATAAAGAGCAAAAACACTCTCTATATCATGTACAGTACGCACTTTGACAAAAACACCTTACAAAACCCTGCATGTAAAAAAAAGTATTTTTATTATTAAAAAAACAAAAATGCGTGGACTAATGGTGATTGTGCAGGCAAAGAAATGAAGTTTGCCTACCCTGATGAATGTATTTTAAATACATTTAATTAATGCTAAGTAAACTACAAATATGTTATCGTTTTGCAATTGTACTTTTAGTATGTGTACTTGAAGTCCAACAGATGTTGTGCTGAAGTCCAACTAAAGATGGTGTATACTATTTGATTGTGCTAAAGTGGAACTATTGCAAGTATACGTAAACGTCTTGCATTATTACATTATTATTACAATACATTTTAGGCTTAATACACTTTCAGAAATAAAGGTGCCGCCCCAGTGACAGCTTTTGTAGCTTTAATTCTGAAAGTCTATTAAGAAACGTGCATGGTGCTTAATAAAGTCTAATTACACTTTTTTATATCAGTGAGTCTCAAGCAATAGGTCATGTTATTTGAACTAGTATGAAATAAATGTATTTTAAATATTTACATTTAGTTTGTCCTTTTTGTGTTTTGAACGGAAACCTGATCTTCAACATCAAAAGTCTTTACTAAATATGAATTATTTTCCGCTTAAAAATGTAATGGATTTTTTTCTATGCAAACCATTCCTTTAATGAATATCTAATCCAAAAGTTAATTTTCACGTTCAATACAGTCTAGTCACTTATTACAATACATAGGCATTCATAATAGCTTCCAGAAACCGCTACTTTCTGAATTAATGGCAATAAATGTCCGTCTTTCCAGGAAGCTGATCTGTCGGGAAGAGATATTTCACAATGCATATCTTAAGGCAACAAACATGACTCTTCAGTTTACTAATTAATTCACCATCCAGGAATCTGCATCTGGAATTTTGTGAAGCATTTGCAAATGCAAATCTTGTTATAACGTGTTCTAGCAAATGTGTTTGTAATAACGTTTCTTTTCCACTAGAGAGCACAGGTTTGATGTTAACCGGAACATGAAGGTGGCTGAAAGCACTGAAAGCTTCTCACAGAGAACTGAGGTCGTGGAAGAAATTACTTTTAATACACATGAAGATACTCACTGTGTCAAAATATTTACTTCGTTTAAAAAAAAAATACTCTGCTGAGCAACCTAAAGTGCAGCATCTAGTTTGCTGCGGCTCATCGCCACCAGATGGAGACACATGAAACAGAAATGTGTTGAACACAGTCCTCTAAATCTAATATATCAGCTACAAACGTGAAAAAAACTAAATAAGTGAATGCATTAAAATATTACAGGCCTAAATAAAGTAGTTGAAACAACATCATTTTGACACGAATGACTTATCAAATATTTTTGAAAAGTATCAATATAATGACTTGTATAGGTCAAATACAGCCAGACACCGTTAAAAGCAAGTGACCTTTGAAGGCCAATAAGGAAATTTGTCATCAGCGTTCTATTATGTTAAAGAAATATGCAGTTTAATGTTGATCGATAGTTATTTAATAGTCGGAAAGAATTCTCTGATTAGATCTGCAGGTTAGTCATTACATTTAAAGACTTTATGAAGAGAGGGAGACAGTATTTCCTCTTTACTCGATGCGAGCTTATCCTTTAGATCTACATACATTTCCGTGAAGGACCTGTTCCGCCACAAACCGCATCTGAGCAGGTGTGTAGGGGATCAATGAATATCAATACACACCACGAATACACTTCCAGTCGGAAAGACAACACGTGCTTTGATGCAATTTACTCTGAAACTTGAAATATTGCAACATCTGCATATAAAAAGAAAGTTTCCCATTTGGGGGGGGGAGGAGCATTCTAACTTATATTACAACATATTTTGATTATAATGTATTTATGTTAGCATTATTAGAATCTTCAATTCCGTGATATAATAAGGACGGATACATTGTATACCGTGCGATCCGCGTTTAAAAGTTTGAATTGTTTTTTTGAAATGCTACAAATTTATTTGGAAACGAATTATGGATTAATAACTTGACATTTATTTTTTGCAAACAATGATTCATAAATATTTTTTGTGAATAAGCTAACAAAACAGCTTGATCCTTTGAAGCAAGCAGTAGCGCAAGAAAAACTAACACAAGGCATGCATGCAATTCGCACGTTTTCATTTTTGCATATGAGGGGCTTTAAACCGGGGGGTGAAATCCGGACAGGTTGTTATAGCTACCCAATCCACAGGGGTCCCCCCACCCACCCTCAGACAACCTTATATATATAACACACCAAGCCTTGCATGTCCCAATAACTATTAAAACAGTGCGTGTCCCGAGCGTTTGTGGTTCAGGCTGACTGAGTGACTCTATCATCAGAATTTAGCCCGTGGCAAAAGCCTGTGATTGGGTCCAAACGCAGAGCTGCTCTCAACTTTAATATGCGCCTCATGAGCGCGCGCAGGAGAACGCTGTAGGATTATCGGAGAGAAATATCGCTCATCATCACCTCGCGTTTTCTCATTGACACACGCGGGCGAGTGCGTGTCCGTGCGTGCGTGCGTGCGTGAGTGTGTGTATGTGTGCGTGTGTGTGTGTCTGTGCGTGTGTGAGTGTGTGAGTGTGTGTGTGTCTGTTTAAGCCTAACTTTTTAAAGGATGATATATCTTGGATATTTCCTGTTTCTTTTTTGTGGGCTCACGCGTGTCATGGCAAGTTACCCGATATGGTGGTAAGTTTTATGACTTTTTTAACCTTTCCATGTGAAAAACAATGAGTTTGCCAGTATAGAAAGCGTAAATGACAAGCTTTTCAACTTGACAATGATTTAGGGGATTGAAAATATCTATGACGTCAGTTGTAACTTATACCGGTACTGATATGATCTATCTATCTATCTATCTATCTATCTATCTATCTATCTATCTATCTATCTATCTATTTTTCCTGCACCTGTTAGTCGTTTAAAAGTTCTGTAAGTAAACAGCAGTGACGTTATAATTATATGTGTAGACTAAATCATGTTCAATTTATTAATTAGACTTTTTATTTTTTCATTTAAATTGTTAGTGTAATTAGTTATTTTCATCTACCAATTTAACAATTGCAAAAAATAAAAATACAAAAATCAATCTCTCAGTGATTTCGATCCGGTTTTTCGTCACGGATATATTTTATGACAGGCTGTCTCTTTTTAAATAAAGCCCATGCGAGGGAATGCTGTTTGTGTGACATGCTATTTTTAAAAGGTTAGTGATTAGTTAATGTCGCACTTTATTTTGTTGAATCTGTTCAATTTCGTTAATGGAAGAAAGGATACAGTATATTCAGCATTTTAGCTTTTGTGTTTTTCATAAATATGCTTTTGAAAACTTAGTTGTGATTTTTTTTTAAATAGTAAAATAGGAAATTGTGGCTGGTGGGGTTGGAAAATGATTTTAAATGCTTCTAGCTGATTGTTAAATGTATGCAGAATACCATTATTATTTGAGACCATGTTTGATAAAAAAAAAAAAATCACTGGAACTTTCAATGCATTTAATCACAAATATTCTCTTTAAATAACTTTAGACTTGCTCGACAAAGTACAGTTCATAAGTGACAGACGGCAAACGTTCAAGGTGTTCTCCAGAATGATTTCACCCACGCACTTAAAAGATGATTGTTTCAGGGAGGCAAGACAATAAAGCAGAGTTTTCTCAGTGGTTGTAAAAGCTGTAATTGAGTAGGTCATTAGTCACAGTCCAGGCCACTCTTTTTTGTTAATTGTTGTCTGTCTGACCCTCTTGAGATTTTAAAAGCTGTGCTTTCCTTCTCGTTCACAATGCCAGTTCACAGAACAGCATTCAGAAACTTCTGTTGCTTATTATGAGCAGCCAACCCTTGTGGAAAAAGATGTGTGCTTGACTGTACTGAATGTGCACTTGTTCTGTACTTCAAATCTTGCAAGTGCATTTAAAAAATGCAGATAATAATAATAAATTAAAAGCCCGATATTTAAGAAAATACACTTTCTTGACTGTGTTTCCTGATACATTTAAGTACACTTAAAATATAGTGATAATGTTCATAATAATCTTCTGAAGTGAAATGTATATATTTGTACTAAATTACAGCTTTATCATAATAAGTGTGTAATTACAAATAGATTTACATATATGACATAAACGTTTGAACAGAAATGGCATTAAAAGTTTCACCATAAATGCTTGTCAGCACTTTTAGTACACTTTAACCATATTTCAAAGAGAAGAAAAGTAATTATAAAATTAAATATAAAGAGCTTAATTGAGTTGAAACACTCTCAAATTCAACTAATTGCATTCTAAATAAATTGAACCTGTATTATGTATTTAATTGTAAACAGCATAGCTGTCTGAAATTGGATTGTGTTTGCAATTCAATACATTCCTCCTGTTTCTCTTTTTAAGAGTAATTCTGAAGCGTTCTTCTGTTTCATGCAGGAGCTCAGGGGTGTGCACGTTCTGTCAAGATATAAAACTGCCTAATAATCAATACTAAAAGCTACGAAAACACTTAGGGTTTACAGCTAACCATCTAACCATCAATACAGCTGTCAAGCACAGAATGTTTACTGCTTCTGGAGTCGCATGCTTCTTTTTCAGCTCGGCTTCACGGTAAAGCGTTAGAAGTTAGAAGTATCAGAAAGTGTCAAGTCTGACCTGAATCAGTCTATACTGTTATATACAGCCTCGCTTTGTTTGAAAAGACCCAACTATGCCAATTCCTCATGGATAAATACAGTATAAGCAAAGTCATTGAAGTTTCTGCGATTCATGTGTTTAGGCAAACAGACTGTTCTTTATGTTTCCCAAGAAACAAGCCACTGAGCTTCAGTTTCCCGTAACATATATATATATGTATCGCTGGGCAATATAGCTCAGCAGGCTATCGGTTGTGTGATATGATAACCTGCTAGTGTCCTGGACAGCACAGGTGAATCTAGACACATGGGTAACACCGAATCTTATGCTATGTTTTTGTATCATTGTGATGTGGGCCAGGTTCATGGCTTCATGACATAGTGTTGCCTGACTGCACCTCCACCCGCGCGGGCTCCACCTTAAAAGATAAATACCTGGAGGTGAAAGCTTGCCGCACATTCCTTCTCCCAAACACTTCTCTCTTGATGTCAAAGTCGGCTCTGTGGCCCCGGGGCCTACAAGTAAAGTGGTAATTCAGAGGAGCACTTGCTTGGGCTTGCTGAAATATGCATTAAAACCTAGACTGGATACACTTCAGATGAAAAGTGAGCAAATATATATGACTGCAGAGCAAAGGGAATGTTCATTTCTGTCTCTTTGTCTTTTAATTACCTGGCTTTAGGAGATTTCGGGGAGGTAATGAGAGCACTGTTCTGCCAGGGGTGGAGGGTGGATTGGTCATGCTTTTATTTGGGATACTGCTAAAATATGAACAGCTTGGTTCAAAGTATGAGTTGCATACACCTGATGCAAATTAGGACAGTCTTATAAATGCCCCCGGTTATTGTTTAAAAGAAATACCAGCTTATCCTGTCTCAATGAATTGGTTTTGGCCCGATGTGCTAGTATTTGTTTTTAGAGAGCCTCTGCTCTTACTAAATGATGGTGAGCTCGATATCGTGAGCTACAGTGGATGACGGGGCAGACACACGCCCAAGACAGCTGAGCATGAGGACATGTCACTGAAACACCTGTTCACCTCACTCAGCGCTGGTGACGTCTCAAATTCATCAGCTTCTGGCAAAGTACAATACCAAAGTATGAGGTGGTGATTCTAGCCGTCAGCAGAGCCTATTAATTATCACTTTAGTCTTGACTGCAGTATATCTGAGGGCTGTCTAAGCTTGACGGCATCTTTACCCAAAAACCGCTTGCCAGGGATGAGCCACAGTTGAATGCATGCACGCCTGTGACCACATACATTCATTCTATATGCATGCATTACTTGCAGTCACTTTGGCTTAATCTGGGCTTACCTGTATGAAATAACTGTAACGCGGGCTCAGAATAGAATGAATAAAAAATAATAAAGAAATGATACAGCTCATTTAAACCGTAAATGCACTTGTAAAAACAATGCACTTATAATGATTTGCTGTGCTCTTTATGATTAATACAATGCAGTTGCTCTTCTATTACATTAATGAAGATTAGAGAATCATTATTGAGAATAATCCTTTCCACTAATCCTTTAATTTTGGGTTAAATGCAACCTCGGCATAACTTTAGTGCCTAAAATATTAATTGCACTTAATTGTACTGTAACTGAAATAATGGAGCAGATACTGAGTGAATTTGACCATGTTCCTCATCTCATATTAACAGAAAGAAAGCTTACACTACAGCTTGCTCAATTGGTTTGCTCTCATTACTGCATCCTCCCAGAACGAGATGTGTAAATAATACATAGTTTAGGGGAGATTCATTCAGTTATACATAATCAATTTAATCTGTGAGGTCTGTCTTCAAAAGCATGAGTAAAAACTGTGTGAGTAACACTGGATGTATAACATACTATAAGCTACCAAAACGAATAGCTAAAGTTTTATATCTAATAATACTCAGTGGAGAAGTTACGCAATTTAGTTCCCATGTGTAATTAATATTAGTAAAATACTAATGCAAAAAAAAATCTATTTAATCCATTTCCATTACCAAGGTATAACTGGCGCCTATTTCTGAGTACAAATGCACCGTTATTTGTGCATTAAATTACAGATAAATATGAAACATGTGCCTCATATTGCGATCTCAGTAGCCAAAGGATATGTTGTATGCAAAGTTGTGAGACTCATCATCTCCACATTTAACCATTGATCATCTACTGAGGCTTGCATGCTTTTTCTGTACTTGTTGACTTGCAATTGCATGTAAACGCAATTCTAGTAAAGAAAGAAAAGGTGACAGAAATGGCAAGCAACTTCAATTCAAGCATTCTTTACCACGTCCCCTCAGCCAGTTCTGCCCTTGTATAGCACTGAGGGTTGGTTGTGTATTTGTATGCATGTAAAAGAAATGCATGCATCAGCGTGAGACAGACGTCCCGTGCTATTGGTTTGAGATGCTACTTGGCCCCTGAGGCGAAGGACTGACAAAGGCTAAGAAAAGGTCAAATTGTAATAGGAATTACTCGGTGAACAAATCCTCATAGTTTCGCTACACCCTGCTAGATGAGGTTTGGATCTTCTCTCAGGCCAGTTTCATTCAAGTTCCCTCTTGTCCTGGGCTCTTTTAGACTTATTAAGTGAAATTCAGATTAAGCTCCTTACCGAGATAGATGTAAATAGGCCTGACTCACAGTAAAATAATGCCAGGGATCAACTTATACAAAGCATAACCTATTGAAGTCAGTTTAGACAAGAGCAGTCATAGAACTGACATCAAAGAGTACGGCATGAAGGAGAAAGACAAGGAAGCCGTTAGATACCCAGCACTAATATGCATACTTCTGTCTTTCACATTTCTTAATTTCGAGTGCTCTGAATGATGCACTACAATCACGCACAATGACATGCATCCCCTGCGCCAACATGTTTGATCTAAGTCATCGTTCATTTCCTTTACAAGCAGAGATCCATAACTTCCCCCTCAGAACAATGCGGGAGAGGAAGTGTTGTGGAATGCAGCAGGTATAGGAACCGGTTGGTGGCGCATCAGCTGATGAGGGAGTGTCATAGTCTTTGTCATTGAGAGAGCCCTTCAGGTCTAATCACTGCCGGTCAGGGGTCACCGAGGGGCCCTCTTAATGTGGTTGGTAATCAGCTCATAACACAGGTCAACACACACACAGCTAATTGAGACTGTCCACACCTTTACAGACACGTCTTGTTCATTTTTCCACAATAGAGGCTGACAGCAATAAGGCTACTTTTTTAAATTATAACATAATATAATATAACAAGGGCTGTGATAATTTTTTTTAATGATTTTTGTGTATTGTGTATATTTATTTTGTGTATAAATACACACATAAATGTATATATCTAAGAAAAATATGTTTATATATTAAAGACATTTCTAAATTATATTAATATATGTATATATTAGTGCTGTCAAATGATTAATTGCGATTAATCGCATCCAAAATGAAAGTACTGTGTATATTTATTAAGTATATGTAAAAATAAACAAATGCATGTATATATTTAATGAAAAAAAATTATGTTTATGTATTAAAGATATTTAGATATAATATAAAATATATTTATATAATAAATATATGAATGCATTTAAATTAAATATTTTCAAAATACATAATGTACGTGTGATTCTTAATATTTACATAATAAATAAACACAGCATATATATATTATGTATTTTACACATATATTATGTAAAGAAAAACTCATTTGATAGCCCTAATATATCTATATATATATATATATACTGTATATATATATATATAAATGTAAATGCATAAAAATATTTTCATAATAAATACATGCATTTTTATATTCAAAATAAACATGAACATATATATTACGTAAACACACTTTTATTTTGGATGCAATTAATCATTTGACTGCACTAAATATAATATAATATAATATAATATAATATAATATAATATAATATAATATAATATAATATAATATAATATAATAAACCCCTGGTTTCACAGACAAAGTTTAAGCGTCCTAGACGAAAATCTAAATCTGATCTTAAAACATGTCAGAGCCTCTGTTTTGTCTTAAGATGCACACCAGTAATGCTTTTTTCTAAGGCATATTTATAAAATATACTAAAAAGTTCTAATTGAACTATGGCCTAATCCTGGTTTCGACTAAGCCCTGTCTATGAAACCTTAATATGAAATAATAATTGTAAGTCCCAAGTAGTGTGGTTTACAGTGAATTTATAACAGCTGAGGGACGGTGTTATGCACAACATGAAGTATGGACTCGAACCTCCTTCTGTTATAAATTTACTGTAAATCACAGCTTCACGGGGCTTTATAAAGCGGATATTCCATAAACAAAGTAAGATTGCACAAAAAATACAAAAAAAAGGTGTAATGATATTCATAAAAACTTTACTGCACAGTGATACACACAGATATAAACAAAGGTGTTTGCTTGTAGAGTATTTAACAACAGCTTTAAACACGGCTCAACCAATCAGAGTCAAGGACCGAATCTATCGATTATTTTGTTTTTATGTTTCATAAGAATGAGTGCACTTTCTAATCAAGAGAATGCAATCAATCAATCAATTCATAATCAATGCACACAGTTGCAGATTTAGTCACAGCAAACAGCACAAAACAACTGTATATATTCTGTTGTTTTCATTCATCTGTGTTGAGCAACCTTTAAGTAAACTACTGGGTAATAATGCATTAATTAAAGAAAAAGCTCTGATTGGAGGATTTTAGCTCTTGACATCTGGCGACCGCAAACATGACAGCATGAGAAAGCTTGTTACCAGCGCCAGATAACACAAATGCTAAATTAAAAAGAAAAACGTTCATGCTAAATAACAAGCAGGCAAATATGGTTATGTTTAGTAAATCAAGAGAAGCAGAAATCACGATTAAAATATGATTCATTGTGCAGTAAAAGGTTTAAAATAATTTTAAAAAATTATAAGCATTAATTTTTATCATTTGTAGTGATGTCTAAAGCCAATATCTGTATCTGTTTGAAAGATATTATTTTTACGGTATCTGTTGAGTGGGTGGGGCTTAAAATGGAAGTTTATCAAAAGTATATGAAAAATCCTATCTTAGTTTCAATGGCGACTGTGCGAATGTGCACGACTTCCGGTTCATTAGCCGCTGTAGGAAAATAATGAAAATGAAGTGCAGCATTCATAATAAATGTAATACATTAATATGTGACACACCAATTTGCAATATCGAGCAGAACAACAAAGCCAAAGTTTGCAAGTTTACACACTGCAGCCGAAACTTTTGTCCGTCATAAAAAAATTCAGATCAGTTTTGCATTTATGCATAACTATTCCATTTTTTTACAACATTTCTGTAAGTATATTTTAATTAAACAATAATGCTAAAATGAAATAAAATGGAAAAGTGATTTTTGGTGCTGTGATATTTTCATTTGTCATCCGTTTTGTTTTGATCTAAAATGTTGTGGTTTTTGAAATCACCAGAGGTGTTATAAGGAGCCGTGTCCTTTGAGTTGTTAGCACAATATATACAGCACTTGAGTTCTCATTTTAATTTGTCATAGTTAAGGCAGAGCTAGGATACAGATTGTGCGTTGTATCTGAATTTGATGACAACCGAGGAGAAAAACAGTAGCAAAACCCCTATAGTATCGACTGACAAACTTTCCACAACATTGCAATGGAAACTCTGAATTGTGAGTGAGAAGCATGTCAGCACACGAGTCGCATCTGAGCCGTGTGTCATCAAAGAACAGTTGAGTTCAAACTAACATAAGTCAAGCGTCCTCTGATGCTCAGCCAGACCAGTGCACAGCGTGTCATTACAGCAAGCCACAGACCTATTTCACTTTTGGGCAGTTTAAGGATGTCGTGGCCCTTAATGACAAGGTACCTGTCCCGTTCTGTGAATCCTTGATCAGTATACTGCTCCTGTCTCAGCTGGGGCTTTCATGTTTGTTTACCACTTAGCAACGTGTTATGGCTTTATCTCAGCCCCTCCCACAAAGCCAAAGCTCTTCAGTGCCTATGACAGGTTCAAACACAAGCTGCTGTTGTGGTGAAGATACAACGCCAAGTGTCGGATTGATCTCCTCATTTGAGGACCTGGAGTCCATCCACTCATGTTACACTTTGATCCTGTAATTGTTCAAATTACACTGTTTCGGCTTTTTCAGCTAACGTGCAAACGCTACACCCGTGATAATGCCGTAAATAGGAGTAGTTAGTAAAGGAGGGTCTGTGCTTTGAGCTAATTTAAGCTTATTTTGGATCATGGTATTCAAGCATTAAATATTCTGGTTTTGATCTAGCCTCAACAAGCCTCTTAACTAGCTAAACCTGTGAGAATACCTCGGTAAACATAACCAACGGGCAAATATCACAGACGATTATGCTTAATACATTGAGAAACCATGATCACGATTGAAATATGACTCATAATGCAGCATCTGAGCTCAACCAACTCTGACTTGACTTGAGACGAATAATGGCACTATTGTCTTTGAAAACTGCTTTACAGCATAATCTGAACGGTCTCCATGTATACAGTTTATATTGTATAAAAGCGCTAAAAAACAAAGGTGATTTGACTTTTTGATTTGACCAGGCATGGACTGGCATGAATCCTACTCGAAACTAGTTTGTTCATTAGAGATACGTAGCATTCACTTATTCATTCGGCACTGTATCTGTGGATTTTTTGTTCATTCTAGTGCATTGAAACATTCATTTTGTAGTATATGTACTTAGAGTGGATTTAAAAGTGGGGTAAAAAGGTTTTTTATTTCAGATAAATGCTGATCTTTGGATCTTTATATTCATCAAGGAATCCCAATAAATAAGTAAAGAATAAATGCATGTATATATATATATATATATATTTAATAATAGTTTTAAATATAAATAATAATAAAAAATGTTTCTTGAGCAAAAAATGTGCATATTATAATGATTTCTGAAGACTGGAGTAAAGATGCTGAAAATACAGCTTTGATCACAGCATTAAATAAAATAAACAAAATATTCAAATAGAATTTTAAATAGTAAAAATATTTCCGCTTTTGCTGTATTTTGGACCAAATAAATGCATTTTTTTTTAGCAGAAGAGACATTTAAGAAACATCTCTTAGTAGTATAGTTCTTAATTTTACATCACATTAAGGAATATGGCTTTATAAATACTACTGCTAGTTAATAGTGAGAATTGCTCGTTCAAATAAAGTCTTGCTGTAATCGCTACAGTAAGCACAGTGTGCACGTGCAGAACAGAACTGCAGAATAAAGTCTGTGTGTTCCTCGGCAGGTCTCTGGCGATGGGACACCAGTACACTTCACTGGGTACTCAGCCCATCCTGTGCAGCTCAATCCCAGGTCTGGTACCCAAACAGCTCCGCTTCTGCCGCAACTATCTGGAAATCATGCCCAGCGTGGCGGAGGGGGTGAAAATCGGCATTCAGGAGTGTCAGCATCAGTTCAGAGGTCGCAGATGGAACTGCACAACTATTAATGACAACCTGGCCATCTTTGGACCCGTGCTGGATAAAGGTAGGCCTAGAGAATCAACGGGAAATAACTGAATTAAAAGTGTATTTTATGTAACATTCCCCTGCATCACAAAACTAGTCAAAAGTATTCTGAAAGCTGAGTAAAATAAGCTTTTGATGTATGGTTTGTCAGGAGAGGACAATATTTGGTAGAAAATTTACGATCTATATGATCTTTACTCAATATCCTAATCATTTTTTGTGACCCATACATTGTGTTTTTGTCTATTGCCACAAATATACCCCAACTGTTCTTGTGCTCCAGGGCCATGTTTTATTCAGAAATACCCATTAAGGTAATACATATTATAATCTCACACATATATGTTTGCAATAGTTTGAACGAGTCTTGAGTTCAGAATAATCCATTTGAAGAGTTTGTTTATATGCATTCAATTTATTTCTACAGTCTAAGTACCTTAAAAATAGAATTTCTAAATGTACCGAAGTTTCATTACAAAAGCTTGAAATCTACCCTAAATTCTAGAATAGATTGCATATTTCATACAGAGGTCAAAATCTATTACCGATCCATTTGAGTTTGTACATTTTTAAGATGGGAGAACTGCCTTTATTCACTCCATAACGAAGGCTACTTGAAACTCATATTTCACCCAGTGCTTCTTTGTATTCGGTGACTATGTAACATTATGACTTCTCAATTACAACAAAAGTCCCTGTTTGCACACAGCTCTGATTACTGAGATTACTCTGTTGTTCTGTGCACATTATTTATTTGCTGCTCTCTAATCCCGCTCTCAATGGGCATTAGTCAGGTGCACTGGACTATGACAGTTTGTGCAGATGTAGTGATGCACGCGAGTAAAGTGGGTGGGACGTGTTTTGTTTGTTTCTGTCAAAGGGAATCCCCACATTTCTCATTGTGTTTGTCCCGACACAGTAAAGGTAATGCTGACATTCCTAAAAGGCATTTCAGAAGTATCTCAGTGTGTGTGTAACACGCTCACATTAACAGACATACCTCACTGTGCGCTCAAACGGATTACATTGCCAGCGTGTGTGTTTATCTAAGGTGAAGTTATGAATGTGTTGTTCTGCTCTTTAATCAGTTGGGATTCTTGTCTAAGGCACAAGTCTGTGCATAACACAGCACAGTTTAGGGTTATGTAGATTTAACAATGTGCAGCAGAAAGTCCTAATCAACTGTTGCTTGACTAGATTGCTTTATTACAGAAATTTATATTTTGCTAAGGTAAGCAGCGTTATTGCTTTTGTTCATATTGTGCAAGATACAGTTCGCAGGTTTAGTGGCTGAGGGGTTAACATTTTTTGGTCAAGTTTTAGTTTTGGGACAAATCCTAAATATTAAATATTCTGCTTCAAACTCTAAAAAATTTACTGCTTATTAATAGTGAGTAGAATGAGACACTAATATTTGCTAATATGGACCACAAAACCAGTCATATGGGTACATCTTTCAAAGTTTTGATTAAAACATCTAAAAGATGAATAAACAGGCTTTCCATTGATGTCTGGAATCTGAGGGTGCAAAAAATGTTACATTGAGAAAATCGCTTTTAAAATGGTGCAAATGAAGTTGTTAGCAATGCATAATACTAATAAATAAATACATTTTTAATATATTTATGGTATTTATGGTAAATTTACAAGGGATCTACATAGAACATGATCTTTACTTAATATTATAATGATTTTTGCATTAAAAGAAACTTAATTTTGACCCACACTATGCATTTTATGGCTATAATATACCAAATATAGCTTTTGGGATCCAGGGTCACATACAGTATGTTCAAATAAACAGCACTAGTTAAAAAAAACTAGTTAAAAACATTTTTTTAAATAACTTAAACATTTTCTTGTAAAACAAACTGCAAACACTGAACACTCATAAACTAAGCATGTTCAAAACTAATATAAATCATAATAAAGTATGGGTGTGTGTGATTGAATCTGTAGAGCTAAACATCCCAATTTTGTCAAGTTATATTTACCACAGACTGATTTAATAAGCATTTAGCTTCCTGTTGCTGCTTTTATACCCTTCCCATTGCCAAAAAAGTTATATCAGTTTAAAGCTGGACCAGTCATGGTACGAGAAGCCAGAGCACATCGAGGGGCCGAAGGTGGGATGAATACTGATAACCGGCTACGGCGGGAGGCGGTGTCAGCTGCGCCAATTGCTTTTAATAAACTCTCAAGCAATTGTTACATTGATGGAGAGGGCTTGAGCCCAAGCGGGCCACTGATGATGGGAGGACTGCTCAGGTCTTCTCTATTGTAGTGTTAATAGCCTCTCCATATCCCCTGCAGTTCCCCCTCCTCCGGTCTAAATTGAAGGGGAGATTGGTCAGGGACAGGGGTGATGGGGGTTTGAACCAGGTCAGTCATCGGGGTCCAGGGATGGCTTTAGTAAATCATTTTGATTGGATTAAAGCTTCTGAAGCTCTTAATAATGTGAGAGGTCAAAGCGGGTAGATTAAGTGCTTTGTTGGGGGGCGGTTTAAGGGCCGCTTCGGAGCTCAGAAGCTTTTCACAGAGCTTAGAGAAGAGCACCTCTCACTTTCACTCCTTTGTGACTAACGCTGTCACTTTTGCGGAGCTAGCACTATTGTGCGCTGGTGTTAAAGTCTGTGGCGCAGACGGATGCACGTCGGTTTCCTCTTCTGTTTTGTGCTGGGCTGAATGGAGCGCTGATCTTTAATAGGTCTTCAGAGGCTTGTTACCGACAGCTGTCTGAGATCTGCCCAGACGTGAATGATGCTGGAAATGTACATTCACCCGATCAATCTGACATTGGCTGAACTAATGATAGGGCGGGACCTGTTGGTCTTCTGGAAACCTGTCTGAAAACAGATCTTATGCTTCAAAATTCCACACCTTTAAAGGCCTTTACTTTGATACTTTATTACTGACCGTTTGACTGCTTTCATTGCTTGCTTCACAAACGGAGCATCAGTTTTGCAGCTCTCATTAATCTGTGTATGTGTTGCCTACAGTATTGCATTGTTTTGCAAAAGTAAACCACCTCACCAGTCTCATCCTCATCTATTTATTTCACAGCGCTGCCTCAGGCTACGTCTGCATCAGCACTCATTAATTTACATTAACCAAAGTGTCAAAACACGACCAACTGGAATCCGCGATGAAAGGAGAGTCAGCGCAGGTGTTCTAAAAGAGTTTGCTGAACACACCTTCAGCGGATAGCGTTGCTAGTCGCATGCGAGATGTAATCGGACACCAGAATTAACTTCTTACTGTCACTCAAGATCTCAACAGACTTTGTGGGCTTTTACATTCATTGTTTTTGTGATATTTATTCGAAAAAACCTCTCTTTGCAATTTCCTCAGACGTTTAACAAGCAATAAAATTACATCTGGGTGTGAATAAAAGCCTTTTCATTGGAATTCCTCGGGGGCATCCACCATGTTGGCCACCACCACAAATTAAAGTAAAGGAATCCCATGACTCTGAATGCTAACACCCTCAACTAAATCAACTTTGCATGAGGTCAGGCTACCCAGGTTATGACCTCTGCCCTCAGGAGGAGAAACTGTTACAATTTAGGATGTACTGAGAGCACCGTGCCTTTCATCAAATGCATGTTTAACTGTGCCGGGGGAGGTCTGCTCACCAGTATATCATTAACTCTGCCCAAGAAAGAAAGAATGGGGTGTGGCAAACGGAGTTGATGGTGGGACCTTAGCCCCGCCTCCTGCTGGGCCCAACTCACCACACAATATCTGGGCGACCATAAGATTAAGCCAGAGAGAAAGCTCCTTTCACAATTCACACGCCCTTTAGATTGTTTTATGAAACCATTTCAATGGGGATTTCCCCGTCTGCCGACAAGTGGGGTCCGACCAATGCATAGTTCTCTGTTGCTATGACTTAACTTGGTCCCCACTAATCACTGGCAAGGGCAAATTTCATATAAAATATCGGGGGGCTTTTGTGTGTGTAATTCGGCGTGACAGTGGCAGCACAATGAGGGATTCAGGGTCCCAGCAGGTAACAGGGACCGCTTGCCATGTGAGGGTCCAGTAAAGTTAGCCAGAAGGTGGGCAGCAGGGTCGAACTGTTGTCACAAATAATCAGTCTAATCTGGCTTCACCTGCATTCTTTTCTCAGGTAAAGACCCCCTACCACTCTAAAGTGTCTCCGTATCTCCCATTTATCCATTTTTGAGGAGTTCTTCCTCTGGATATTAATCTGCCCCCACTTTCCCCCGACGCCGTCTCTCCTTTATTCCCCCGACCGGTCTGCCATGTCATTGTCGGCCAGCCGCATTTGACCCACGTTTTATTGGCTTCCTGATAATAAAACACAGGTCACTCAGTGGGTTTTAAATGGCAATTGAATGGCCCTTTCAGACCCAACTATTCATACCTCCAACTACAATGTGATTTAGTTGATGCAAGCAGAAGTTGCATATTGTTTAAGTGAGAGAAATCATGGGCATCAACTGATATAGGTTTTAATATATTTGCACAAGAACAAGGAAACACTGCATCACGGTAATTTCAATCCAAAGGCACCAAATCGTTTCACCATTATAATTAGCATTGTGGAATAAGAAAGAACTTGTGCCTAGTTTTGCAACATCATTATTCTCTAACCAGTTGAAACCTGCAACAAAGGAAGACTTGATTCACAGCGTCTCCATACCCGTTTCCTCTCTCCTGCAAGTGCAAGACTGCACAAGACCACAGAGTATTTATCAAAATTACCAACCTCATTAGCTGTCTGTTGGAAAACGCTTTTAAGTTTGTATGGGGCCCCTCTTCAGCAAGAATCGTCACAAAATCCCCTGTTAGACAGAATGTTGGATCATCTTGGAGATTATAATCAACCTAAACTTGCATTGTTCATTCTTCAAATTAATTCCAAAAGTAACGCGTTGGGTCTTGTAACCACAACCCGACAGTGAGTCTTAGCCATGAGTAATACAGGCCTATTTCCCCACCTCAGAGTTGCTTAATTAAGTCTTTCTAACTATAGACTTGTCATCCTTGTATTTACCTCATCTGGAAGGATATGCTTGGTCTTCCCTGACTCATGGCATACCATGTCCACAATGAGATCTGAGTGAACTGCCTTTACTTACATATTAAACCACACACTTATGAGTGTTGAAGTACTTTCAAAGGGTTAGTTCACAAAATGCGAATTCTGTCGTTAATTACTCAACCTCATGTTGTTCCCAACCCATAAGACCTTCGTGCATCTTTGCAACACAAATTAAGATATTTTTGATGATATCAGAGAGCCATCTGACCTTCCATAGACAGAAATACAACTGAAATTATCCCAGATCCAGAAATGTATCAAAAGCATCCATGTGACATTAAATATGTTAAAACTTGCATATGCATGCATTGTGATACTCTCTAAAATGCCGGAAGACTTAAGTCATGTGGGAAGAGTAAATTATGTCATTTTTGTTTTGCTTGCGCAAAAAAAGTATTCTCCTAGCAAATTGAAGTTGAACTATTGATGTCGCATGGACATCAGAACAGAACAGCTGAAAGAACAATTAATAGACATTCTGAGGTATAACATATGTAACAATGCTTGTTTTCTCTGTGCACTTCCATAGCCACTCGAGAATCTGCATTTGTCCATGCGATTGCTTCGGCGGGGGTAGCATTCGCCGTGACGCGGGCCTGCTCCGAGGGCTCCGTCACCATCTGCGGCTGTGACACGCGGAGGAAAGTACCACCGGGTGAGGGCTGGAAGTGGGGCGGCTGCAGTGAGGATGTGGATTTCGGCAGCATGGTATCGCGAGAATTCGCTGATGCTCGCGAGAATCGACCGGACGCTCGCTCAGCTATGAATCGACACAACAACGAAGCTGGACGTGTGGTGAGCACATTTTTTCCACTAAAAAGACCAAAATGCCTTTTCATTTTAGTTCAGGTTAGTTTATTCTGCTTGCTGCTGGATTAATGTTCAGATATGCTCAGGTTAGCCTATGCTGCTTGCTGGTGAACAAGCAATTCAGTACTATTTAAAAATGTTAGGAATGCCTGTTCGAGAAACTAATGGAGCAACATCCAAATGCGGAAGTGCTGTCTTTCTTGAATTGCTCCCCTACTGTGCCATTTTAAAGTTCCTAATAATGTTTTAGTAGTCTTCTACAATAGGTTTACATGCCTGCAAGCTCAAAAAATACTTTTTGTTTTCCAACGATTCTCAAAGGTTTCTTTTGAAGCAGTTCTAAGATTCAGTCTCTCTAAACCCCTCCTACTCTGCTCTGATTGGTCAGAAGGCCCAGTTTGCTCTGATTGGTCTAACATGTACAGTGCATGTCAGAAACAATACACCTATTACAATACACAACTCTGAGGACTCGTTCTTTTATTATTTATTTACAATTTATTATTATCTGGAATATTATAGCTAAGAACAATATTCTGTTTTTCTTTTTTATCCTTAGTCAATCACAAAGCACATGTACATGAAATGTAAGTGTCACGGCCTTTCGGGAAGCTGTGAGGTGAAAACCTGCTGGTGGTCACAGCCTGACTTTCGGGTGATTGGCGACTTCATGAAGGACAAGTATGACAGCGCATCAGAAATGGTGGTTGAGAAACATCGGGAATCACGAGGCTGGGTCGAGACCTTGCGACCGAAGTACACCTTCTTCAAGCCGCCTACAGAAACTGACCTTGTCTACTACGAAGGTTCACCTAACTTCTGTGAACCCAACCCGGAAACCGGCTCCTTCGGCACCCGTGACCGAATGTGTAACCTGACATCACACGGTATTGATGGCTGCGACTTGCTCTGTTGCGGCCGGGGCCACAACACTCGAACTGAGAAACGCAAGGAGAAATGCCACTGCATTTTTCACTGGTGCTGCTACGTGAGTTGCCAGGAGTGTACGCGAGTTTATGATGTCCACACCTGCAAGTAAGAAACCACCAAACCAAAACCAGATTGGACAGACAATTAGGGTTGTAAACATGCGAGAGCCTTCAGTCCCAAAGTTGTGGACTGAGTTGAATTGAGTTGTTTGTGGTTTCACTAGTAAGATAATCACAAAAAGGAGATACAGTGAAGTAATTCTAGAACACCATCAAAGAAAGCTGTTTCAACAGACACAAAGAAAAACCCATAAGGGCTTTGTTCTCCATTGTTGAGGACAAATACAGGCCTGCGGCTCAGCTCTGGAAGGGACTTATCGTTTCCAGTCTGATACAGGAGGGGATAAGTGATGGATCAGATTACTAGAGACTCGGGCCATTGGGACCTTGACCAATTGTGTCTCCAAGAAAAGAACAGAAACCTTTCAAAGGGAGAGGTTTTGTCGGCACGTGGCTGCAAACTCAACTCTGTAACAACAAATGCAGCACAAACTGAATGCTAGGGTTTGCCCACAAGCGCCTCTGCAATGTGGTGATAGTTGCATTATTAATGAAAGCCTTACTACTAACACCATTAAAGAAGCTATTTGTATCTTTTTAATACAAAGTGCATTCCAACATTCCTGAACTCCAGCAAACAACCGATTAACCCATACTTTTATGACAAATAATACACTTCACGTTTTCTCTGTGTGCAAGACCAAACACAGAACTTATGTATTAGGTTGAGTTTATTCTAAGTTACTAACATTAGGTTACGAATGCACTTGTATCTGAGTGAATGTCCATGCATTGTGTATATGTCACTGTTTCTTGAAATGATTTAAGAACTTGCCACTAGTATCAAGACCTCTTTTACTTGCCGTTTAGAGTGCTATTACACTTGGTTTGATTGCTTGGTTCAAACCAGAGTTCAGTTGCTTCCCTTTTTGCCTGGCCTTGCTGGGTTGTGTTCACACTGTATTTTTGGGTCCGAACCATGGTGAACCTGTGTCATCAAAGTGGGAGCTGTTCACCCTGTTGCTTGATATCAACTACGCAGGAGAAAGCTGCAAAATGCACAGGGTCAACACAGAACAGCACTTGCGTTTGTCTGTGCGAATGTATTGCAAAGGTTCCAAAGAATATCTACTTCCTTTTGAAAAAAAACAGCATATGCTGGTTAGATATGTTAAATTAAAGAGTGTCCTTTGCAAGTCATGTGCTGGTTCTAAGCTGGTCCTAAGCAACTGTACTGGTTTTACTTGTCTTAAACCCTAACCCTAACCAGCAGCCATGCTGCAAAACATACCTAATCAGCATATGCTTGATTTTTCGACAGGTGTGTGTCGGTCCTGCTTATCAGGAAAGTGAATGAGCCTTGAATGATCTTCTTTTTTTTCCAGATCAGAGCACACACAAGTGCATTCATATCTGCAGTAAGTTTAATGTGAGTTCGGTTAACTAGTACCCTCCAGAGTTCCAAAAAACTGTTCACATCATCCAAACAAGCTGAAATCTGACTTCAAACTAACCCATTTGCACACCAGAAGTGCTAGTGTGAAGCACCCCGTTTTCCTCAAACATTAATAATCTATTAAAGCTAAAACAAATAGATGTGAGCACTTCTATCTTGAAATGGAGCATGATATTCATTTGCTTTATTTGTGCGTGACAGTATTATTGATAATCCACATACAGAGAGGTCCACAACATTTCAGAATAAATATAAAAGGTAACTGTACCTTTATTGAGTAGCCGAAAACACTGTTCATTTGTAAGTCACTGGATAAAAGCATCTGCTAAATCAATAATATAAATGTACATGCAGGGTCCAAAATTAATAGTCGCCTGTGGAAATATATAATAATAATTTAAAAATAATTATCATGGCCACAGTATCATGACTGGTAATTTTTAACAGTATTTTTGTAATTATTATTTTTCATATATTGATTTTTATTCAGGTTAATTTTGGACCCTGATTAGAGATTTTGCTTCTGCTATGACAAAATGAATTATTTCGTTTTTATTCACAATTGTTACACTCAAGTATTTGTGAATTCAAAACCAAAATTAATGTTTTTATTATTATTGTTATTATAACTTTCCCTACCCAGTTGTACATGAAAGTTAGCAGCAGTGCAGAAGCTAAATGAACTACCCTCATTTATAATGCTGCTAACAAATAACAGGTTTGTTGTTATATTTATGCTTGTGCATTTGTGTTTCTCTGTGTAAATCTACTGTATGTGTCTTGGTGCTTGTATGTAAATGTGTGTGTATATGTGCATGACTCTTTGTTTTCTTCTTTCTGTGAAAGACACTGTGTAAGCATAGTTAAGAACTAAAATGTGAAGTTTTCTACTAACGGAATCCTAATAGAGAGTGTGTGTTTATTAACCAAATAGAGATATTCTAACACCTTTGTGAGTCCTGTTGAACAATAGATTATAAAATATGTAATGTATGAAAATTAAAATGCATATTGTGTTATTAAAAGCCACGCTATATTTTGACAAAGTAGCATTGAAAACAGCTTTCTTTCTGGCAAAAGTTCCTTTCACAGATCTTTCTTCAAATACAATTAACTCAAGTTCTCTCTTGCCCATCTCACACTGATTTAATCTCTCATCAATCAGGGATCATTTCAAAGCACATGCCCTATTCAGCTTTTTCACAAAGCTTTATTTAACCTAACGATCCGCCCCTAACTACAAAATCAATACTTCATGTTTGTATGTGTACATCACTGCATCTAAATTTCGCCTGTTCGCTTCCACACAGTTCAATTTGTACTCTAAACATGGTCTTCAATTCCAAAGTTTTGTATGGACTAGTTCTGTGTTTAAGGATTTCTGGAAGTTCTGGATTTTTTATGACTATTTATTTTACTGTAATGTATATATTAGCAAGAGTATATATTTGCTGACTTGTGAGGAATATTGTTGTTTTGTGTAACTGTTTTACCAGCAACCAGAATCTGTTGTTGCTTCTTCTTTTTCACTGACCACATTGGATGCACTGTATGTCCTGCTCTCTGTTATTAGAATTCTAGCTGTTAATGTTATTATAACCAAATTAAATAAAAATACGCTTCTTGACTTTTTTATTCAAAGGTGGTTTTGCTTCATGGACTCAGATCTGATATTAGACATCAAGCTGCATGCAAAAGTTATATATATTCAGGTTTAGGGGTTCGCAATAAATTATAGCATAGATAAGCATTGATATGAACATTAAAAATGAATAGTTTCTCTCATGTTTTGTAATCAGGGGCTCTCTGAAATGAGAACGCCCCTATTAACATGCAAAGAAAAAAATATAGAAAAGAAAAGAATATTACAGTACCACATATGGTATACCATTAGTATGGATAACAATAACAGATAATAATTTTGACTCATCTCTTGTGTAAAAATAATTTTTTTTAAATGAAACATGATTTGTTTACAGTAAATACACTCTTAAACCACGTTTTACTGAAAAATGGACATCATCATAACAACAACAAAAAATTAAAATATGCAACTATGACTTTAACTATAGCTTTTAATTCATGTCATGACCAAGCTCTGTATTAACACGAGGATACCAGGACGGGAAATGTGCAACACAGTTAAACTACATTTATTAAAATAGTGTAGTGAGGGAAAAATGTAAATGCATACCACATTCATTTATACAGGCCAAAAGACCTCTTAAAAACATCTTTATATATTTATCAAAGATTCTGGTCATCAACTTTAGCATTAATATTATCTCAAATATTATACTTCAAGTCCATTTTATTAAAAAGGTTAGTTCAGCTAAAAATAAAATTATTTTATTCCAAACCCATAAGACCCTTTGTTTATCTTGGAAACACAAATTAAGATATTTTTGATGAAATGCGAGAGTTCTGACCCTGCACGGGTCCTACCATGTTCAAGGCCGGGAAAGGTAGTAAGGACATTGTAAAAATGTTCCTTTGTGAAATCATCATTGAAAATTAGTCACAGAAATAAAGTGGTATTTACCATTATTTTACAAAATAAAGAAAACACATAGCCTATTTATTCAGTCAAGTCTGTTTCTGATTATTTGCAGTTACAAAATGTACACCACAATTCTAAATAAAAATTATTAGGTATAAAGAAATGAGACTTAATGACAGGTATAATATGCTAACTACACTAAATAAACACACAGAGAAGTTGTTCAGTTCTCACTGCTGTGTGTGTGCACTAGGATGGGTTAAATGCAGAGCACAATTCTCAAGTATGGGAAGAAATTTGTCACGTGGGCCAAAAACCCTGGCTACTGGCACCAAGGAAGCCTCCACAAGGGACAATCAAGCCCCAGAAGTGACAATGGAAATCTGCCTGGCCCTAGTAAGCACTAGCATGCACACCTTTGGCCCAACAGTGGAAACATGGTTAGTAACTCCCTGCGTGTTGTGCTATCTTTCCTTTCAACTCCTTGTTTCCCTCCCAGGGTACTAAAGCTGCTGTTTCCTTTGTCCAGGTGTTCATCCAATGCTCCTGCCTATCCTGTCAATCTCATTTTCTGTTGGGATGGTCCATTCTCATGCTGCATCTCTGTCCACTTCATTGGATTGATCCCATTTCTTGGCATGTTCATGGTGGTCTGCTCTACCCTCTTGCTATTATGGACTGGTCTGTAGTACCAAAGTCTGCCTGACATTGACTTTGTCTCTGCATCACCTCTTGTACTTGCTGGATTGGATTGTGCTGACCTTATTTATCCTCTGCCCTACTGTCTGGAGCTGGTTGGGCACATGGCAACCAACCTAAATGTTGCTGTTTTCTCTGCAAACGCAATACATTGCAGTCTTGTAGTCCTTTGCCCTCAAGTTCTCCTTATGGCGTACCTGACAGATGCAAAGGCCCTTATGTCCATGTCAAGATATGGAAAAAGTACGAAGCAGATCAATAGAAGTAGCTGAATCAACAGAAATAGTTATAACTATGTACAGGCCTTTAAAGAGCTTAAACAACATTATAGCCTCAGTCTATATGGAATCTGTCCCCCACTGACTCACTGAAGAGCAAACCATCCAATAAATAGACCAGATTAAAACTTGGGATAGTTGTCAGTCTTGTCCACAATTAGGAGCTGGGAACACACAGGACACAATAGCATCATTCTTTCTCGATTTTAGTGTGAGAGAAAGAAGGAGAAAAATCCCTTGATAATAACTTGATTCTTTTGAGAGCGCTCAGGAGCCAGCTTAGTTCTCTGGGGGACAATAAGGGCAAAAATTCTCTGTGGTGACAGGACTGCATCAATGATCAGCCCCTGAAGCAGATTATAGGCCAACGTGAATAGAGCCCACCAATACTAGGGGCTAATAGAGGACCCCTGATAACTCATTCTTCCTCTCACAATGTCCCTGCCAGAAGCTAGGTCTTAGTATCGCCTAACTCCACTATGCAAAAAATATTGACATACACGGCCCCCTCAAGAGCGGACACAGGGTAATACTTTTTCCAAGCGCTAGCATTTGCCACCATATTATTGCTTATCAAACAAACAAAAAAAGAGAGTGCATAAATTTGAATTATAAATGAGTTATAATATTTATAAATCCACCAGAAAACCTACCCTTGCATGAACATGCCCATTTCCCAAAAAATGACTGCATTTACTTTAAGATTCTAAAGTGTACATCCCATAAACACTTTACTATCCTGTGAGGCCATCAGAGAGGAGTCGTGAATGGCAGGAAACACATAAACTGACATTGTAGGTCACATGGAAATGCAATAAGACAGATGTGGTATGTTCATTCATATCTATATAGCTAAAATACTGATAGACAGCGATCTAAAAGATATCTTTATACTGCACAGTATATAAAGTGAATGGCATATGATTTATTTAATTTGGTGATTCATTTAGTAATGTGTATAAAAAATTGTGGACAATTTGGAATAAAATTGTTTACTTGTTTTCTTGCCATGCTGAAGAAAGGACATTTTATGGAATATTAGGAAATATTATGGAATCATCCATTTGTAATGCGGGAAAACTGTGACACATTAAAATGCAAACATTTTGGAAATTCATGGAATATAAAGCATGCAGAAATGTATATATACAGTAAACAGCACACACACACTACACTTTCTTATAATAATAGGTAGAGTGAGATTTTAAAAATACATAGTCATTTAAAAAATAGTTACACTGTTCAAATACTGACTGTTCATATAGCAACAATTACATTGTTGACACATTGCATGCTGAATCTTATGCGCATTGTCCTAAAACTCTAACAGGAAAGATCAAAATGAATCAAACAGGTGTGGAATGAATCGTTCAGTCTCCAACCAAAAACACACTGATGTGCTAAACACAAAATTATATTACTGTATGAATATCCCATCGGTTTGTTTATATGCATTGCATAACCATTCTATACATGAACACACAAATGCAGTACATTTTGTTTTTTGCAATATTTCTAAAATAAAGTATTTTTAACATTTGTGATGCATGCAACACTTTCCATATCCAACAGAAATAAACTAGCAAGATTTAGAAAGAAATTCTTTTAGATGTATGTGTTTTCTGTCTCATCCCATCGACCGTCAGACAGAGAGGCACCACAGCCAGAATCTGATTCACAAATTAGCCAGAATCTACAGTAGCCGAGCACCTCACCCTCAGGCTGAAGGAAATTGTCTGCTTTCACAGACCAGAAACCCACCTAACAAGCTTGTCACCAAGGTGAGAGCAACCTAGTTAGCAGGTAATTGCCTGAAGAGGACTTGTCAGCTCCACTGCGGGAGACTTCACTCAACGAGTGTGAGAATTTTGACACAGTCGAAGCGGTACCTCCCAATAACCATATAAATGGAAGACAATGGACCTAATTGCAATCAGTGTCCTCCAGCTCTACTGTCTTTATGTTGCTACACTTCACTCACTCTTGATCTAATGACCTGAAGCTCAGCAGACTTTTACAACAGCATATCAACGTATCTGAATGCTGGGCCTCCGGTATGCATCTAAGGTCCAACGCAAGCTGATGGATAAATGCCTTCTTGGGTGAATGTTAAGAAGTAAAGTTAGGTGGAGCTACGCAAAAGTCACACCTCTGCTCAAACAGTTCTCGTTTCACACATGACAAGTCTTTTGATGTCTGAGCTATTTGCAGCGAAATTACTTTGCTGTTGAAAGGGTAAGAGATTTTTAGCTAGAAACTAAGGAGTAGGAGCTGGTGAAATGTGAGAGGTCAGTAATGTGGTACATTAAAAAGGAGTAAAGTTTAGCACCTGGCAGGTAATCTCCATCATATCCTTGCTACAAAAACAAACTGATAAGTAACATAGAAACAGTAAGCAATATCTCTATACTTCATGTCTGTTTGTTGCTGCATCTAAAATTTAGGGTCCTTGGTTCTGAAGGAGTTTTTTGATGAATGGGTGGCGGAGCAGAAACCGAACCTGCTGCTCTCCGTATTAATTCATAAGTGAGCTAATTTATCAATATTAGAGTTAGGGATTAAAAAAGGCCCATAGACCCCCTCCTCAAAACAATAATATTAAAACAGGAGGTTTAAGTAGGAATGCGTCTCCCTTGTGATCCAGTCGACTAAAAGGTATTTTATTAACCAGTGTAGACAAGGGCAAATTCAGACCAACAAAACAGTGATGCCATAACTTCTTCCGCATACACAGTATACTCACATACCAAAAATATTTACTGCTTGATTGCTTAAATCACCACAAAGTATAAACAATATCATCTCCCGGCTCTAATCTGCTAGATTCAACTAAAAGGCATGAAGATTTTATCAATGCTCATTATTTTGAAACAATGTGTATTTTGAAAAGTGCTATACAAAATAAATTTGACAAAGACTTTGTATTTTTTTTAAAAAATTGTATTTGTATTACTATTATTAAAAACAATGGAGCTTAAGTGATGCTTTCGGATCTAGTGCATGAATTAATTGCAATAAATTGAGCTTTTTTGTTAACTGAGAAGTGATATTGTGGGTTTAGTATGCTGGTGTTATGAAAGGTTTCAGGTAGCTTTTCTGAAGTGCTAGATAAATGACTATGAACAGTATGTAATGAGTATGTTTGGACGTGACACACAGTTGTTCTTGTAACGTCATGTTTTGACTGCCTGCTCTGTTTGGATTCACCCAAAAGAAACCTGAGCTTAAAACCTCTGAATGTATCATTAAAGGACTTTTTTTCTTTCTGGTGTGTTGTTGTCGTAGTTCCTGTTGTGGCCACCAGCATAGTGTGCATGAAAATTGTGTGTTTTTTAGTAAAACTATCATTACAGTCAGCTCCAGCTAAATTCTTGTCACAACTACACTTTAAACCCTAATACTCAAAGCGCTTATTTGTATGGAGCCGAGGGAAATTAAATATTACAAATAAGCTTAACCTTGATGAGATTTTAGAACTTTCTATTCTACTAGGTTTAGCTTGTTTAATACCTGAATAGGAACGTCAAGGTAGCTGCTGGAAAAAGTGTTACTTGGTATTAGTAAATGAAGAGGTGTCTCTTTGGAGTACCACAGGGCTCAGTACTAGGACTTTTTGCTTTTCTCTCTGTATGCCTTGGAATACATAATTAAGAAGCGTAGAGTTAGTTTTCACTTCTGTGCTGATAGTACTCAGCTCTATATTTCTTCGCAACCAAACCAAACGTACCAATTGACAGAACAAAGAAATGATAGTTGATATAAAAAATTGGATGACTCAAGCTGAATAATGAAATCGCTGCATTCTGTAGAGCTGCTTGACAATAGATCAACTTTATTCTCTTATCAAGCTGAACTGAACCAATACTGAACTGACTTTAGTGAAATAATTTAGCTGATTACACAATTATTACTTTGAATAATTAGAGTTCCTTACAACAGGATTTGAAATGAACTTAGAGTTTTAGATTTTGATTAATCAATGTTAACTTTTGTTGTGCAATGGTAATTGCAATGAAATATTGACTAAACTCACTTGCAAAGGATGCAACTGTTGATTAGTTAGATGGGTTGTTCCTCCTGCCAACAAAACACCCTTTAAAAAGTAAATCCACTAGACAGTCAAAAAATAAATAAATAATAACAGTAATAATAATTAGTCAACACTAGACAAGACAGTCATCAATTGTCAGCTCTAGTGGCACAGACGGTAAAATATGCTTCATATTTTTTTAACGCGATCAATGGTTTGACTGCTTGGCGAACTTCAAATCTGTTAAAGCATTTATTTTTAATATAAATAAAGGAAATCATTGAAATATCTGGTAGGGTTAGGGTAGTTGAACAGATGGCTTTATTGTCCCAGTAAGGTGGCATACATTTAATAATTTGAATTCAAATTCAATAAGCTATTACTGCACACTGTTTTATAATGTACTACAATACTGAGGTTCAGATAATTACCACTATTTGCAAAAAGTAGTATAAATAGCATGAATGCATGAATAACATGAATGTAAAAATGTAAATAACATATCACTAAAAAGTGCTGCTATTTTCACTTAGTGTACATAGAATCCATTACTATTTGCACTTAGTGTAAATAGCATAGACCGCTAAGAAAATATGCTTTTTCAATTTGTGTAAATAGCATCTAATTGATATTTGCACTTAGCCTAAACAGCCTCTATTGCTATTTGCACTTAGAAAATATTAACATTTATCTTGAAAGTTAAAAGACTCCTTTTACTTTGCATACAACTGCCTGTGATGGTTAATATGCACCAATATAATGTCTGATGTACGTACATCTTCAGATGTTAAATATTTTTCATTACTTAGCACTCTGTCTTTTTGGGGATGATGCATTATAAGGGTCAGATTTGATGGATTTGGATTGGTTTGCATGTAAATGATAGTGACGGAAGAAAACTCATTCACTTTTTTAGCACAGATCCATTGTGTGAACCTACCCTGCAGTGAAGTGTGCTTATATCAGCGTAAGTATATCAATGACAAGGTGACTAGAGGGGGTAGAGGAGAGGGGTTATCATTAGTGAAGCCCTCTGCTGCTGTTCATGACTAGTTCCAGTAATTACTTCACAAAGGGTGGTTTTCGCCATCCCACTGTTTTTCCCACACAGGGCAGGCACAGAATTCCAAGTGGCCTCAGACTTGCAATCTCCTTGCTTTAACCCAGGCAAATTGCTAAGCTTGGCCATTCTTCAGGCACTGTAATTGCATTTTAGTGCTGTTTTTATTGGTGCCGGCTTGCCCAGCCCCCCGGTCTGACCGCTCAACACTAAGAATGCCATTGAACGCAGGGTAAATAGAGAGTAAATAATTTGTTTATAGGGAGGTTCAAATTAGGGGTTAATTAAGGATTAAGAATGGACTGAGGGGGGAAATATTAAATTAAATGGATTTCTGAAATTGGACGGTGTTTGCAACATGCAGCCCTGTTATGGATGTGATGCTATATAAAAAATATTAAAAATTTAGATGTCAGGCAACCTATTGCTTCATGCAATAAAATAGATGAATTGGTGATATAAAACATTGTCTGTTACAGCAATAGCAAAAAATTAAAAAATAAGTTATTTATTGCGATTCTGAGTGTTTCTCAGTGAAACTACAAAAGCCTTTCCCTCTTTTTTTACCATTTTTAACCATTTTAGAGGTTTATTCAAATGTGAATACTTAAGTTCATCTCATTAATATACTCAAAGAGATCTAATTTTGTTCTTGGCAACACTGAGCAGTTCTTGTCTCTTGAGTATCCCTGATTCTAATTCTGCGGTACAGATGCATTCCGGAGCTGGACAACTGAGCAAGTGCTGTTTGCGCTGAATTGGAATAACAGCAGAAAACTGAAATGGCCACAGGATTAAGGGATCTGAACAGGATAAAAGGATAAAAGATTCTTGGTGTTATCCATTTTAGCTTAAAAAATGGAGAGTCTTAACCAGGATTTGAGACCTCACAATGCTTAGAGTCTTTATAGAACATGGTTGTGCAATTTGTAATTATCTAAATTTGACATTTTTGTATACTATTGTGTCACTGAGTAAACGGATTAGATGAATGACGAGGTTTTGAGTGCTCAGAGTCAAAGCTTTCTGGTTGAGATGTTATAGATGGAATGCAAAAGCTAGGTCAAAAAAGTTCAACACCTTCGATATCATTTTTGCGCACTGTGTTGAAGTAACAGTGGTCCAATGAGTTTAATTCCACAGATGAGAAGAGCACAGTGGATCTGGATTTTTGGAGAATCAGGCGACTGCCCAGCTAATAAAGAACTTGCTTTCTGAAGGTCCTCATGATGTTGTTTTAACTTGTTCTCATTAAAATGAGAGAAAACAATACTACTGTAGTGCAAATCACTTCTGCTGCTATTGAGGTGGATACAGGTAAGGTTAGGGACAGGTTTGGGGGTATGGGTAGGTTTAAGGGTGGGTTTAAGTATAAGGGATCAGGTAACAGTGTAATTAAAAATGTAAGTATAGAAATTAATTACATATAGGTATTTTTAAGTACAATGTACTGTGCACAATAAGTACCAAATTATTAATGTAAATTTAAGTAAGTAGTAGTAGTTAAGGCCAACTAATATAAAGTGGGACCAAAGGTTCTGAAATCAACATTCAAAGAACGTCCTTGCGATGTTATTTGTTCTTGAAACAAAACATTTCTGATAATGTTGATAGCACAATGTCTTAAAATGATTTACGTGGGTTGTACCGTATGTAAGAAATGTTTTAGTATACTAAAATAAAATTAAACATTTAAATATCATTAGATTAACAGGACATTGTCAAAAATGTTTATAACCTTTAATTTGCATTATAATCACATCAAGAAAACTGGGCAACACATTTTATTTTGGGTGAAAATAAAGTTAGCAGAATGTTGTTGTCACATCATGATGTCATTTTGTTTTCGTCTAGTTGTCATGGTTATTGATTTGAGTTCTTCATTATGTTCAGGTGTGTCTTGTTAATTATCCTCTTTGGTCTGTGTATTTAAGTTCCTGTCTGTTCAGTGTTAGCGGGTCAGGTATGTTAATGTCAGTGCTTTACTTGTGGACATACCTTGTGTGGATTCAATTAAAGTGTTTATCATCTCCGTGCGTTTTCATCTATAAAATAAAAATAATAATCTTTTAATCAACACTGTGATGATCGTAGTAAAAGGTAACCGAGTATAATAATATTGTGTATAAAATTTACACAATTGAATATGAACTTGAACATAACATTAGCATTTTTATTTATTATCACTGTGGAAATATATAATAGTGATCTTTAAAAAAGGAAAAATGAGTGTCCAGCTCATGATATTTCCAAACCAAAAATTCAAACCTTTTCAAAAAAAAAAAAAGTTTGGTATCTCATACATTTGGTTCTCGCTCTTTTTTGATTAAAGTAATATTGCAGCAAATAAATGCACATTTTTTTAGCAATTTTAATTAAATAATCTCTGTGGTTTTGTTTATGTATGGAAGAATAATTAGTAGAGCGCACACTTGAAGGGTTGCCATTTCCACACATTGCAAGCAACACTTCTTAAGGCTATTTTAGCTTTAGAGTCCTCCTCATATTTATGGAGTTATATTGCAGGCAGGTAAAGGATGCAATATTTCGGTATGTGGTTTATTAAGATAGCATTTGGTTTTAAATGTATTTTTTATAGCATGATCTGACAACACTGAGTCAAGACCCACCTCTTACACACGTTTAAATACATGATTGTTGTCACTAAATGATTTTTTAGGAGCTTTTATAACCGACCTGCGTACTAGAGAGGGACAAGTTAAAACTGAGGATTAACACTGGGTTACTGTGCGCAAAGAGCCAGTTTTAAATCAGTTACGGCATGCATAAAAATTCCTGTGAAGCTCCAAACGGTTTTACTGCGTTCGAACATCCCGCACGGTGCGTTTCGTACAGATGTGCTTTCAAACACAGCTTCGACTTACATTCCACCCCACAGATCAAACACGTACACACATACAGATAAAGTCTCTCAAGTGGCCTTTCATGGTGGAAACATCCCTTGTAATTACGAAGCTCAGTTGCTCGGGCTCTGCTCGGCTGTAATTTGTGCGGTAATCAGTGTAACCCACCTCTCGCTCGCAGTGGCCTGACACCTTTGACCCCACGCACAGTGTCAAACAGCCTGTCAGTGGGGCTTAATAAAGCAAAATGACAAGTCTCCAGAGATGTTACCACACCGCCGTGTCAGACGGCAATGAGCGGTTGTTGCCGCCTGCCAGGTACTGAGGTATTTTATTTAGCCCTGAGGAGGACAGGTGTGCTCTGAAACAGCACGAGAGAGCGAATGCCAAAGGTCTTAGAGTTGGAAGCCACTACAGGTGTTGGCGCACAGACAAGACACTGCGTTAGCATAAAAATAAATCGCTCCATTATCAAGGAGTATTTTCGCGAGTCCTCGTTTATTTACAGATTCTGATAAAAAAGTCTCTTTGTGACACGGGTGAAATGCTGACAACCGCATTACGGCGTTCTGAAGTGTCAAAAGTGATTCATGCTTCACAATCAATGCCACAAATGCCGGATTAAATATAATTAAAGAAATTATGCCCATCAAGGAGAAAAGCCTGTCTGTGGGGATTTGATCGTATCAAAAGAGACACTGGTGTGATGTGAAATGCAGTGAGGAGACACGCCTGGACCACCTTAGAGCGATGAGATCTCTGACGCTTTGAGAGCTTCTTTAGATGATTAAACTCCCTTTAACCCCATTAGGGGAATTCGGCTGCCGTCTCTTAGCCTTCATCCTGAGAGGACGAAAACCTGGGAGGTGAGGGTGGCTTACGGATCAAAACGACAAGCGGAATTGTCAAGCGGTGTCAGGTTTGCTTCGACAAGCTAAACATTTCACAAAGCAGGCCAAGCGAGGTGGCACTAGCAGCTATGTCGATTTAGTAACCATGCTGATTTTATAATGTGTTTTGTGCATTAAAGGGTAGGTCACTCCAAAATATAACTCAAGTCGTTCCAAACTGGTTTTACTTTTTCAAAAAAATGTTGGTTGCAATTCATGCTTGAAATGAAAGATTCTTAAAGGGGTTTTTCAATTATTTTTTTATTTCCCAAAAACCCTTTCAGTGTACAGTTTATAGAAGAATCCATTTTAAATATTTCAATTTTAAAGGACATTTTTTGCATTTTTAATGCTCTATGGATTTTTCAAAGGTTCTTCGGGTAGCCGTCAATGCCAAAGTGTGTTGATTTCTGATCAGACATTCAGACATTTCTCAAAATATCTTCTTGTGTTCCTTAATGCCAAACAAATTAATCAGACATGATGATTTTTAAAAGACTATAGTTATGCAATGCTAAGGATACCTTGGTGGAAAGTAAACCATGGCTTTCATTTGTTCAGGTGCTATAACCAATAAATTTCCCCCACAAGCCTTACTTCCTCTTCATTAGCTCACCATGACTGCATGGGCCAAGTGGCTGAACACCAGATAGGTGTCATGCAAATGCAGGTGGTGATGTGTTAATGCATTAACGGTCGTGGTGGCATGGTTGATCTGCATCCCAATTGACCTTCTTGTACTATGTCCTAAAAATGTTGCACTCTTTTTGTTAAGATATATTACAATTTTGACTATGTATTAAAAGGTTACATACAATCATAAATGCGTCATTAACAGAAGCTCCGTCACTTACTTACATGTATCTCGACACAGTTTAAACTGCACTGTCTAACATCTTGTCACAATTTAACATTCTCACCATTTTTTTTTAATTAAGCGGCAAGCTAATCTACCAGATGCAGACCTTTCATGCCGAGATGTCTCTTCATGAATTTGCATAATAATCCATAGTAAAGTTAATGACCGAATGTTTACAATGTTCACAGAATGTTGCTGGGGAAAAAGATTATGTGGATAACATTTTAATAAATATTATGTTATTGATAAATATCGCTCAAACCCTAATAATATAAAACGCTCTATACTTAAACATCGTCTTACACGTCTGTGTTTTTTTTTAACACTTTTAATTTGTGTTCGTAGTTCTAAATTAATCCTCATCCAATGAGCTGTGGGTTTTTCCAATGAGAGGTGGCTAATTCATACGAATTCGTATGACCTCACGCTCAGAAATTCATACTCTTTTTACTAAATTATACGTATTTTGCTAGTTGCCAAATCATATGAATTTGTTTAAATGACCTACACCTGACCCCGCCCCCAAACCTACCCGTCACAAAATCATAAGAGCGAGGTCGAACGAATTCTTATGAATTAGCCACCTCGAATTGATTGTAAGACCTGGTTGGTTTGTTGTTTTTTTGGCATATTAGCAGTTACAGTATGCTTGTATCCAAATTTTAACATTCAGCTGACTAAATCTAATACTGCACCTATACATCTACTAACTCTTACTAGAGTGTTAGTAAAATTATTAGTACAATGGAAGGGTTAGGGTTAGAATTAATGACGATTTGATAATCGAATTTCAGGAGGATCATGCACGAACTATCGCAGCTGCTATCAATCTCCTCGTTATTAATTACCCCGCCAAACTTTTCTCCGCCACCTTAAATATCACTCACTTCTTTTCAGTTTCTGCGTTTTTGTCTTCCATCGCCTGCCACCACCTGAGCCGAGGGCCAACTTAGGGGAAGGGTTTAGTGCTTTTTCCGCGTTCTTCACTTCCTGCGGGGGGCTCGTGGGGTCCAGGCCGGGCTCCGAGCATTTGTGAACCCTAGCCTCCTAGAGGTAAACCTCCCAGGGCTCGGGGACCGCCGGGCTACCGTCCTGTTCCCCGGACAGTCCGCCAAACTATCTTATCACAGAGGAAGTGGGAACTAAATTGATTGAAGAATATATGTTGAGAGACCATCCCAAAACAGAGTTAGCAGTCAGTCTACCAATATTTTAATAAGAGACAAATAGGTGAAAGTTACTAAGTGTCAACAGAATGCTCAAAAGGGACCATCAAAACAGTGTTCACTAATATTACTAAGTTTTGGGACGCACTGTTTTAAATTTTGAATGCCATTTAGGCAAACGCAAACTGGGCCACAGTGAAGGACCGGACAGGAATATTAATTTATCATTTTAGTTATATCCTAGTGAGAGTTTTTATGGCCCCTTGTACTTCTTTAAGCCACAATTCAGTATTCTAACCAAAAGAGCACGTTTTGAGCTGTCGGTGAACCTCAACTGGAGAATTATTACGAAGGCTGCACACGTTTCTTGGCGTGACTGCGGAAGTGGTGCAAAATGCGATGTAAATCCCCTTAACGACCTTTCAGGCTATCAGTAATCAGCACACAAAGCTGATTGGCAGCCGACACTGAGAGGCGCATTTATTCGCGCTGTACCCGGCCCCTCTCGAGGTGACCCCTACTGTGCGAGGCGTGGGGTAGAGTGCCCAACGACTCCCGCTGCCAACGCGGCGAGCCAGCGAGGGAAGAGGAGGCGTGGTCCTAACGTTGTTTGTTTCCTAACCTGGACATCTTTAGGTCTTTTGTAGCACGGCCTCTCGGGCGTCTGAGAACAGAGGGGTGCTTCCACGTCTGTCAGCCTTCGTCAAAAAGCAACACACATTATGCGATTAAGCAAGTTTCGCTGTTCCTGTTCTCGGTCAGTTCTTTACAATGAGAACAAATGGCGATGCACTTTTACTATTGTCGTCATTCATGTTATTATGATGACAGACACGCCTAGCGCACCAGGCGGCGAGTTGCTTCTCCGAACTCTCAATTGACAAAGCCAGCAGCACGGCTTGCATTTGACACCCCAAACTCATCTCAATGCATACGCATTCTCCCACAATCCCCTTGAAAAACACACTGTTCTCACACTGTGCAATATTCTGCTCTCCAGGCCCATCTCAGAGGGGAAGGTGGTTGTACCCTACTGAGCTGCAAGCCCTATTTCCTACTGTGAGGCCTGTTTTGTCCCTTGGCGGTCTTTCTCCATTGAAGCTGCGCTCCATGCTACCGATACACAAATCTAAGGGGATTATCTTCTTTTTGTGCGGAGTGACCCTATAAATAAAACCTGCAGCACAGATTGATGAGCCTGTCTGCAACTATTTGCAGTTCTACATATTTATCCTTTATCTTAAGTTATTGTTGCTCTCTAATTCTAATGAATCTATTAAGATGAGTGGCAAACGTGTGTTGCTTAACAAGAATAGTCAACAATGGTTATTGAAAACAGCATTCAGTTATTATTCTACTTTTATATTTCACTTGCAACATTTTCAGGAAGGTTATTAGTTTAAGTACATTTCTCAATGACGAGGAAGCAACATCCGCTTTATTAAAGTAATGAGTAATGTAACGGCAAAACAAAATGCAACGGTCTAACCTAAACATGTTAAAGCATGAACTGACAAATAACTGATGTGAATACCATACATCCCAAAAAATGCATAGCATGTTGAATATAGTATGCTTAAAGTTCCTGGATGAGTATATTTTCAAAGTGTGGATCTGTGCATAATCAATGGCTTATATTGCCCATATTAGCCTATTTGGAGGTGAATTAAATTTGAAAGCAGGGTCGATCTGCATTAGACCGATGATGATGTTTGCATGTTGCATGTGCTATATTTCATCTGCAAAAACATTTAATAAAGGTACGAATAGCATAATAGCAAAACAGATACTTTTGGCCACTATTACTGTAAATGCATCACTAAGCAATAAACATGAGTAGAGTTCTCACCATGAAAGAACCACAACTAGATCAGCATGCTTGTTTTCTCAGATTGATTTGGCCTGGGGATGTGGAATTGCAATTCAGTCACGACCTATAACTTTTTTAAAAGTTTAAAAAGCGCAGAGAGCTGAAAAAATAATACTTCCTTCAGGAAGGACAGCACTTGAGTTTGCATCTAAAAGTTATTCAGTATTGATTTCTATTTTATTTTACTGTTGTGTAATAATGCTATAATAATGCAGTTGCTCAGCCTGTGCATATGGCTTTATCACGGTATTACATCACTGTAATACTGCTAAAATAATTAACAACTTAAAATGTCTGCCAGCGAATCAGAATCAAGCATTCAGCAGGGGATTTATATTCCATAAAAACTAACTAATACCTCAATTCTCCTGAGCTATCAAGAGCAACCTTGTCCTTTGTGATACGCCCTTGTTCTGTTATTATGAAATGATGATTGTTGACTTTAAAATTATTAAATCGATTAAACAGCTAACCACCATCTTCTATTTCTGTCTTATTTGTTGCTGTTGGTCCAGTAAGTGACATGAAGACATGATTACTTTAACTTTACTCGTAGATTTTTAAACCTCTTTATAGTTTTACGTTTCAAGAATATGCCATATTTATTTTGATAACGAAGAGCAGACTTCTTTGTGGTTAGTACATGAGCTTCAACACATAATTATGTTGACATGCAAATATCTTATGCACTGTTTTCATAACAGTGAACCGAGTGAAACCGGTGGCTTTTGTTGTCTTTGTTGTTGAAAAAGCAGAATCTGAACCTTTCAGAATGGCTCTCTTCATCTGCTGCTGTTGGGAGGGAGATGTCACTGATTCCAGATCTTTCCACTTCTCTTTCACCCTGAACAGCACTTTGTTGGATCTGGTTCATTTGATTCCTTTAAGTGCATTTATTAATATGACCTCAGGGTATTAACTTGGCGTAAATGCAAATCTGTTTTTGAGGCATCACAGAACTATGCAGCCTCTCATAAAGGTTTGTTGTGTCAAATTAACTGTTTTCCTGTAATCTTAGTCAAAATATAAGTTTGGAGTTTGTGCTGCTTTATATACCTTTTTTGCAAAAATATTTTCTAATGAGCTATATCAATTTTTTTAAGTAGCAAAATGTATAAATCTCACCTCTTTTAGATGTTATTGTTTTCTTACTGAAACTTTTAGTTCCTGCGGTGACCTCGCTTTGCTGCCCCCTCTGGTGGACTGATTCATTTACTAACTCCTGCAAACAAAGAAATACCATCAACATAAACAGACCTGAGAATTTGCCTAATCAACGGTTTTAGGGGAAAAAATACAGGCACCTGGCACTAAAAAAAACGACCTATTCAAAAATATAAATAAATGTAAATGAGGGAAAGTTGTTGCAGATCCAACAGAGTAAATATTTAAGGTGGAAAATCCAGCGTGAGTCTTCTGTTTTCTGGTATGTTTAAATAAATATTTACAAAATGTTTAGCTGTGTGAAATAACTGTTCTTTTACAATATTATCTATGACATGCACATCTTGTAATATGCTGTGTGTGTGTGTGTATAGGACATTAAATTGGTCTTAAGACAAGAATGGGTAGTGTTTTGGGTTTAGGACAACTTTGATTACAAACCACTTCAAATGTTAATATATATATATATATATACTGGCACTGGTATTGGAATTGGCTATGAACAAACATGTAGTTTCTATGCTATATACAAATATTATTAATATCTACAACAGCAATGTTAATATAGTTAATGTGCGTAGTGGCGATTTTTTTCAACACAGCATTATGAAAAATAATATATTTTTGGATGAATTTTTCTTGTTTGGTTATATTTTCAAAATCAGCAATCTACTGATGACTCAGCAATAGTCATTTGTTTGTCTCACTAGTTCTTACAGAGTTCTCCATGCACCTGCCATCCCCTCAAACACAGGAAGCTTTGTGCTTCTTCGCTGCACTATTAATATTTCTGAGCCAGCGTGGAGGACACAGGGAGCTGAGGTCTCAAACTTCCACCCCCAGAGGTGTAGCAGCTGTTAACCTGGCCTCATGAAAAGACAGCTCCCTGGGGAAAAGTGAGTTTTCTGCTACTTTGATGCTAAACAAGTGAATTAGAGCCTTTGTATGCACAAGAAGCAATGGTATGCGTACGTAAGAATAATGAAAATGAGATTTTTAGGTGTACAAATATTGTGTTTATCTCAAAAACGCTGAAACAGTGGGCTTGCCTAGATATAAAATCAAGCACTGAATTGAAAGCCAAGCATTGTCAGCAAAAGACACTGAGCTTGATTATTTAGATTTATAGTTGCATTTTTTAATATTATAGTAACAAAATTGCGACTTTATTTAAGATATTCTGCATTAGACCATCATAATAGCTATTATTGTCCTTTCCATGATCATTTTGAGAGATAATGTTCGCATTTTGAGAGAAAAGTCTGTTACATCGACATATATCCAGAATAAAATACATTTTAAATCCCTCAAAAACCAGTGTATTATATTACTTCACGGGTGTACGTGTCATACATGAGTCACAAACTGTGGAAAACATAAGAATAGAGCACCAAACACGTGTAGTACCGAACCTGACCTACAGAGTTCTCTGCTATTTATCACCTTCTCGGCGGAAGTGATGCATGACGCACTGACGTGGCCGGAAACCCGCCATCTTGCGGGAGGAAACGCCTTGAAGTTAAGGAAACTTGTACTGTGAGTTTTTGTTTTTTGAGAAACCTATTTAATTCAAGCTTTAATTAAGTATTGGAAACGTAACCACCATGGTAACAAACTATTACTAGTATTGTGTGACGTGTTACCGCGGGGGAGGAAAATAAGAACAGGAAGTTCGGAGTTTACCGGATTTAAATCCGTTCAGATGTCAGTGTCTGTGACAAAGGAAACAACAATCTGCTGATTTCAGTCAGCTTTACTGCTGAAGTAACTAATATTGCGCAGATGAATTGAAAATGAACTGTTGAGTTCAAGTTTGTTATTAAATGCTATGCGGGGGGAATGTCAACAAACTAGTTTAATCACCTTAGTATGTCAAATAACTATATGGACCTAAAAATTAGACCTCACTGTAATCTGTACTTTTACTGAACGGTTAAGTTATGCCTCTATGTAATGATACTTTATTATTTTAATAGTGCTTGTCCAGTGTGTTGTTATTCAATTATTAGGTTATAGACTTGTGTGTGTTATCCTTTGCTTTTCCTGTTATACATGAATAATCAGATAGTTAGCCACTTCATTCATAACAGGGAAGTGTATGTAGGGTTATTTGGTGTACGTGTGTATTGGTTGCTTTACATTAGATTTTGTTGGAAGATGGTGTTTTTATGAGCTTTTTTGTCCTGTTCTGTTTTAGTGAAGTGAAAAAGGCGTCTGTCAAACATGGGCAACATATTCGCAAACCTCTTTAAAGTCTTCGGCAAGAAGGAGATGAGAATTCTTATGGTGGGGCTTGATGCTGCTGGAAAGACGACGATTCTGTACAAGCTGAAGCTGGGGGAAATCGTTACCACCATCCCAACAATCGGTAGGTGACTGAGATCTGAGTATTAGTGCCAGAAAGTGAATAAACCTTTAGATTTGATTTTTCTGTTTTGCATTCAAGGTTTTAACGTTGAGACGGTGGAGTACAAGAATATAAGTTTCACAGTTTGGGACGTCGGTGGTCAAGATAAAATTCGACCATTATGGCGCCATTATTTCCAGAACACACAAGGTAAGACCTTTTTCCCCCGAGTTATACAGTATGTTGTGTTAGTCGGGAAGTCACTTGGTGTTCAGTACTGTCTTTGTTAATCAGGCTCATAGGTTTCAGTATGTTAATGTCACATTTGTACTGTCTTCAACCAAATCTGTGTTGTCTGCCTGGCTCAGGGGGAAATTCAGTTTCAGTGCTAATATTTCTTATTGATGTCAAGATGAAACCATTTGGGATTCCTTTTAAAAATAACTCATTTCTTTTGGCAGACAATAACTTCACACACGGTGTACTTTGCAGGATGTTTTCTTTCATTTGTTACACGCTGCATGAATATTCATTTTAAAAATCCATAATAGGGACACTTTAAATCGAACAGCCTTGGCAGCTGGCACATGTTTGTAGTTTATTTATGCCTGGGACAAAATATAAAGCGCACAGTTGATGTCAGCTCCATCGTTGGCCATGTGTGTCACTCACACCAGTCCATTAATGTGCTGCTCGTTTGTTCGGGTTAGGTCTGATCTTTGTGGTTGACAGCAACGACCGAGAGCGAGTGAACGAGGCGCGAGAGGAGCTGATGAGGATGTTGGCTGAGGATGAGCTCAGGGAAGCAGTCCTGCTTGTGTTTGCCAACAAACAGGTATAAACGGCTTTCAGCTGATTACTCGCACTACTTTCCAGTGGCATGCTCTTACACCTTTGACTTGTGTTTGTCCGACAGGACCTCCCGAACGCCATGAACGCCGCAGAAATCACGGACAAGCTGGGGCTGCATTCGCTGCGGCACAGGAACTGGTACATTCAGGCCACATGCGCCACAAGCGGCGACGGCCTCTACGAAGGACTCGACTGGTTGTCCAATCAACTGAAAAACCAGAAATAAGCACCTCGCTGTACTGATCGTTCCTTAGTTTGATATTCTCTCTTTTGTTTTTAAACCAACAGTGCTGGAAGCTGCGCTCATTTCAAAACCCATTAACACAGAAGAACAGGGCCCTACGGCCCAAGTGTTGCTCTCTCGTTTAATGTAAATAGTTTGTTTTTGTTATGAGGCAGCTTTTTGAGCACCATTATGCAAAATAGATTTAGTCTTCCATTGTTTATTCCTGACCTTTTTTTTTCCTTGGAAAGAGTTTTAAGAACGTTTGAATCTTGCACATGTATTATTTTATTGTGCTTATGATAAGACTCTTTCTTAGACGTACTGTAAACAAAGCTGTTATGTTTGTCTTGAACGGAGGACAGGAAATCAAACATTACAGACACTACCTGCACATGTAACGGTTCAATTTTGAGGAAAAGAAACCAAAAAAACGATTACTCTGTCTTCTCAGCAAACGCTGAAGTGACGTCTAGCTTTACTGTCACGATGCTTTAGGAGCCGTAGATTTCTCTGTAAGGAGAGTCCCAGTATGTGGCTCAGGTTAATTGAGGTTTGTAATTGGGTGAAGTAATACATTTAGGCACGTAAGAGAACTGGAGGTTGTTTCATGAAAACAATGTGACGGTATAAAGTTGTTTAGCAAAAATAGGTTTCATTTTTTTTTTTTTTTTTTTTACATCCTGCAAAATATTATGTTTATTTTATTTATGGGTGGTGAAGTGTGACCGGAACATTATTTTTTTTCTTTTTAAGATTAACCCAAAACGACAAACTGTAAGATTGGTTAAATGTCTTGTTGTTTTGACACTTTGACGTTTAAGTGTTACTTTCTATTTCTTATCTTGGACTCTATTCTAACCACCACTTGGAATAAACACCGTTTCATCTAACCACATGCTATAACTTGATCTGTAAAAGAAAGACAGACATTGTGTGTTTTTATTATTTTAGGACATAATCTACAAACATGTCTCTGTTGGCATGTTAATATGACGACTGTTTGAGCTTTCTGTTGTGCATGTAGATGTAACCTTTCCCCAGACTAGCCGTGGTGCCTTCATGACAGACAGAGACTCCGGTTTAAGATTAATAATCTTCATGTTCAATGTTAAACAATGTTAGGGCTGATGGTTTTAAAGTTACTTTATTATTTCTTTTTCTCTCTCTTTCCCAGTTAACCTCTAATTTGGTAGACACTGATTACTATGGGTCGAAATTGTGTGAATCGCTTAGCAAATGTTGTATAGTGTGACTCTAACCTATGTTTTAGTTTTTGATTTTGTCAGAAATGCACTGTAATTAACGATCCCTGTATAACTGGATTACTGCTGCTCTCTTTCATTCTGAAGCAGCTCTGAAATAAATCTGGACTGCAGTGCCATCAATAATTTAAACAGGATAGCTCCCTCAAAGCTTCTTATTAGAACTAACAAATATATATGACCATGGTTACAATGTACTTTAATTTGGTTTTTATAATAAAAATGTAAAAAAAAGAAAATCGTAATGCGTTGTAATTTCTGTCCTAGGGTCCAAAGCTAAACTGATACTGAAGTACCTCAAGCAATTTTGACATAATGTTAACTTTGATTATGTCACTATATTAGCCTGAAGACATGGATCCATCCACAAATCCCTCCTTAACAAAAAAAGACTTCAATATTCATAACATAATGCAATGCTATTGGATGAAAACTGAGTGTTTAATCTCGTCATTATACGTTACTGACACTATTCTCCTGCTTTAACGAAGTCTGTATTGTTACAAGCTCTAGATAAATAAAGGTGACAGGAAATTATAAATAAAAAGGTGGACGTCTTACTGTTTTACGCTATAAATTCACAAAGCATTCATTCATAACTTATACAGCCTCTAGTCTAGAAGGTTCTCACTCTAATGCATATTTTTGTTTGCACTATGACAATTTATTCTTATTATTTACCAGGGGCGATTCTAGGTTCAGAGCTTTGGGGGTGCTGAGCACCCAGAGAGCTGCCCAGATACACACAATGAGACACAATGAGAATTTTTCCATGCCTCTTTCAGTCCCCACATCCTTAAATGTCTCTAGTTGTCCCAAGTTCTATCTGACTGTCTCCTTTGTGAATTTAAACCCCTGTTTCTCCCTTTCCTTTTCGTCTGTTGTCTTCGTCTCCGTCATCAGTCATCATTTTACCATCTCTGTGCAAGTCTGCAAATTTCTTTATTAAATCCTAAGAGTTTCTCTGTGCCTGGGTCCTTGTCAAAAAACATGACATGACTGTTTTGTACATTTTAACAATTTAATTCCAAAATTTGTGTAAGAAAAGCAAAACACTTTTTGGAAAAGTCTTTAACAAGACCATTAAATTTGATAAAGTTTTTTTTTTTAAATGCTGCAAAAGACCACTACTCCCAAAGAAGAAAGGATTGGATTAAAAAAATACATATCCCAACCTTAATTACTGGAGGAGAGTAAGATGCTCCGGCGGGATCGGGTGGATTTACTTTTATGTAGGTTACACTCACAATAAAAACAAACAATTTTGCTTAAATGTGCCTAAAAGAAAGAAACATTTCAATTTGATAATAAATGGTCTGTGTTAAATAGCAGGCGATCTACGAGCGCTCGTGTCCACTGTTGTAAGTTGGTGCTCATGCGCAATGCGAGTCTTCGGACAGAGGAGCGCTTCCTTCTGGTAAAACCACAAAAAAATATGCTTGCTGAAGCACCCCCAAAAATGAACATAACCGTTATTTGACCTGATTCACTGATAGTTTTTTACAAGCTGTTCAGATCCATTAAAAAACAAAACAAAACAAATATTCTGAAGTCTGTCTTTCAGGCACACACAGACAAAGAAGAAAATTTTAAAAACAAGTTAAAAACATATCTGTCCTTATGTTGTTCACAGAATTGATGTATTTAAAAAAAAGCTGTTATATTGTTAAGCTGTCAAACTAAATCGAGTATTAAAGATTCAAGGGTCAAGAACCCAGCATATTTCAAATGTAATGTATTTTTTTACTTCTATTTTTTTACATCTCAGTTGATACAGTATATATATATATCTCATATTTCAATTAGTTGGCACTTGTGTATATATGTGCTTTCTATTCTTCTGGATAGTTTAATTTATATTGTGTTGCGTTTTTATTTTATTCCCATCTTGGCTTTGTACATCACTACAGTACCTGTTTAATTGTCTGACTGAAGAAGATAAAACGATTTAATTGTTGAAGGTGTTTTTCGATATTACTAAAGGCCATCCACTCAAGAAACTTCAAGAACTCTTAGTTTACAAGCAGGTAAAAGTGGTACTTGGATGCATTTCTGTTCGTTAATTGGCTAGAAGCAACCTCAGCCTTTGAGGTCTTGTCACTTCCTTTATAAAGACCATAAGGACATGCCTGTCACTCATCTGACTTCTGCTCTGAGAATCTCACAGACTCACTCACGCAGGGAGAGAGATGATGTCTCAGCTCTCAGTTGTTGTAAGGATGGCTGTGGCTACATTCATCCCATCTTTTTGTAAGTGCTTCTTTCTTTCTTTCTTCCTTTTTTTTCCATCAGTGGATGTCTGTAACATTGGTCGGTAAAATGTGATATGAAGATGTGATTACACTTTATTTCGATAGTCTGTTTAGACATTCTTCTAACTATAAGAAACTTTGTAACTACATGTCAACTAATTCTCATTAATTCACTACATGTCCGCTAACTCTCAGAGTAACTGTTAGAGTAGGTTCAGGGTTAGCAGAATAAGTTTCTGATAGTCAGTGTGTAGTGTGTTGTGGACAGTGTTGGGGGTAACGCATTACAAGTAACGCAAGTTACGTAATAATATTACTTTTTCCAAGTAACTAGTAAATTACTATTTAATTGTAGAGTAATATAACTAAGTTATTTTTTCAAAAAAGTAACGCCAGTTACTTTGTTTTCTTATTTATTGAATGACAAGTCTCCTGAGCATTGTGTGCAGTGTGTGAATACTAGGGGTGGGCATAGATAGAAAAAAATGTATCTAGATTAATGTAGATTAAAACGGCACATTTGAATTCAGCCAGCGTCAATCAGAACATGTGTGCTACCTAAACAACGACTTAAAGTAAAACCCTATTCGGATGGGACTAGTTTCACAGGGGGTGGTTAGAGGATGTTTTGTTTCACAGACGTACTTGATGAAATTGAATTCAGTCTGAATCTGCCATGTCTGTGTTTTGCGATGTCTGTGACATTATTTTAATAAACACAGCGCTGTCAGTCCACCACTAGTGAATACAGAGTAGATCTAGACTTAATGTGAATGTGCATTAATTCATCTCACTCTCAAAAAATGGATTTAGTATTCATCAAAATGAATTAAAATAAACTCGCAAACCCGCAATAATTAAATTACACAAATGTATCTAATCTTATTTTATTAATCAATATCTTTGCTGCTGACCTTTGATCCAGTTCAACCAGACTTACAAGCAAAATTACTTTTTAAAAAAGTAACTATTGTGCTTTATTGGTTTTTGGGGATTTTTTTATTGCTGAAGAGTATTGAACTTTCTCCTGTATTCTACTTTAAATATGTGAATTTACTTTTTCTTCAGCCTGAGGTTTATTGGTGACACTTTTTGTGTGCTTTTACATTTGCTATAAATAGAATGTCTTACTGTATATTAAAAACAAACACTTAAGCTCTGCCCATATTTAAAAAAAAGTAACGCAAAAGTAACGCAAAAGTAATATAATGCATTACTTTCCATAAAAAGTAACTAAGTAACATAATTAGTTACTTTTTTAGGGAGTAACGCAATATTGTAATGTATTACTTTTAAAAGTAACTTTCCCCATCACTGAATCTCGTCATACAGATGATTGTACACAGATAAATGTGAATAGAAGCCTTACCCCTATAAGACACAGAGAAACAAAACTTTAGTTACAGTAAAGTTTTTAAATATACTTTTATATTGCAATAATTTCTCATTCAAACATTCAATAAATTTACAAACATAAAGACAGTAATTTTTTTTTTTATAATTTGTTAAATAATAATTATTATTCAGATTAATCTCTAATTATTAAACCATTATAATAAATGTCATATTTACTTGTGCACTTCAGCAGAAATATACAGAAATTGAAATTGAAGTTATCAGACACATTCTAAATCAAATATAGATGAATCCATAAAGCTATCCCCTTTTTTTGTCCTTTGATTAATAGACATCACAGCAGCTGGTTATTATAAGTTATTTTGACTGTTATTTCTTTAAGAGCTGCCGCTGCTGAACAGTTCTGTCACAAATCTTATTTACTCTCAACTCTTTTTACTTTTTCGTACCCACTTCAGGTCAGGGGTGTTAGATGAGTGAGACAGTGCTGGGCTGCTCCAAAACATTTCAGAGACAAATTCTAAAATATGGCTCATATAAAATATATTATATGCTTGCACAGTTTTAAGGCAGCTAGCTGGCGCTGAAGTGAGGTGGAACTGAAATGTCTCCCATTTGTTGTGGTAGTAAAGACGTTCTGCAACTGAATAAATGCACTTCTTGTCAAGAGAATAAGTGACAGAAGCAGCTGTTGTGAGTGGGGTGACCAATCCTAGTCCTAGATCAATCCTAATCCGAGTTAATTGCGTTAAATATTTTTAATGCATTCATCTAAGAAAATTGGATGGATATAAAGAAAATCTTGCTATTTTAACATTGTAAATAGAATCTATCACTATTTACACTTATTGTATTCCTTATGTAGACTTAATTTTTTTTTTCTGTATTCACAAAAGCTCCTCGACAACTGAATTATCATGGTCAGTTGTTTACACTGCTGTTAGTACATTTAAAGCCCTGTAAAAAGAAGAAAAAAAAACAGACATTCTAATCTTACTGGCTAACCATCGACTAATGAGCTTCCGTTGATGGTCAGGAAAATAACATACATTAACATAATTGTCCTTCTACATTCTCAACCAGATTTAGTGTCATACATGTGTTTCATAAATGAGGGTCAGTGTCATCTCGCTTGACACAAAATATTCCACCTCTGTTAAAAGTATTCAAATTAGGTTGACAATCCTATGATGCAACCTCCACTTGAACATCCACTCTATGATTCAAAAGTCATGACATAGAAGCCCTGCAGGTCTGAGAGGAAGTAATTCAGGACTAGGGAGAACTGCCATCAAATATAGGCAATTAATGTGCCACCTGAGAAGCCATCTAACCATCATCCTTCCAGCTGCCACAGGTCAGACTGTTCTTGTAAACTACTCCTCAGATTACCAGATATGCATTTGTTGAAATTGTTTTAAAATGAACAACCATGCCAAAGAGAAAGAACAAGACAAGACTCGGTTCCAGACAAGCAGAGTGTGACAGAGTCTTTGGTAAGCAGGCCAATGGGGACAAAGTTCCCTGCCACTGGCTCACCACTGAAATGGTCTCATATGAACCAAGTACAGTGGTAGCATTGGAGACACTGACACCATGAGACCCATTAAACTGCAGTACAGGCCTACATGGACTCCTACCAATCTCCAAACTGATCAAGACACAGCTGAATGTCTTGATGACAAGCCGTTGGCTCCCACGATTTTGCTAAAATCAGCCAGTAATTTAGGTAATTCAACACTCTCACAATTTGGAGCTTTAATAAGGCCACAGCAGCTCATAAATGCATGATAATTTGCCACTCGATTTGAACCGCAAATATGAAGAGAAAACTACAATCCAGACTCAGAAATATGAAAGTGCAAGAATGGCAGATGCATCTTCCTGAAATCCATCTATGTTTACGTGAGCATGTTGGTGACACCTCAGTGGGTGTTGCTTATGCTATCCACCAATGACTGTATAGAGGCTTTAGATAATTATTACACAAAAGGTAGTTGAAGTGGACCTATTAAATGCAACTCTGTTTGGGCTTCTTTAATTTTAAAATTAGGAGACTTCAAAAGAAACATCTAAACTTTGCATGTTACAGTCAAACCGCACCATAGATTTAAAGTCATCTAAGCTCAGAGCGCCTGCGGAGTTCATTTGGGGTGTTCACAAAAGTCTCACGAAAACTGTGTAGAGGTTGCTCAATATAAAAACAAAAGTTCTAACATTCGTTTGTTTACATGAAACCATGATGTGCTTGAGCGGCAGAGCATTACTGAAGCCTGAAAAACAGCCAATCAGACACACACATCGATGGCTTGTTTTAAGATATGATCAAATATGTGTCTAAGCAAAAGCATTTCTTGTCAAATGTCATTTTAAAATGTCTTAAAAAGTCAGCTACCACAGTGGCTGGCAGATGAGTATGAATGCATACATCCAGATTTGATGGGTTTAAAAATAGCTATATTTCAGACTAGGTTATTTTTACAATAGTTGATGGAAACGTTTGGAGAGTCCAGCACTCTGCAGCAGAATTTAAATAAGCTATCTGGCATTTACTGGATTGGTTCAATGTCTCCGTCTCGTCTCCTTCAGTCCTGGGGCAAAGTAAACTTAAAGTCAGAACACACACATTTAGTATGTACCTTTCCAACAATTCCTCACAGCTGGTAGAACAGAGCATTGACAAAACACAGTGGAGAATCAGAACACGACATGGAGGGGGAGCAAACGGTAGACAGGTGTTGATATAATGGATAAAAATCTGGTGCAAATAGGTGAGACCTGGCAGAAGAAACAAAATGATATAGATAGATGCCAAAGAAGCCTTGCGCTTTTGATCAGAAGTGTGGATAAAGATACAGGGCACTGCTATATTAATGCAATACAGATAAAACAATATTTGCCTTGCTTTCCGGTTGCAGTCAGAGATGATTAGGATCAAGACTGAAGAAAGCTCCATCAAAGGCCCAAGTAAACAACAGGCTTTAAAGAGAAAGCGCCTTTTGCAGGCTTAAGAATTAGCTCATCTTGTGTTTTCCATCATCCATATCAAAATATATAAATCCAAAAGCTGGTTATTACATTTCCCAGACATATGCTTTCACAATATTTGCTAATTGTACGACCTGAGTAAAGATTAATGTAAAAAATGTGACAGCTCTGTATAGATGGAAAATCCGTATAGCAGTAAAAAAGATGACATGGTGTGTAGAAGGAATTTTTTATTTATTATTCTTATTGGTAACACTTCAGAATAGGGGTCCAAAATAATGCATTAGTTAAGCATTAATTAATGGTTAATTTGTTCACAA